>JAVKLA010000027.1:35116994-35139083 GCA_034782735.1 Sagittarius serpentarius | reverse complement strand
TCTTAAAGCCGGCTGGCATTGGCTGTATCGGACACAGGGGAAGCTTCTAGCAACTTTTAAAGAAGCCGCCCCTGTGCACCCCCGCTACCAAAACCTTGCCACGTAAACCCATTACAATGGTTCTGCAATATATTACTCAGGATGTAAGGGCAAGTACTCAGAAGCTGGAAATGCCATAGTTACAGTTGCTTTTATAACTCTAATTAGGCATTTTACACATGAATAATGAAGGATATTTTTGATACATGATTTTCTAGTCTTGAAAATCACACTGAGGAGAAAGGAATTTGCGTGGAGCAAAACCAAAGTGTAAGGCAAAATGGAGTAAAATATACTTAAAGATTAATCTCGCTAAATTCAACTTTACAATGATCTGAAACTTAAGAAGGAATCACACAATTGGATAAATGTGAGATTACTAAGGATTAAGACAAACTGCTATAGCATGGCAGGACAAAATCAGGAGGGTTAATGCACAGAATAAACCACTGTTAAACGGAGTAACAAAAATAAAAGCTATACATAAACTAGTAGAAAACAACCAAGGAATGTATTTGTGAGGTACTCAGTGAAAATGGAAGGGAGATGATAGATGATGACAGGAATGACAAGGTTTTGAAGCTTTTCTTGCTCAGTTTATACTAACATAAGTAGTATGAGAAGCTTAGTACAACTAATGGCATGTATAAATGTGGAAGCTGAAGTGAAGATAAGAATGCTTGGATTTGTTAAAAACTCTCAGATGAAGTATTTAAACAAAACAAAAAAAAAACAGATTTTGTGAAGGAAGGGAGGAATTCCAGTCAATTAGAAAGTGACAAATATATATGCTGTCTTTCAAGAAAAAAAAAGGGGAAAAAAAAGAAAAAAAAGAAAAAAGATGATCAGGGAATTGTAGCTTTTTCCAGCCTAGCTTCAGTACACAAAAAATACTCAGAAAACATGGGGAAAAAAAGTAAACCATCTATTTTAACTGTCAACATGCATCTGTCGAGCAAAACAAATCAAAACAGCTTAACGTCTTTTTATGACAGGACAAAAGTTCTTGTAGGTGAGAGAAGAGTAGCAAGTGTCATGTCTTAATACAGAATCAGAGATCAGAATGCATTTAACATTTTCATAGGCAAGTCAGGTAAACATTGTCTAGAAACCGTAATAGAAGTGTACGTAGATGGTTAAACAATGCTGAACAGGTAGTCCTCAAACTGAAAACTGTATCAAGTAAGGCAGTCAAGGAGTCTGTTCCAGGTTTCCTACTATTCAGTTTTGTAACTAAAGATTTAGACACTGGATGAGAAAAATGTTAACCAGTTTGTAAAGGATTTGAAAACTCAAGTAAAAGCACTGGGCTTTCAAGTACATTAAATGAGTTGGAAACAGTCTAGTGGAGCGTAACAGGGCTGTTCAAAGAAATGAGAAAATATTGAAATAATTGGGATTGTTTAAAACAGGAAAGTGAGAGGATGACATGATAGTGATCGTCAGGTATGTTAAAGGCTGTCACTAGGAAGAAAACAGACTGCTGTGTCCACAAGGAATAGGACAAAAAGTAATGGTCACAGACCCATCCAAGCACATACACTTCAAATGATTCTATTGATCCCTGCTGTTACAGACGTGCACCGCCAGAATTTAGAGCTCTATCTTTTTCTCACTAATTGAGGAATATAGCACGGCACCTAAAAATTGGGTCTGTAACCATTAGTCAAACCAATGTACTGAAAGTGTGGAAAGAATTGCACTAAAGTGAGATATTGTCTCATCTGTGAGATCTTTTTATTTCCTTTATTTTATTCTTTTGGGGTTCTTTAACTGATACAGATACAGTAATAACTGTGCAGCAAAGGAATCACTCATAGGAAGTTTGTGGTTCAGGTTGCCATGATATTCAGATTTATTTTGAAAGCAATTTATATACCCACTTCCATGTATTTCAGAGTAGCTGGCTATTTCTGATACGCTTTAATGTGCAGGTTTAGTCATCATAATGTGCAAGTGAATGTCAAGAAACCCTTGTTCTTTCTGCTAGATTTCACTAATGTAGAAACAATCAATCAGTACCGCTCACTTAATTCCTAGTCTAGCAGTCTGTTTACAATGGAGCATTTGTGATGTTGCCTGTCAGTTCTCATTACCTTTTGATCAGTAGCTTCTCAGGAATGGCACTGCCAGAAGCAGTTGACTTTGATGTAGAAGCGCATTTAATAGAGCACTCGTATGTGTAAGTTAGCCACTTCATAGTAGACTCAATAAATTATGTTAACTTTTAGAGACAATTAAAACCAGGCAACTTCTAGGGTTCTGTGACTTAAACTAGATTTGAGCAAAGATAATGAGCTTTGTAGTATCAAGTAAACCTCAAATGTTATCAAATGTTAAGTTCTGAGAGAAAAAGTAGCCTCGTTGTTTAAAAATATGACTTACACCATTTCTTTTAAACTTTCTCTAAACCCCAACTGCCCCAAAATTTAAAATCTAATTTTTCTTTGAATACATTCTATCTACTATATCCTTAGATCTAACAAGATCTCTACACTATTTGTTAAGCCAGCAGAGGTGCTTTATTGAGCAGAAATTTCACGTATCTCTCTTCATATCTGTCTTCTCTTTCTGAAATAAAATAATTTAGCCCTGGAAAGTTCCTCTCATGTCATGCTCCTCTTTACATAAACATTTTAACTTCTTGAAAGTTCTGATATGTGAGTCAGAAAAAAAAAAGAAAATATCTGGCTTTCCAAAATACTAATATTTTTCAGAAAAGAAGTTGCAGACCACTTACTTCAGAGCTAGACGATGAGAGCTGTGTCTAGGTAGAACCTTTAAGTGGTCATTGAATTAACAGGGTAATTCCTCCATAAATGCTACCACACGGTGATGTAAGAGTGTTCTTGAGGGTAAGGATTGCTGTAGAGACACGCTGCACACTGCTAGTGTGCATCAGGCATGACTGAGAGTACGTAACACACGTGATGACTTAGGTGTGGGAACTCCAGCCTCCTCAGTCGCTCTAGCAAATCTACTTCTGAGGGTCTATGCCAATGTTTTTAGCTGGTTTTATTAATAATGTTTTATACCATCATCCCCTGTATTCACGTATTTGTGAATGTGCTCCTAGTAACTTCTGCATTTTGATAGACTGTTGCAAAATGTGATCCAGTGGTAGAAGTTAAAAGATAATTTATTCTTACAAATTTTGTGAAAAAAACAAGTGAAAGAGAGTGATGTTGGAAAAGACCCAGCTTACATCTTAAAGAGAGAAGGATTAATGATCTAGTTAGTTATTAGATGTGGGAGCCATTGAAAACCACGATCGCAATTGTTCTTTTACATGGATTCACTTGTTTAATTTTCCAGAGATATTTTCCAGATAGTTTACTTTTTGTTAAACTTAACTTTCACCTGAATTTTTATCCTTGTCTACAAGTCATTTTCTTTTCCTTTCTTGATTCCAAGTATATTACAGGTGGAAAATAAATGTTGAGAATTGCTACCCTTGTTCAAAAAAATTTTAACTCATGAAGAACTTTTCTGAAATTTTCTTTCAGCTTATGGGGCTCACACAGGGCAGAATAGAGGGCACCCTGCAGTTATCTGGTAGACGTTCTAACAGCACACAATTTGAGAGACTTAAGGAATACTATTCTTCTTGCCATGCCTGAGCAGTTTTAAAACTAAAGAGTGATACTTACTTCTCATCAGAGAGATTGTCTGTCCTTCTAACAAAGTAGGATGTAGCTTAATATCTGTAGGAAGAAAGGCATGGAAGGGACAGGACATTTTTGAAATGGGAAAAAAAAACCCAAAACAACAAAAAACAAAATATTGTGACTGGAATTGTTAAATCCCTACTTAAGAAAAGCTTTAAATACTTTAAATATACCCAGGAAAAACTGAAAATTTATGCTGCTTAACCCTAGTTTGCTTATCTTGCCAGAAATACTCAGGTGAAATGTAACACACTTCTTGGGCTGGCTTTCAAATAACCTGGGGCAACAAAACCAGAAGCACTTAGAATAACAATTTGTTTTGCAAACTGTTTTTGAATGTAACAACTGAAAGTGAGCACGTTTGTGACCATGCCCTTATGATTTTAATGTTTTCTTTTTTTTTTCCCTTAGGAAAACATTTAATATAAAATCAAGTGTTACTGTAAGAAACAAAACCACTGATCACATATAAACCACTTGATAAAGAGATCATTTGATAATACCTGCTTACTGTGATAATTTCTGATAAACCACAAACTGATAGTTCTTTTTCTTGATTTTCCAATTAAGTGGACTCTGTTTCATTAATACTCTAAATGGTCATTCCCCCCTGCTCCTAGGAAAAAGTGAAAACAGATTGGCCTTTTAAGATATTCCCAAAGATTTGCCAGCATTTCTGCATTAAATGATATTTAAATTATTTGAAAACTCATTCAATTCTAATAAGTTCTTTTATTTCACCTAAAAATTCTGATGGATTCCAGATAAATGAAATGTATTCAGGTGTTTCTGTTCCTCATTACAGTAAAGAAAAGGTTTCTTTTACTTCGTGCTTTCATTTTTCAAAGTAAATAATTTCAGGTTTCATATGTGGCTATATAACCTATATGACATAAAATCTATTAGCTTTACTTAAAAAATTGAAACTATATTTGAAAAAGATGGTTTAACCATGCTATTCATTTAGATAAGACCAAATTTTAAATATATATAGGCATTAGTTATATATTATCAGTAATGATCGGTAAGACTTAAAATTACTTGAGAAAAACAGGAATGTGGGCAATGAGACAAAATGAAACATTGTTTTAATTAACGTAATCAAGACAAACCTTCTTTATACTGTTCTTCGAATTTTTAAGCAAAGGAAATATGATAGCTTTGCTATCACAGGGAAAAATTATCTAGGTAATTTAACATGCATAGGAACTTAGGTGGGTACAAAACTTAGAGTGATTGTTTTAAAATAGGAATTGTGATTAAGAGATACCCCCAGGGAACCTTCACATTTGAATCTGAGTTCTTTTTAACTTGGTGATTAACCTAACTTCAGAAAACCTTAGGCAATCTCAAAACAAGAGTATAGCTCCTTAAAAAATATTCAGTCATGCCTTGATACCTTTTAACTTATTGCTTAAATGTTTTTCAGGTTTTCCAAAAGTTTAGCATTGTTCATGAAGTTTCATAACTGATAAGATTTAAATCTTAATCTGTTCCCCTCCATATAATGATTTTTCTATCCTTCTGTTTTGCTGAAATAAACTTTTCACATCATTTTGTTCTTTCCTTTTCTTAAAGATTATTCTCTTTGTTTTCTTGAGCTTTTTAATACTCTCATATGGCCACTGGGATGAAATAAAATTCCTCTTGACTTTGTGGGATAATATATGAGCTCTAATGTTTGTTTCTTTTTTTAATTTGAAAATTTACAATATTTACATTAACAATCTGATCAAAGGTAACAGTAAGCTGTTAAGTCTGTTGTCTATATCAATTTATTACAGCACCTAAAACAATGAAATGTCTTTTTTTCAGAGCAAATTCCTATTTTACTTTTTAGGAATTAACAGCTTTTAACAGATGCAGCAAATCCGGGAAACCCTAGATTGTAAACCACACTACTTTTTAAGATTAACAAATAGAATATATCTGGGGACTGACACATATGTAATCACTGTGTCACAGTTCTAACGTCTGGGATTTGTTCTGTAAACACTGGTAAGGGAGGGATTTACTCTCCTTAGTTTCAGTCTCTCAATTAAGGTGCTTAGAAGACCAGTCTCCCAGGCAATTCTCAGCAGAAAGACAGTCTAGTTTGAGAAGAAATCTGATTTAGGTGTCGTGACTAACCCTTTCTCTATAAAACTATATGCTTTAGGTTTAATAACATGCAAAAATTCTCCTGTGATTAAGCCAGTTGGCAAGCCTGTGTTCCAGGGCTGAATTCCTGTATGAACTTGTGCAACATATCGAAGACTGAACCAAGTTTACCTGTGATTTATGTATTGAAAGTGCCAGGCAGCAATCACATCTGCTTACTTCTCAGGGCTGCTCAGCACTGTAGAAGATGAAGTGAGGTCACCTCCAGAGGCGTATTAGTCACTTAAGTGACCCTGTCTAGTCTTCATATGGAGAACTTAGGAAGCTAATGTTCCTCCTGAGATTTGATACCTAAATTCAACTGAAATTGTTTGTTGCAGCTTTCCCTTTTTTGCCTATCTATTGGTTAGAGCATTTGGGAAGCTAATAATCTGAAGGGGTTTAGTTCTATGTTACTCATGTCCTAGGAAGGTTCCCTACATTTTAACGAATCCCAAGTACTTCCTTTCCTCACTGTTCATGTTAAAGCTGAACCATGTAGAAGCCTTAGGCCAGAGGGAGAATACGAAAGAGCGAACCCAACATTAATCTAGGAGTCAGACTTTTCAGCTGCATCAGGAGAGTTGAGACTAAGTTTGAGACATCTGAATTTAGCCTCCTACACATGTCTACATGTGAGCTAGGTGTCTAAGCTCCATTATGGCCTAGAAAGCTACTAGGCTGACTCATTGCTAAGAGGTCTAATTCAGAACGAGATGAATTGTATTCAAGGCTCTGTTGCTTGTACTGGCTACTTCTCTGTAGACCGCAAGGGGATTTTATATTCCAGGCGCATGGGTAGGCATTATAACCATGTAGTCCTGTAATACAGTATTGCCATTGCTAATAACAAATCATCAGTTTTGCACCGAATTTGCAATGCCTCAGGACTGAGGCTTGCCAGGCTTGCCCTCTGCACTTTTCTTGACCCTCTAACAGCTTTTTCTTACCTACTTTAACTGTGACAGCAATTTTTCTAATTCACCAGATCTATGACTACTTTACTTTTGTTTACGGTAGAATCAGAGTAGCAAGCACTTATTCTGTGTAGAATGAGATATTTTCAGCACTTACTTAGTGATGCAGTGTAGAGAAATACATAGGCCTGATGTGATAGCAGAGACACTGAGAGGTGGCGACACAGGGTGTGATGTAGAGCAGTTACAGGCATGGGATAATAAGAGGTGGGGCACAGCCTCAGCACAGGAGCCCTCCTGGCTATAAACAACTCACCCATGGTCATTTAAAGAAATACAAACCTGGAGTTGGAGAAACCTGATTTTCGGGGTAGCAGAACAAAGAAATAGTACCTAACGTGCATTTCTTATGTATAGTGGTCAACTAATTGCTTGCACTAGAAACATGAAAAAGCAGAAAATTGTGCTTAATATGCAAGGCCCAGGTTTATAGCACCTTGCAGCATGTTCCCACCAATATCCAAGAACTGAATTCACATACTATTGCACTATATCTAACAAACTAGATTCCAGACAGGCTGCCTTGGATTTTCCCAGACAGTACACCTGGATACTCCGTAATAACAAAAAGAGACAGAAAGGCATCTTTTATGAAGACTTTATTAAACTTTCAAACGTAGACAAATACAATACCATGAGCAAAAGCAAAAAAGCAGTAATCCTAAACTTACTAAGTGCTGCAGTAGAATAGTGCTGTATACAAAATCCTATGTATCTCTACCGCTGTCTCCTGTTCTGAGGATTTTTGCTATCACAAAACACCAGCTTTGCAACAAATAACCACCTAGAGCACTTTGTGGCCTATGCAATGTTTCACCACAAAAATGTGGTGTATGATATGTGATCACCACTGAAAGAATACAGTCTTTAAATATTTTGGGGAATATACTGATTTAACTAAACCAGAATATTATAGTATATTGCTATAAAAATGCCACTGAGAAATGCTTATAGATTTTAAATGTATAAACTCCTGAGCTGTGTACAGCTGTTTGGTTGTACAGTCAGCTGCAGCACTGCTGATGTATTCTTGCTTAGCTGACCTGGGTGAGTAGACAATTACTTCAGACTGTTTAAAACTGTTTCGAGAGAGAAAAATCATGTCCATTTGTGACAAGCAATCATTGGGACAGAAACACTAACTGAAAGAGTCAAATAGGGTCTGCCAGCAGACTGCCAGACATCAAGATTAGCTAAAATACAGTGACAAAGACCTGGACCTAATCTGTGGGCCAAATCCTGGGGTCAAAGCCATTTCCCTTGGAGGACAGAATTGCACATTCAAAGGTGACGTTCCCTCAATCCTGGTACTGTTCCTATGCTCAGATGTTTCCTTTATGTAGGGACACAGCAGCCTAAATCTACATTTCAACTTGCTTGGTATAGCAAAGACGAAAAATATCCATAACCACTATAAAAGGAACAACTCTGTGCAGAGTCGACAGGAAAACGGAAAGGTGATATTTAAGCCACTCATGCATGTATCTATGTTCAAATCTTTCTGATCTGTTTTTGATGCTGATCAGTGAGGCACAGCTATTTTCACAGTAGAACTTCCAGCCATTGCAGGTAGTAGCCAGCTATACTGTGAAGCAATCTGAATTTCATCCCTGTTGGCAAGGATGACTCAAATATTGGAACGAAAGTTTAGACAGTTAAACTCTGAGATACTAACATATTTCTGAGAGCCTGGAATATTCTTCTCAACAAAGAAAATGCCAGATTGTGATTTAAAATTCAAGTGTATGTTTTGATCATTGGGAAAGCAGCAAATTAATTAATAATGTCAGGAAAGAAAGAATGCAGTGCAGAACATTATCTAAAAGATCCAGTCACCCCAAAAAGAGTAGAGAGATGTCACAGCAGTGCAAGTGTGTGCTTATTTGTTTTGTCTTGGTCTAGAAAAATCTCTTCAGTAGAGAATATTTTTTATTTTACAGAAGTAGAAAGTATTGCTTGAAGCCTGTAAAAGTTTGAAGAATACAATGCTTTGATAAGAAGATTAGAATGATCATGCCAGATCAGTGGTCTCTCTGTCCCAAAGCCTGTCTTCAACAGGACAACAGAAGGTGCTTGAGAAAGGACAAGAATAGAGCAAGTGTGTGCTGCTTGCTCACCTCCCTGAAGTATCTTTCCAGCCCCCAGAGATCTGTGGCCCTGAGACTTTCAGACCAACAGGAGTTGTCTTCTTTATTTCATACTTTCCAATTACACAATGTCAGTTATGCCTGCGTGCAGCCCTTGATGAGAGGCAGATCCTTCAAGGTATCTAAAGAATGTGTCTACAATTTTGTCCCTTCCTAAATATACTTCACTTTACAGTAACAGCGTCATCTTTTAATTTTCATAAAATGCCCCCAGGAGAGTTCATCATTCCTGCTTCGTGTGTTTGCCTTGTAATTGTTTCCTGCTCCTCGTGCACCTGCGATAATGTAGATGTAGTCTGATCTTTTTGATACATTCCTGCTGGTTCAAATGGCTTATCAGCGTCTTTAATTTCGATGACATTTGTATGATTTATATTAAATCCTTGAGACACTCCCTGATGGGACCACAGATATTGGTACTTTTGTCAGTTTGAAACTTTTATCCCAACTGTTTTCATTGACTTCAACCATGTGCTGAACTTCCAGTTCACAAACTCTGTGTGCTACAATAACTAGCAAAAAAATGAGGAGAGTGAGGAGGAATTTATGGCTTTCAAGTCTGACTTACACAGTTTTGCCAGAACAGTTCTTTTTCTGTCTTCTGTTGTTTCAGAGTTTTAACTCACCAGTCTCCTCTTTAAAACTTGCAAAAGAACACAGTAGAAAAGGCTGAAATTCCAGGATGGGAAAAAATAGTGCTTCCGTCATAATGTGAAGCTGCCTAATGTGTTCAGTTTTGGATTAGGTACTCCGGAAAGAAGTGGTGGTTTTGCATAAGACAGTCCATGATTTGTTATGGCAGAGCCCACTTTGTCATTTATGGTTTATCTGTTCATTCATCTTGTATTTCTTTTTTTCCCTTTCTGCTGGAAATATAAAACAACCGGGGAGGAAAGGCATTAAAGATTTGCTTAGGAAGATCAATTGCACTCCAATGTGCTTACTTTGCTTATTAAATTGAAAGTTTGCAGTTTTATCAGTTTGACATGCATAAAAATGAGGTATTCAAAAAAAGAAAAAAAAGAAAAAAAACAAAAAATAAAAACATATAGAAACATCACACTTTTTACTGATTATTACACAACGGTAGACAAAAATATAATGACAACAATTTTTTTCTAGTGACAGAATATGTGGCAGATTAATGATTTTTATTTGAATCTACGATTTAGTTCATGTTGCTTCAGGACATAAGTTAATAGGATATTGATGGCATTTGAACTCAGAACTACGTGTTCTGTAAACAGAATTGTGTAAATTCTAATAGGTCATTTTGCCACCTGATCTCTGTACCCTCGAAATGTGGGTATGTTTCCTGAGAACTATTATAGAAAATAGAAATACCTGAAAAAGGTACATGCACTACTACATGATTTTCCCCTTCCCAAAGATGAATTTTCACTTCCTTGTTTACAGAAACTATGCCTTGGGTTCTGTAAGGACTTAAACATAGCAATATGTTTGGTTACAGAATTGTTTTGTCGTATTTGAGCCTTTTAAAATTCATTTTTCAAGTGGACAACTTCATTATAAAAATATTGCTGTTCAGCCAACCAGAGTCTTAAGATGCAAACTTGTTAGTTGGTCCTATTCTTTTTGGCAAAGAGATAAGACTAAAAAAAACCAAACAAACAAACACAAAATATGGATTTGTATACAATACAAAGCTGTATTTTCATTAATAGAAGATAGATTCTGGTGGCTGGATCACAGTAAGTTCATTTGCAGAATATATTATCCTCCCTTTGGCAGTTAATACATAGGATAAAAATAGTACTACATGTTTACAGCTTTTTATGTTGTTAACTCTTAGTGTTCTGATCAGTTAAAAACATTTAAAATTAGCACTATTTTTTCAATTGCATAACTTACAGTATGAATCTGTATGCTATATGAAAAAATTATAAAGATTTAATTTGCAAAGTGTCATTCACTTCTTTTAAATATTAGCCCCATTTTTTAAACTGAATATAACATGTAATGAAACTATCGTATTTTTTCAAGACACAGAAAAGTACGTTTATTCAATTTCCAAGAGTAAGTTTTAACTGCAGTGTGCATGAGATACCGTATTAAGAAAATAACCCTATTAAATTCTCAGGATAGAGATAAAACCATCTTTTAGCCCTATGTATGATTCTTTTCCTCTTCTATATGTTTCTTTCTTTTTATGTTTGTTATTATCTCTCTTAAAATGTATTAAAGAAAAAAACCTATTCTGTCAATAAGTTTCTCTATTGTTTCAAGTGCTTGCAATAATAAATCATAGTATTATTTTAATAAGTCTTCATTTCCTGATCTTATAAATTGCATAGGAGAACTTCTCTTATTACATCACCTAGTAAAGAAATGTAGTATAGGACTTACTGTGCAAGTGAGCCAGAGGGGTTTTCCCATTTTACAGAACAGTTTTTCACATGTTTAAGATCCACTGGCTTTTCCAAAACTCAAATACACCCTTGCAAGTTTTGTTGACTGTGTGGGTCATAGGCTCATGTACCTTTTATGACCTAGAAAGTACAAAAATAAAACTTAAAAATATGTTTTATATATAACTTGTCTTCCCATGAAAGCTGATATAGACCATCACTGCAATAATGTTGCTTATTTATGCTGTACACAGTGGAGGACACTCAGTGCAAATGAAAACCAGAAGAAAGGGAAAAAAAGGAATGAACAAAATAATTGTTTGTGACTGGCATTTTGCGGCATAGCTCACCATCTTCCTGCTGCACCAGATTAGGAAACACCTCAACAAACAAAAATTTGGTGAAGCATGTTTTCAACATAAATAAGGAATATTAAAATACGCCACTCTTTCAAGATAACGTGTTTTAAGCTTTTTGAAAAGTCAAATGCAACTAGAGGTTTAAATTAAAATTGCAGTTGCTCAGTGTTTAGGGATGGAGAAGAATAGAAAAGAAATTAGTTATGATGGTGGCAGAATGCAAATATTCAGATTCAGTCCTTTAGATTTTCCAGTGTGGAAACAAAGGATCAAATAACAACATCAAGTGATACAGCTGCTGACTCACTGAGTGTAGGAAAAAACACAAAGTCGGTTAAATTCAGTTTTGTGGGGATTTCAAAAATACTGATGAGATTACAGAGACTGAAACACAAGCTTAGACCTGCTTAGAGATCAGACTAGTAATTTTCACATTCCTAGTCCCTTCAACATTTCTTGAGGATTTTTCTCTTTTGTCTGTGAAAAAAACAGTGAATTTTAACTCCTCACTCTAATGTGTGATACATAATGGAAACAGTGCTTGTTTGTACCAGGGATTCATAAAAGATCTAAACTCAACATGTTCAAAATTGCTGCAGAAAGGTACTTAGCTACATGCGAAAAATACAGAAACGCTTATAGCCCAAAGGCAGCACGGCAAAATGTTCTAGCAAGTTATCAGTCTGTAGTTTCTCAGTACATCTGTGGTAAAGCCTGCAAAAACAGGAACAGGCTAGAAGTCCTTTTCAGTTTCAGGTTCCTAAGTATACCAAAATGTTTACTCAGTAATTTATGCTGGATATAGGTTGGTGTGTTTGGTCTTTTCAGAGAGCTAAATACATCAGACACTGGTAAGGAAAACTTATCCATCCTCCCTGCCTGCACTGCCCCAAGGCAGGAGAAGGCACAAAGTAGCACAAAGGCTGCTGAAATAATTTGTTTTGCTTGCCTGTAAAATCTTGATAGTTAACTACTGCATGCATTGCAGTTGCCCTCCCCGGCACTGATCTCTGCCTTTTGAAGTACCACATACTAACAGTCAGTCTACTGAAAAACAAACAGCTCTCTTCCCCGCATAAGGTGTGCCCAGTATTTAAATAAACTGAAAATATTTTTCAAAGATTCTTTCTTTCAGATTTCTGGTAATGCTTGCATTTTATTCATGACTATTTTTATAACATGTAAAAAGACTATCTTAGATTATCTCTCTGGTTTATAGCACTCTGGTACATACAGTTGCTGCTCATTTTGTTTTAAAATAAACCAGGAACACATAAGGGTGTTTTTCAGGACTTTTTGTTTTGTTGTTTTTTTCTCGTTGGCTTTTGAAAAAATAGGACTGACAGTGCTTTAGCAGTTTTATGCAAGATGTGCTGTGTCTCATAACTGACATATTGCTTCTTTGTATCTAAGACACTAACTAGCTCGTTCACCGCTGCAGATGGTGAAGAACACCTTCTGGCTAACATTGCTTCCCATATTATAACAGAGGAACAAAAGAAGAGCAAGTCCCATCTCTATAATGTTTTGATTACGCTTTCAAAATGTGCAGATCCTTCAAAGATTCAGGAGTTGCAGAAAGAAAAGAAACTGATTTCAGTTATTCCTCCATTTGAAAAAAAAATAGCTTTTTGCAGTACTGCTGCAGTTCATGTTTGGATCAGGTTGCACAAAAAAAGCCAGTATTATGTTTATCTAGACTTACCACTTCATTCCTTTAAAAATAAATACAAATTGGCTTTTTTTTTAATTGAAAATCTGAAACAAAACCTGATGTGGTAGTTTAATTTAAGACACAGACATCCATAATGATTCTTTTTGTAATCCTATTAGTTTAGAGACAAATTTATCCCAGATTGTTTTTGTTTTAAAATTAACTTGACACTTTCACAGATCACAAACGTAATCTCATTCAGTGCTTCTTCTGTCTCCTTACATGTTCAGTATAAGTCCCACGAAATTCTGATCCCAGTGAAATTCTTCACTTTTACTTAAGCATGATGCTATCAAAATCAAGCTTATTTTGATTTGTTTGAATAATCAGTTCTGAGCATATGTATCTACTGAAATCTCGACTGAAATTTCTAATTTGTGCAAAGATTAGATCTTACTCCTTAAGCCAAGAAGCTTGCAACTCACTAGTTTTGTTTTACATTTCTTTTATTTGGAAGTTGGTATTCTACCCGGACATAGATCAGTGCAAAAGGTTAGTGATATCCATGGGGCAGTCTTTGCATAGAACTCGTGGGATGATTTCAGAGTAAATCTATTGAGTTCATATATTTTGCAAACTTTCTTAAGTCCAGGGGTTATCTTCTCAGGAAACTCTTTATTTCCAAGTGTGGTGTGTTGACCTTGGCTGCCTACCAGGCCCCTACCCAGCCGCCGTCTCACTTGCCCTCATCAACAGAACAGGGGGAGAAAATAAGATGAAAAATCTTGTGGGCTGAGATAAAGGTAGTTTACTAACTACAAGCTGTGTGCAGAAGCAAAGCAAAGAGAGGAATTTGTTCACTATGTCCCATTGGCAGGCAGATGCCCATGCACTTCCTGGGAAGCAGGTCCTCAGCACACATATTCGTTGCTTTGGATGACAAATGCCATAAGCCCAAATGCTCCCCCTCCTCCGCCTTTCCCTTGGCTTTTATCGCTGAGCACGACATCATATGATATGGGATATCCCTCTGGTCAGTTTGGGTCCGCTGTCCTGGCTATGTCCCCTCCCAGGCTCTTCCACGCACCCAGCCTACTGGCCTTCGGGGCAGGTCTTGAAGAGAAAGCCTTGATGCTGTGCAAGCCCTGCTCAGCAACAGCCAAAACACTTGCGTGTTATCAACGCTGTTTTAGCCACAAATGCAAAGCACAGCACTGTGTGGGCTACTGCAAGGAAAGTTAACTCCATTCCAGCCAGACACAGTACACCAAGGAACGCTGATACATATTATTTATGTATTGCATTCAGGTATCTGCGCCTTTGTAAGACATCCTCTCGTCTCTCTAGTTCAAGTGAATTGTAAACTGAGGCTGTGGATCTGAAAAAGCTTCAGGGGATAAATTTGCACAGTAAAATATTAAGCTCAACTTAATTAGATACATTAATGATCAGGCTTTTGGTAAAAAGCAATAGGGATTGTTTTGCTAATTTTTGTCACGCAAACAAAATGCCAAAGATATTGGAAACAATTCAGAGGAGAACTTATTAGGGGGGAAAAGGAAAACATTAAAGGGGTATTGGGAGGGGAGAAGAGTTAAGAAGAAATGAAGTTACTGCAGGCTTCCTGGCAGCCTTATGAATTTTTGTTTTATGCATTGTAAATTTAATTAACATAATCCCATCTGAAGTGCAATGTTTTACATGGAAGAAGAATATCCTAATGACTGATCTTAAAAGAGAGGAGGGAAGGAATTGAGCTAAACTATATTACAGAAGGCTAAGTAACGTATGTTCACTGGCTTTTCAGTGAGCTAAATAATAAGATTAATATTTAATTAACACACATTAAGGAACAACTAGCTTCTTGGCATTTCATGGCTGTGTCTATATTCAATTAAATTGATTGCTTTTTTTTTTTCTCATTGAAAAGACGGAGTAAAATCAAGCCTCTGTTACAATGATCTTAAAATCGCTAATTCTCCAGAAGTTACTGCACTGATTGGGGCATTCTTTTGACCACAATAGTGTTCAAGGTCATGGGACATATCTACCAAATGATTTTTTGCTTCTCACCTTCTTGAATGCAATGTGTGCCAACAGACTTTTATTTCACTCTCTGTTCCTAATGTAGAGAAACAATTGCTCAGACTGGTTTTGACTGGAAAGAAGAGGGAATGTGTGGATGTTCATGTATATATGAGTATTTACTCACTTTAAAGTTTTATTCTAAGTTAGTTATTTTTTAAATATAGAAAGGTGTGTGCTTAACATGTCTTTCTCCACAATTTTGTTTCTCCTAAAAAATATTTTAGTGCATGCAGTGAAAGAAAAAGCTTAAAGATCTTCAAAAATTCAAACAGTCAAAAATTGTGCTCCTAGGAACAAGCGATTTGATTTAAATATCTCAGTTTTTAAATAAAACTACTGAAGATCTCCACCATCTGTTAAATTAATTATTATTTTTGTGTTAGTCATCTTTTTAAAAACTGTTCTCTAAAATCACAACAATCAGATGGTTCTTTAGTAAGATGGTTCTTTTGTATCTAATTTTTCAGAACCAGAAACCAAGAACTAAAGCAGGAAAATACTCTTAGCCTTAGAACTTATAATAAAATTATGAGAGAGAATAATTCCTTAAGATGTTTGCTGTAGAAAAATTCTGCAGTCCCTCAGAATGCCTTTGAATAAAGGACATCCAATTTCATCCAGATGCTGTCAAGTTCTCTTTGAAAAATACCATAATCAATCATCCATAATGTTCCAGTTAATCTTAGGATCATAGGAGACAGAAACGGAACCACCTTAATCAGATGCTTAATACTGAGTAGTTCATGGTAATATATTCTCTAGTATCACAGCTGGAGTAAATGCAGTTTTCAAGGTACTGCAGTAAAATGAATAATAAAACAGAGGAAATCAGAAACTTGGGAAAAGTTGTATAACTAATACAAAACCCCAAAATAACTAATGAATGTTTTTCTCATTTTTCTGTGTTATTTTGGCATTATCCTCAGAGCGACATGCAAGAAGAATGGCATTATCAAATTAGTAATACAATATGAACATCACTTTAGAGTTATGAAAACCACAAATCTTTTCAGAATCATGCAGGGAATATAAAACAGTATCTGTGTCCTATGAAACCAGGTTTTGCCTTCCTGGAAAAAATAAACCAAAAAGATAGTAAAGGATAAAAATTATAGTATCCCTCCCCCTTCCAAATATTTTAAAAACTATTCCCAGTGCTGGGCATCTATATTGTTAGTGTCTTAAGTATTTTTTACTTGTTCTCCATCTGCATATACTTAGTTTACGCTACAGTATTTCATTCAATAATTTGTAAAGCTGGGGATAATGCAACACTAATTTGGGAATCAATTATCTGTACTGTTACCAACTGAAGGGAAGGGAAGAGAAGAGAAGGGAAGGGGAAAAAAAAGAAGAAGGAAATTCGGGGGCAATCTAAACCGACATTTTTAAAAACAAGAACCTTCCTTCTTTTTCACCTTATGAATGTGACAGTCACACTGGTGGTAAAGAGGTGTGGCTTTCAGGCCACATAGTGTATACACAGGGAAGCAGCATGGAATGGGTGATGCACAGGTATTAGTGCTGGGATGCACCCAAATTCTGTGTTGTGGTAAAAGTCTCCAGACCTGCCTTGTACAGGTCAGCATAAAAGGGTATGACGTGGTTTGTCCAATGAAATAGAGGAAAGCTTAACACTAGTGCTCGAAGTACTAATGGTTGAAAAGCTGCAATTCCTACAACAGCATTTCTGAAGGGAAGAGGAAGTTAGAAATTGTCTCCATTCACTAGTGTTGTCCTTCCACATTTCATGTACATAGAATCCTGTTACCAGTTTTCACCTTCTGATATTTCAGTTCACTTTGCATTTAAAGTATATGTATGAACACTTTAACAGAGTACCATTTGAACATTGGCATACCATTAGCAAATCTTCATATTCAGTCTACACATTCAGCAGTTGCTCGGTGTTATGAAGCTAGCAGGAAAGGCACGTATTTCATTGAAGATGGAATTTGGGATCATATTAATTAATTCATCACTATAAATCACTGGAAGAGAGCATATCTTGTTAGCTTCAATCACTCAGATATTAATCAGTGGCTCATTAGCTTTAAAAATATCAACCTGGTTGAGCTATCATTGCTCTGCACAGTAGACTGATGAGTCACATTAGAGAGAATGTTACATGGCACATAGAAAAATTCGTTTTTACCCATTATTCAAGCTACATGCACAAAATCTTCTGGGAAAATCAGTGGTAAAGACACTCACTTAGACAATGCCCGAAAAACCACTGTAACTGACCTCGGGTTTTGTGCCTTATTTTGCTGCTAAGTGCTACTTAGCCCCAGTCCTGCATGCCTTGTACACGCAATGCTGTGATTTGTGCTAAACAAGAGAGTTCAGATTACCTCAGGAGAAAAGAATTGGGCCCCATCCATCTTTGGTGTTACTGGGAGAAATTATCCACCCATTCCCAAAGGTTAGTTTTATGTTATAAGATATAGACAAACAGAATTAACCACAAATCCAATAGAAATACATCCTTATAATGCAACAATTTAAAAAGTCCATGATAAGTCAAAGTACATTTTTGAAGTGTGAATAATAATACTTTCAATACTAAATGAGTCTCCTGTAATTAATATGGTCACATTAGTGTAGACGTTAACTGGTTCGTGTTGCTTTTTGTGCTCCAAAAGGACTGTAATTTTACAAAGTTCATTCACAGTCATTTCTGCAGAGGTTTCCAGGTACCTAAATAGATTAAATCAGAAGAGCACAAGCAGAGTTAAGTAGGGGCTCAGCATTCATGAAAGGTAGTCTGAAGCATCAGTATACTCAGCCAAATGCGATAGATGTAGTTTTCTGAAAGACACAATTATGCCAAGACTGTAAGTGTAGGCGTAAGAGCAACGAGCATTCACCGGTTTCTCAGCACTGAGCATCAAGTTGATTTTAGCAGAGCAAACATGTAAAAGAAGTATCCACTTCTAAATTCAGGGGGATTTACAGAGTGGAAGAGGTAGTTAAACATCTATCTCTGTTCACACAATTTGCAGACTTGTCAAGTCACAGACTGAGGATGTTCGCTGGGCCTCGTTTCCTCACACGGGACCTGGAATGAAATGCAGCCTGGAGGATGGCGATTGCAACAGCGGAAAAGGAAAGCAATTAGCAGAAAGAAAATGTCTGGCAGCAACCTAGTGCTTCGTAGGTGTGTGCGTGACCTGGTGTGCCCCCGGGCTCATCCATCAGAGAGCTCTGTGTGCAGTCCCACCCACCAACACCTATCTGCACAATGTCCTTCAAGGCATGAATTTCTCTTGCTAAGTTTCTGTTAACTTACAGATCTGTATCTAATAATCAATATAGTTTATACTGCATCATTAAGCAGCTATAGAGAAATGTTTAATGTTCAAACAACTTTACCTGTGCCATTAAAAGTTTGAAAACATGCAATGATTTAAGTACACACCATTGCAGTGAGGATCTTTGTGCCTTACCAGTGCTTCTGGTCTTAGAGGAACACTGCAATTTTTCAAGATAGTTATGGCATATTTTCTGACAGCTTAAACTACTTTTCAAATTGAATGTAAAGCCACCATCATCAAAATAGATAAATCCGCTAACCTCTCTTAGAATGTATGCCAGCAGACTATCACTACTCATTTGTAATTATTAGATTGTTTATAATTACTAAAATAGAGAATCAGATTATTTTATAATTGAGAATGTGTGTTGGGATCCAGAACAGCTTCCAAAAAAAATTACGATAGTCATGGAAATTAATGCATTGGTTAGTTGCCTTCTATTTGATTGTACTTAGAAATTTCTAAATGTGTTTTTTTCTTTGATTAGCTCAATTTGGTGGAGTATTCCTTTGATCCCAAACGTTCAGCACTGAACTATGAAACCGAACATAAAAAATGGGTTAACCTTCTTCAAGGCCAGAGTGCAGGCTGACTGGAGAGTGCCACAGACCTTCGGTTCAATGCTTCATGCAAAGGTTAACCTTTCCCTTTTGTAAATCTTTGGTTTTCTGTTTCACTATCAGGCTACCAGGATGGGTCATTTTTCTCCTAGACTGTAATCTATGTCTACCTGGAGTTAGATGAAGATACTCGCACACCATTCAGGCTTTTACTTCAGAATATTTGTCAACCTGTAATCATGGCTTTGGATGTCACACGACTTTCAGTGATGCTGCTTCTACTGTTGTTAAAGACTGCCTGTTTTGTAGTTCAGAAAATGTCCTTCATCTGTGTTTAATACTGTACTTTTTATGGAATGTGAATCCAGCCCTTGCAGGAAATGTGAGTGAGGTGAAAGCAGTAATCATGCAAAGAATCCCACACCATTGGAAGCGTGTGAATCACAACGAGTGGTGGCACCTACCTCCTTAAGTTCTTATGGCACCTTTCTTTGCGTGGCTGGAGTGTCTTATATTTTGTTGTCCTTTATACTTTGAAATGCTGCTCTTGACTTCCATGTCCTTGCTATATCTGCCAACCACAGAAGAGAAGATGAACAGAAAAGAAGGATAAATACAGATTAATCCTACCCTGACAGCTCTGGAACATAGTTTCTTTTATGAACTTGTTTTAAAGGTACTGTATCTTACCCTGAGTTTAAAAAAATATGAATAATATTGTTAGGGCATGTAAAGCTCATCTGCCACACACACAGAGAAGCGAGAGGCAGAGGGCAGTGAGGGAGCCCAGTGCCCCAGTCAGAGCCACGAGCCCCTGTGACGGTGTGCTCCCTGTCCCCCCACCCTCCCCAACCTGACCTGTATTTCCCGTAACCCTGCTCAAGCGACAGCCACCAGTGGCGGTCGTAATGGACGTGTCTGGTCATGATGGCTGCATCAGGCTCTAAGTGGATTCAGGGGAGACAGATAACAACACAACAGCCAAGGGCTGGTTGAGCATGCGCCAACAGAAATACAGTCGGTATGCAAATATGACTGTGAGTCAATCATCTTACTCCATAAATAGCAGACAGCCCAGGGCCCCTTGAGCTCTCTGCATGGCAGTGGGCTGCATGCCAGGATCTCCCCCTGAGTAGGGACGCCTCTCAAGGTTACTCCTCGAGGCTGAGAGATTCTTTATCGCATCAGATACTTGGTAAGTGAATTGGGAATAAGTGCACTGAAACTTTTAAATCTTAGCTAAGTGATATAAAGTATTGATTGCACGTACATAATCCTTTAGACATAAACCATTGACCAAGTCTGGGATGAAGTCTGGATCCAGCCACACCTAGACTACCCTCTGAGAAGGAGTTTGGAACGTAAGGGAGTCCTTTTTGAACCTCACGACTCAACGGGAGGGTCTCCCTGACAGTTTTGTCTGACCCTGTCTTCTATGCAGTAAATACTCAAGTGTACTTTGCTATCAAATCTTGTTAAACAGCTGTCGCATTTACTATTGAACTTTGTTAACTCACTGGTTTATATCAATAAAATACATTGTTGCTTCTCTCTTGCTAGTGAAGTGCATCACCCTTTCCGTGACAGCCCCTGCCTCACCCCCCCCACCCAGGGCTGTCCTGGAGAGTGTCAGCCCCATGGGCCCTGCGGGATGGGGCTCATTATAGGATAAAGGTGAAGTGCATTCTGGGATTGTGCAAGACTTATTATGGGATGCCTGAGGGAGAAACCAAAAGTGGGGAAAAGGGAGGGATTAAAATAAAATGGGGCAGAGAAAGAATGAGAGAACAGAGGGGTAAGGGGACAAAAGTTGTCAGTTGCCTCTAAACAGCTTGCTGGTCAACGTGCTGGTCTGGCCATACCCTGTGCCTGGTCAGCACGAACTGTCCTGTCTTCTCATTAAACTCCATTTCTAACTCTTTTCCTGGGTGAGGTACTCTGTTCTGTGTGCATGGGTGTGTTTGGGGTCTGAGTGCAGCACACTGGAGCCTGCATGTGGTGGGCAGTGAGTATCCAGCAGGACTAGCCAGTGAGTAGGGTAAGAGCTTTGGAGCCAGCTATGAAAGCTGGATCCCGGAGAGACCAGAGGGTCTGTGGGCTGGCTACTGGAGGTGCCAGGAGGTCTCAACCAGCTCCCAGAGACTGTGGGGTCTGGGGATTGATTGAGAGGCTGTACATGTGTATACGTGTGCATGAGGCAGGGGTGGATAGCACATCCCTCCTGGGGAAGCACCAGTGTCTGAGCCCAGCTGCTTGGGGGATCCACGCTTGTGTCTGTGTCTGTGCTGCTGTGGGCAAAGGGGTCTGGTCTCTACCAGCAACCAGAGTGGGGCTGCAGCCTCTGGGGCTTCTATGTGCAAGTGTCAGCAACCAGGGAGACCGGGATCCAGAGGCTGATGCCGCGCAGACTGAGTGTCTGAGTCCAGCTTCTGGAGGCATCCACCTTCTACATGTGCATACATATTTCCCCCATGATGGACCTCTGTCTTGCTCAGCCAGAGAGGGGAGTAGGATCAGTCCATCGGCACTGTATGTGTTCATGTGAGAACTGCATTCTCTGTCTGTGTTGGTCTATGCTGCCAGCTGCGTCTATATGTATGTATGTATATACTGTGTGCATGTGTGCCTATGGGGAACCCATAGAATCATAGAATGACTTGGGTTGGAAGGGACCTTAAAGATCATCTGGTTCCAACCCCCTGCGGTGAGCAGGGACCCCTTCAACTAGATCAGGTTGCTCAGAGCCCCATCCAGCCTGGCCTTGAATGTTCC
>JAVKLA010000027.1:35099743-35116894 GCA_034782735.1 Sagittarius serpentarius | reverse complement strand
TCTTTCTTATAGGCCCCCTTTAGGTATTGGAAGGCCGCAATAAGGTCTCCCCGGAGCCTTCTCTTCTCCGGGCTGAAAAACCCCAATTCCTTCAGTCTGTCTTCATAGGAGACATGCTCAGCCTTGCTGCTGGGTGGACCTGGGGACAAGGAGCAGACGCCTCACCTCTGTCAGGCTATGGGATTTGGCAGCTACTAACAAACACTAAATAAATCTGACGTATGCGGTGAAAAAGGATGAACGTGTCAGTGGGAAAATTTCAGGCTCTTCTCTTTCCTGTACCAACGCCTTAGATGCATGCAATAAATCTGACATCCTCCACCTCAAAGACTGAGAGTATCACCTTTGTGAAATCTCTAGGTCCTAATGAGTGGATATGACTCATGTGATTTCTTACCACAGCATAGGGTACAGCTCTAGCAAGCCCAGTGACAGTGTCTGGATGTGTATGCAATCAGGCACGAGTGCCAAAGGCTCACAGAAACCCAGACCTTGGCCTCTTCACCACTGCTAAAATGTGCAAACTCACAAAAGAGAGTGTCATCCTCTGTACTTACTGCCACGCTGAGAGTAAATGAGGAAAAGCTACTGTAGTATCAGGTTCTATTGCTACCCTTTGCTTGTGTAAATTGTTTTGTTTTCCAGTGGAATTATTTGAAATTGTAATGATGCAGGAGGTATATGTTTGTCAATAGGATTATGCACAATCTTGCTCAGATTAATGTGTTTAGCCAGGGTGTTAGAAGGATGGTCACCTAATGAGATGCTCATCTATCTGCTGCTTTTTCTGTCTGTTCACATATATGATACTACAGAATCATGCTCAGTCTTGGAGGTTTTTTTATTCCTTCATATAAGACATAGATGTTGTTTCCTGCCTACATAAACACACTCAGTCTACAGGAATCTGACAGGTTGAAAGAAGGGGATTCAGGGATTTGTATATTCAGGTAAATGAAGATTGCTGTAAAATATGCCTCTGGGTCCTAGAAGACCAAAAGTGCAGTGATGCATTACTCTGCCATGAAGTTATGCTGTATAGTGCAAAAAGTTTTGAGATGCAAGTTCTAACTGTGGTCACATCCCTTTCTCCAAGCTACATTTGGCAAAGAGAAGCAAAAAAGACCTATGTGAACATTATCTCAAATATTTGTCATTTTATTACAAGAACGATACTCCCTGGGCCAGTTATACCCTCCACGTGTTTACACAATTCTCATGGGGATTTTGTGCAAATTATCCTCATCATACTAGAATTTCTGTAATGCTGGGGCATGTTCTGTAAGTTATAAGAGATATAAAAAATAAAAATAAACCTAAATATATAACAGATGAGTAAATCAGACAACCACTGAAAGCAAAGCCAAAATAAAAAAAAATGCACTACTGAGTAGATTTTTAAGTATATGCAATGCGTTGCATTAATTAAGCTTTTTAAGTCAAAAAAATGTTTCAGCATGGTAGATAAAAACAGAAAATGAATGCTATGGCAGAAAGAAAACAGAGCCATCTGCCTGCTTACTGCTGTGAAATGGGCACTTAGACAGTTAAATGGAAGATAAGGGTTTAAAATTTTTACTGGAACTTAGCACTTTGAAATGGGTTGTTTCCCTGAGTTCCAGTGGGATTTAGTGTTACTCTTTCATACTTTTTTAGACAGACTGAAAATGATGCTTAGGTGGATGTTTATATAGGGATGTCTATTATTCTTTAGATAGCGTATCTCTATTTACAGGAAAAATACAGGGGGAAAATCAAAGTATTTCATAGTACGCCAAAGACTTGTGCCCCAGTTCCAGCTTTACTAAAAATACATGGGCTTGAATCATGTGACTCATGGCAAACCAGCTGGGAAAGGAGATAATAAAAAAATTAAGTGTTATTTCCCTCAAATTTGGTGTCCAATACCCAATTAAGTATTCCTTCAGCTGGGAAATTCCATGATGCCTCATGCATTCCACGTAGGAGAAATAATTATCATTCCAAGACCAAACAATGCTGTTCCTTTAATCATAAATGTTTACAGTTTAACTTCTCTCAAACACATTATTCCATGCCATTACTTCCAGGTTAGGGACTCCACAGTAGCACTGGCATAATTCAGATCAGGATTAGATGTGTAACGTTCTGCCACATCACCTAACTCCAGACTTCTGCAATAGCAGAGATCTGTATGTGAGATAACTGTCCAAAGTCCCTTTATAGGCAGAGGAGAGTAAGAGCACTTCTAGATGGTGATTCATCTGGCCTGTTTTAGATGTCAGCCTTGGGAGGAGATGAATCACACTTTGGAAGTGCCTATTTCTTTCCTCTGACTATAAAGGGAGTTTAGATAATTAGCTCAGATGCGGATGTCTCCACTGTAAATGCACAAAGTTTGGAGCGATGAATCCCACCTCTAGTCTGGTAATGAGTAGTATCTTCCTTCCTGAACTGTCCCATTGAAATCAACGGTAAATAGCAAAACAAAAATACTAATATGCTGATCCTTTATTTCTGCAGGATTTACAGGCGCTATATAAACTTTGATTAAATGTACCAAAGCTCCAGGAAGTAGGGGAAAAAATCCCTATGTACAGTTTCAGGGAAACTGCAGGGAAATCATAGTAAGCAACAAACAGTTCTATTGAAAGCGGAATTAACGAAGCTTAGGTTCCGATGGATTTGTGTTTTGTGGTTGATTTATTTTGTAAGTGAATTTTAATAAGGCTGCTGTGGAAACTCACTTCTTGTTAGATGTCAGAGATTCTGCAGAGGCAAGAACTGTTATGACTACTTCAACCAGAGGAAAAGCTCCGGTGAGAAGTCATGCACTACTGACGCTGGAGCAACCATGTAGGAAAACACTCTTGCCCCAAAAGATGATTCTCTGTTGTCTAGCAAGACACACATGCTTTTCCCTGTGCTTTGGCTTTGTTCAGGTGTTGGCGGGCTCTCTCTTCCTTACCTAGACACCTACTAACATGAAATGCATGGGGATTTTGAGACCTCTCCTGCTCTGTCAAATTTAAAATTTGCCAGCAGGTATTCGTCAGAAGTTACTGGGGTAAACTAACAGACCCAGGGGTTTGCACAGATGCACCTGTGCATTTACATAGGAAATCAAGGGAAAATATCAGGAAGCAATTTGTTTAGGCCGTTCTTAAGATCCTTTCAGAAATCTAATTGCTGAGGACTTCAGTTTGACATCGTACTTGAAAGAGAGCCTCTCCAGTCATTTTATGCCCCCTAATACTGTGCTGAGGCCATTAGTTCAGCACTAACAAAGCAAAGTACCACCTGCTGCTCTTTAGCTGTCTCATATCAAAGTTGTGAAATGACCTGACCCAAGATGTTTGTCCAGGAAAGTATTTAACCACTTGATTTCACAAAGGTCTGTGGAAAAATATATTTCTCTCAATATCACTCTGTTCTCAAATTAAACCAGTTTTCCAGCCCAACCTCCATCACTTCTGTTCATGAGCATTTAGATATGTATTTGGGCCTTGGGTTTTTTTTAATGTTTACCAGCTATTTTCACAGCATTTCATTTCTTTAACTGCTAGAATACAGAAATGGATCCATTTTGTCATGGTTTATTCAATGTTTCTGAGAAAACAGGCTGAATGTATTTTTCTTTTCCCTTTACAGCTCCTTGTTCTCCCATTTCTTAGTCAGGGAAATGACATGTGGTAGCTATGATAGTCTAATTACTGGAATAAATTCAGGATGAAGCTGTTACTCCATGCTGCAACTCCCAGCCTTTGTCAGACTCTATGACAGCCTACATGATAGACTCCAAACCACAGGAAATTTCAGGCATCTATCTGTGTACCTAGGTATTTTCACTACGCACTTCACTAAGGTAGCAGAGCACTAAGACTGCAGGAGCAGCGCAACGAACATCTTAGAGGTTCGTGCATTAAGCAGATTGCTTTCTTGTGATTCATGGAAAAGAAAAATTTTTTGAACAAGGAAGAAGTCTGAGTCCTGCAAAAGCAGGAAAGCTACTGGCAAAGTAAGCAATTGCTCTTGAAGCTGTACCACTATAAAATGTAACAAACACTGTATTTGCATGTACTATACAAAAGTGGTGTGCAGGAGTGCCACATACGACCTTCCAGGCTTATTCTTTGATCTGATGTAAAATAAAAGGAAGATCTATAACATTAGGAAGAAAAGTCACTTTACACATATTGCTGTGGATAGTTAAATATATGTCTCTGGTGACATGTTCAAGGACTAAAATCAATTTCAACAAATCAAACTCAGTACTTCACAGTCTAAACCCTCTTAGCTGTAATGATCCATACTTATTTCACATTGATCAAAACATAAAAATAAAAAATATAAAAATGAAAAGCAAGTGCATATAAGCTGAAGAGAGAAATACCTTCTGTAAGTGCAACCTATAAGCTACCATTTCCCCTGTCTTTTCCTTCATGGGGACAATATTATTTTTATATCAGTGTAAAAATCAGTAAAGAATGATTAATCTTTTTCCTAGCATTGTTATGGAGTATTATGTTTGTTCTGGAATTTGTTTTGTGTTCTACACTCAGAGTTCATTAGCTGCCACCTTCTTTGACACCAGAACTCTGTGCTTTCAGTTTCCACTGAAACCCTTGTAATAGAATTTACTGAAATGCAATTACTAGATTCTTGGTTTTATGGACCAAGACTGGCACCTTCTGGTGAATGAACTTAAATTCACCACAGAACTATGATACCCTCAACCATATCCTAACAGCCTGTGCTTTTAACAAATTGCTATTTAGAGATACTCCAGTATCCTAGATTTGTTCTCCTCACTGACTTTAAACTTATAAAGTCATAGTATTTCACAATATATGTACATGAGTAGACATATACATAGATACATGAGGATTTATCTGAAAGATTATCACTTTTTTAATTAATGGTCCTCAAAATAAACAAATTATTATGTATGAATTGATTGTTTTACTCTGAGACTAGCAGGCTGGCTAATGTGCTAGGTTGGTAAAAGGTAATGAAAGTTATTTAAGCTTAGGGAACAGAAATAGTATTTAAGCTTGAAAAATACAGTTAGTGAAAACGTGCTATTTATTTCAGGTATTTTTACCATTCTGTTCTATGACAGTACAGATACGTTTACCAAAGCTGGATTGCTGATTATTTTTATAAGCAGGGGATGACAAAGCAGAGCATATTTTACATACATTTGGGATTTGTTTGTCTGAATTGGTGCCACAATTAGAGACGCTTCTGTCACGGATTCTCAGCTACCAGCAGATCCCAAGATAAACCTTGGTATTTTGCTGTCCACACTAGAATAACCCATTAAATCTCCATGACAGCAAAGAGAAACTCTTCTGTGCAGTTATTTTGCTGGATTTTTTAATATATAA
Organism: Sagittarius serpentarius; assembly: GCA_034782735.1. Classification (NCBI taxonomy): domain Eukaryota; kingdom Metazoa; phylum Chordata; class Aves; order Accipitriformes; family Sagittariidae; genus Sagittarius; species Sagittarius serpentarius. The sequence goes on along the minus strand of JAVKLA010000027.1, from coordinate 35,111,525 downwards.
GTTACAAATGTCACAAGGAGGGAAAGAATAATCTTTCCTTGGTTTTGGGTCAGACAATCTAGCTTTTCATGTTCAGTAGCTGTTGAAAATGGGAGCAAGACACAGATCCAGTCTCCTTGAGTACTTGTTGTCTAGTTGTACTTGTCTAGTAGAAGCAGCTTTCTAACATTTTAGGCAGAGACTGATTTTTGCCCTATAATCCACCCCTGCTTCACTATACTATAAGCAGAAGACAGCTTGCATTAAAAGTGGAAATTGTCTGGGGAATGTTTGAAGGATCCTGAAGTATACTTGATTCCTCCCCTGATGTTTTTTTGTGGGATTGATATTCCTGCATGACCTAGCATTCTGGAAAAGATGTGTAGGTTATGTCCATTCATTAATTTGCTAATCAAGATTAACATTTTATTTTAATATAGACTTAATTTAGTACTAGGAAATCTATGAAAGTCTAAATAATATGGCTGTGAAAGGCAGCAGTCAGCAGACGTGGCTCATTGAGTTCCTTCTAATCTGATATTCTTAAACTGGTAGAAATTTAAATTTTGTCCTCCTCCCAATCACCAGGATCAGCCACTCACCTTAAAGGTGATTTGGATTAACCCAGTTCTGAAAATTAGCTCACTCTCCAAAACCATTTTATTTTTATCCTACTTTAGTCCAAGTTCCACCACTGTTTTTAAAGCTTCAGGTAGTTACTTGTGCAATGGAAAATGTTGCCAAGTCCCCCAAATTCTTTCACATAAGTCAAGGAACAGTCATCTCTCTGCAATTATCTTTGATGACTACAGACCCAATTAATCAGCCTAAATGGTTCCATGACCCATTTTCTTATCCTTTGTGTCACCCAGTCACATCAGATTTCTGCTGAGTTGCATCGTTTGCTCACGTGGATACTCACTTCTAGCATCTCCTGTTCCTGCTGTGCCTGCTCTCCACATCTCTTCCTAACCAGGTCAGAATAGAGAGATAAAGAAAACAGTACACCAATTTGTAGTTTTTCAGCCTCTTTCAGACAGTACCTGGCTGGATGCCATTCACATCAACAATAAGGCAACTTGCTGTCCTTGAAATAATAGCGTAAAAGCTACCAACCAATTGTGCTTGATGGGACATTATCGTTGGATAAATTGTTTTCCTACAGCAGCACAATTCACTTTTAGGATTTACTGCAGATAACTATAATGGGAAGGTTGTGATAGTAAAAAGGAAGAAGAGTCTCATAGTTCTTATGTGAAATATTTCAATTTTATTAACATAAAAATGCTTGATAGATATTGTACCCTGGGGTATGCAAAGTATTTCAATGTCAAGAACTCTAGGAAAATTAAACCATGTCTCTAGAAGTGATTAGCTGGGAGATACAGTGTTGTCCACCCTCTTCTGTACTTTTGGCTACATTTTTTATTATTACTGTTATGAAAATTTACAAGCAACAACATTTATACTGTGGAACAGTACACAAAAATTGTCATAATGTACCATCTTGACAGTCATTCCATAGAAGGCATCACTTTATTCTGAAAATGTGACTTTGTACATTGTTTTATGTCTTATTAAGGGAGCCTCTAGGACTTAAAAATAAATCTCTCCAGCAAGATTTCATGTTGTTAGAAGGTGAAAGAACAATGAGTGATTAGCATTGTTTGCTACCTAAACATTGCTTAAGAACCTCGTGCCATAATTGTGTGCACCAAGAAAAGCAGGTTTGTCTCTATTTCTACAAGCAAGAGTCAAAAACAGTCACAGACAAGTTGCTAAGTATTTTTCATACCCAATTAACATATGCCTTTCTACTTAACAAAGGTTTTAATGTTCATAATGGGGAAAGTAAGGTGTTTTCAAGAGGAATATCTGTTTTGAAGGTTTCAGCCAGTTAACAGACGTGCCGTACCATTCTGGCTGTTGTGTAGTTCCACAATAATTTTTTTTAAATACTAAATGAAATAGAAGTTGTTCCAGGTGTTTCCTCCTTAATTCTGCAGCCACACAGGACATGTCATGGGCACTGTGTCCATGCAATCGTTGCAGATATCTAGAATGAGAAAAAAATAATAAAATTGCCCTTCCAAGTACAGGAGTAGTGAGGAGTGAAATGGCGGGAGAAGAGGGAGCGGGAGGGACTTGCGGTTGTGAATGTTGGCATTATATAAGCATTGGCAGCCCCGAAGACTACAGTTCTCTGTCTACAAAACAAATATAGCACAGGCATCGCTAGCATATGTTTTCTACATGCTTCCTTAGAGACTGTGCATACTGGAGAGACTAGGAGAGCTGTCGTTAAGTGAGGCAACATGTGCTAGGGAACAGGGCATGGGACTGCAAGACCTGAAGCTGATCCTCCCTTGATATAAATTATTTCAGCTCCATTACACCTCTTCTGTCTCTGTGGGACTACGCAAATTTACAGTGGTTGAAAACTGATCCAAGATACCTAATTTTGTTCTTGACAGTACTTTTGAACTGCTGCATGTGAATTTGGATAGTTCAGCTTTCCATCCAAAAAGAAGATACAGCACTGCTTTGCAAAATATGAAAAGATATGAAAGGAACTGTGAGAGAAAGAGATTAGCATTGCTAGTTAAAGTAAACATGTTCCAGTCCTAACTGTGAATATCTGCCATTTTTATTATCAAGGAAAACGTAGACCTGCAAAGTTAACTTACTTGTACTCTCCTCACATGAGTCTAATAGAAGCTCAGTTACAGCATCGCACTGTCTGCTCCCTTCTCCATTCCTGCCACTTTCTTTTCCTATCCACGCCAGAAGTCTACCACAGAGTTTTGGGAAGTTTTTTGTGAGTGGTAAGTAGGGAGCCTGGAGCAGATGTTTTGTGCGTTTTCCAGAACAAAATATCTTTTTTACAGTCGTTTGCAATTGTGGAAAGTGGACTGGATTTGATGGCTCAGCTAGTCCTTCTCCAAAACCATGTTTTTATTTTGCAAAGTACATCTTCATGACTCACAATCAGATGCCTTGCACATGACAGCTCTGTGACTGTTGTGGAAAAGTGATGAAGAATATTTCATTTAAACAGTCACAGTAAAGATTTTTGCAAACCCTGAGTTAATTTTCGCACAGATCAGACATTCTATCTCCAAAAAACTATGTAAGGAATATCTGCCACAGTGGAAATGTGAGGATATTCCATGTGCAGAAGCAGAGAAATTTGGTGTTGTTTTTTCCATGTTTCTCCTGCACGAATTTAGAGTTGGTTTTATGACAAGAAAAACACAGAAGGTGAAAGATAGCCCTCAAAATCTTAACAAAACCACTTTAGTTTAAACAATAGATTCTGCAAATAGATCCCGATCAGCTTGTTTTACAGAGGTGATTCTGCAGACTGACACAGAACAGTCATTTATTTATGCCAGTGTAATTTAGAATATAAACACGAATTATGTAACTCTTAAGCTACTTAATCTATTTCTTTGCCAGACTGTTCTCCATTGTATATACACTAGCATTTTGTCCACTTTCATTTAAATTTTCCTAGCTATAGAGCTTCTATTGTTTCTTTTGTGAGATCATTCACAAGGAAAATAAATCTCTCTGTCAAGAACTCTTCTTTGATTATTCAGTCTAAATTTTTCCTTTCATAATTTCATCCCTCTGCTTCTTTTTACACCTCTTTTTATTATGCTATAAAATCTGACTGTGCTCCTGGTTGACTGCATCCTTCAGTAACAGCCTGCTAGCACGTTCCCTGCTAGCTACTTTTTGCCAAGCTATAGTACTTAGCCTTTCTCATAAACTAGTCCCTCACTGCTACTATTGCCCATTGCTGAACATTCTTGTGTCCATCTGTGTTTTATGTTAATTAGGTGCGTTGAGATATGTCCAGTAATACAGATGTTGAACTGTGTGTATTTATTACAATACATACCAAAAGTCCCAAAGAAAGGAAATTTTTAGCATGTTCTGGTGATATATCTCTGCCTATAAAGATCACTGTTCTTTGGACCTATACCTAACTCAATGGCCTCAATTGCTTCAGGAATATTCCTGGCACTACAGTTCCTATGTGTCTCCCCTCCGTATCTTGGATTATGTTACCTCCCAAAGCTACTAATTTGAGCCTCCCTGCTTCTAATGCTTACTGATCCTTTGCATTTTCTGTTGCCATTGTTGCTTACATTGCGAAGCACTACGGCAACATCTCTGTACTTTTCCTTATCTTTATTTGTTGTCTTTGTATCATTAATGAGAGAGCTTCTACCACTCCCTCAGCGGTCCCTATGTTCCCTATCTGGGAAATTCTGTATCTTGATTTTGCAGTATTTATCCAATAGGAGCCCACCTATTTGTAATCAAAATTGAATTTTGTCTAAGATAGCAAACTCCACTAAATACATTATTTTGATTATTTATTGCATCTATTACTTTTCTTTTGTACACATTTTTTTAATTTGGTACTTTAAAAAGCCATGTAAAATTTGTCTCCAGATCTTTTCTTTAAAACCTTCATTTTTTATTCAATGCAGACACATTACTTTCCAGGAGCTAGAAAGTGCATGACTTCTATTGAGAGAGGGGCAACATCCTTCCCAGGATGCCAACAGGCAGCCACATGTGCTATATCGAGATTCTCTTGGTACAAAGAATTAGGTCTGAGTTTTCAGGGAGCTGAGGTGAAGTAAGTCTTTATCATTACTTAGTCGTTCACCCTTAGGAACAATCAAAGAACAAGATGTAATTGTTAGCCAAGTAAATATAACCAGAATATTTATTGATAATATGCTAAGAATTATTGTTTTTCTATAATTCATACACTATGGAATAATAAAATCATAATCCATAATTGTTTAATACATTGCAGAAGGAAGATCTTCAAGGAAAAATTGAATTGGACAGCAATTCCTGTAGATTAGATTATCTGCTTGCTAACACAGTTATTCTGAATTTATGGATACAGTGAGGTATTTTTATACAATTTAGATTTCAGGCCTGTACTGATGTAAAGAGGTTGTGAAAAGAATGTTCACAGCATCTGAAATATGGAACAGTTGAGCCAGAGAAAAGACTGGGAGCATTTTGAATCACTAAGTACCAACATGTGATCTCATAGTTAATATTGTCTGTATGAGGCCACCTGCTTATTGTCAGCTGCAGAATCCGTCCCTCATTCAGTGCCTATGAAAGTCAATGGGCACGTCCTCTGCCAGATGAGTCATTCTGACTTCAGGGAAGTCACTGGAGCCATGGTAGTCGATACCAGATATATATCACTCGAGTGAAAATACTCCACTTCCTACTGCAGTGGGCTTTGGATCAATACCAGAGTTAATAAGCAAGTGAGCACATTACACTTGGAGCCAAAATTAGAAAGAAATCTTATAATTAAAATCATGTATTTGATCATAGGTGCATTAGAATTCATTGTCGATAATGGTAATACACCTAAGGAGCGTGTGTCTTACTTCACTTCACATTAATGGAGATGTAGGCTACTTGCTGTTATTTGTAAGCTGTTGCTCTTTGATCTCCAGGTCAAAAATGCAGGGGAAAAAAAGTGATTACCTGATTTAAATATTGAAACATTAAGAAATGTTACTCATTAGAGCAATTTCAGCTAGATAAACTGCAGTATCAAATCCAGATTAACTCCTTCAACTTGCTTAAGAAAGAACGGCCCAAGCACAAATGAAAATCTAGCAACTGCTTTGCCAGCGTAATCAATCTGCTGCTTTGCCATGGTAGTACTCTACTTCTCAGTCCTTTAGTAGGAAGTAGAAAGGCAGCCTACAGCTATCTGCAACACAGTCAGTCACTTCAATTTAACTTTAAAAAAATCTGGCTGGCAGACAGGGAGCTGGTCTCCACAGTGGTGATTTTATAACAAAACACAAGTGTCAGGTAAAATTATATCTGGCAACTAGACTTCTACCACCTTATTCATCCGGTCAGCCAAATAGAAATTTTACCTACAGTCCCTTCATTAGAGGTTATTCATCTGCAATAAACAGTAATTTTTCATCTGTTTCATATAGTTTGCAGCATTCTGCCACACAGTGTAATATAATTTATGTGCTTTTAATTTCAAAAATCCCATTAAGAAATGTTTGTTCTATGTTAAAGAGAATCTATTAAGATTATCATAGCTATTATTCCAAACTACAAAAATGCCATCTGACAGAATGGAAACCCTTGGTCATTTCCCTCATCCCCTTCAAAACCTGTGCCTGCATGGTCAAGCTGTGCCTCATAAGCTCAGTCCTAAACAGGCCCACAGCAGCTTCTGACAAATGAGATGATTGCTTGCTTAGCAGAGCACCGAAGGATCCCACCAGAGACAACGGGATGTAGAAAATTAATGAAAGCAAATGGGTTTAGCAGATAATATGTACATTCTCAACCCACAGTGGGTTTCATCTCACCAGATTTAGAAACCTGAAATTGTACATTGAAATCTAAGATGGTGGTCTAGAGTCCCTTTATAGTCAATAAAAAGAAACGGGCTTCTCACAAAAGAGAAATAAGCATGTCTGTCCCTAGTCATCTCATCCAAAGAGATTTTTGAAAATGCCAGATAATTGCCCACAGTAGATGTTTTCTTATGGTTGGAGTAGAGGGACGTTGTTCAGTGCCTTTAGCAAGCAGAATTCTGCAGTGACAACTTAAGAGTAACCTGTTATTCAGGAGTATGTTGGAGAAGAAATTATGAGGAGGGGTTTATGAAGTGTTAGAGGATGAAAAGCTAAAATACAAGAAACAACGGTAGCAGGAACATCTAATGCTGGGGTAGAAATATAAAGCCAAAAAATCTATGAAGTACAGGACTGCATTAGTTCTGCTGCTCAGGGAACAGCAAACATCAAAATGGTCTCAGCATAGATTCCCCCTACACTTTTGAATATTCAGCAGAATAATGGGTCCTTTACAGACTTCACAGAGTCAAATTCTTTTAGTAGTACAATATAATACAGCAACCTTTCAATACTTGGCACTGACTTCTGCGAAACCAAGCTGTCTGAAGCCCTGCAGCAGGGCTGAATCAATGGCAAAGAGCCTTAGTGAACAAAACAGACACAGCTGCCCCTACTGACACTCTCAGCTTTTTCCACTGCCATTTCAGCTCTCATCGTCCTCACAACATGCATGTTGGGTCATTTGCTGCTGGATCACCTTCGCTGGGTTAACAAGCTCTCTTTACCTCTCTCCTGTCTGCATACACTCTCAAAAGAACGTGTCAGAGGAACTGACAGACCAATGACCTGGTCAACAACTGAAAGAACAACCACAGTTTTCCCAACAGGATCTTTTCGAAGCAGCAATAAAGAAACAGCAAAAAGATCTGGCATGGCCTAACTCCACATATGCTAGCAAGCATAGCTCAAATTAAAAATAAAAACTAAAAGCTGTATGTGTCTGGGGAACAGGAATTTGAGCATAACACCCATTCCCCATGCCCCTGTGCTGCTCAGGGGGAGAAGGTAGAGAATTTGGGAGTAAAGTTGAGCCCAGGAAGAAGGGAGGGGAGAGGGGAAGATATTTTAAGATTTGTTCTTATTTCTTATTATCCTACTCTGTCTTGATTGGCAATAAATTAAATTCATTTCCCCAAGTCAAGTCTGTTTTGCCCATGATGGTAACTGCTGAGTGATCTCTCCCTGTCCTTATCTCAACCCACGAGCCTTTTGTCATATTTACTTCCCCTGTCCAGTTGAGTAGGGGGAGTGATAGAGCAGCTTGGTAGGCACCTGGTGTCCAGCCAAGGTCACCCCACCACACTTACCATTTACCCCAAAGTGTTATTCACGACATATCTTATGGGAGCCCTCTCAGGACAGGTATTCTGGACAGTTCTCATCCAGTGCTACTTGAAGCATCCCTGGGAGCATCCTACAATGGTCGTCTTTTGGATTAAGATATGGGCAGGATAGTTCAAAATAACTGCTCTGTAAATGACAAATGCTTATCCACTTGCCACAGGAAAACTTAAACAGCAAGTATTTGAACTACTTGAACTACTAACTGCTCAGAACAGTCTACAACATCAGGAAAATATTCTTCCTTTTACTTGGTCCCCTACCAGCATTAGTGAGCTCCCCATTCTCCTGCTTTTTATCTTAAAATCCTCTGCAGAAGTTGTTTACAAGGCTTTACCATCTCATCTAAGCTCTCTGGCATTTTCTAGGAGCTACTGTGTCATACTGTCAAGGGGCCTCTCCAAACAATCCTCCATGTCTTCACCAAGGAACTGATACAACATAAATGTCCCTAGAAAGATGCATATACCAGGAAGCTAAATCTGGGTCTTGCTGAGTGTATGATTGCTCTAGACACTACCAAAGACTGGCACAGTAATAAGACACAATCTGAATAAGACAAACATATATGCCCTCATCATTAGGATAAGAAAGAAGCCTTTGATTCTAAGGTGCACCTAGTACATCATGGTCACTTAAACCCATAGCAAGTGAACAATCCTGCGATAGCCATCCATAGTCCAGTCTTCTCCTGAGCCATTAGCAGATGATGCAACCATACATGTTTGCAAAGGCAAGGAAGGACAAGTGGCAGTGCTGGACCTTAACACCTGCATAAATACATAGTGTTCTTACCTACTGTTTTGTATATACTTTTCTGTTTGGGCCACAAAGTGTGCAACAGGAGAATGAGTTAGAGCAAGGTACGTACTAGGGAAGCTTGTGTTATTGATATGCCAAGGGCTGTGGGATAGCTCTCCTGCCATGGTGTGTACTTACTGTTTTTCAGTATGGACATAGTATAAACACCCTGACACATGATCAGTTTGAGCATAAGCTTGTGGGTCCACTTGATCCGACAGACAACTGCAGAACACTCTTCAGGATAACTACGAAACACAGTTATCACAGAACTACTCTGAGAGTACCACGGGAGCATTCCTGTTCCTGTCAGTAGTGCATCACTTTTTCATATTTTTTGCATCAAATGTTATTTCCCTTGTTTAATTCACTGCTGCTTCTGTCTTTCCAGAAATCTCTCTCATGAACTTGTCAGATTAGCTTTATTTCTGTCTGCCTTCTCTCCCATATCTCATGGTCAGTCTCTTCTTTCCTCTTTTTCTCCATCTAAAATATTTTCCTCTTATTTGCCCCTTTCACCGTTCCCTCAGCCAAATGCCTTGAGGAACTAATATGACGTTAGTAAGATATTACTCAGTTTATGGCTTTGTTATGTTTTATATCTTTCTCCACCTTTGTATTTGTTTCATTGTTTAGATCATAGAACCATGCAGGTTGGAAAAGGCCTTTCAGATTGAGTCGAACCATAAACCTAACATTGCCAAGTCCCCCTGATTTTATCTGTGATTACCTTACAGGAGCCCTGTTCTGTATTTGCCCTACGTGGTAAAAGTTTATGAACAGTAAATAACATTATTGGGAAGTTTATGTCTAAAGAAAACATAGAGAATACTACCAGCCAATGGAAAATATAGGCTCAGTTTTCTAATCTACCAGACTTCTGTGTCTGTGTGACCAAGATACAAAGGCTGGGAATTTACACATTTCTTAAACTCTGGCTGGCCACACACCGAGAAAACTGTTCTTAACACTGACAGCAGCGTCGTTACAGAAAGCCAAAGGAGATCAGTGTCCCACAGTATGGCAGTTATTTGAATAACTTCGGAGAGTCAGGTGTGAGAGTTTGAAAACGAGGAAAAAGCATTTAAATTTACCCACTATTTAACAGGCTACTAGTGGAAGAAATGGATGTATTGAGTTGTGGGGCTTTAGGAGGGCAGGCAGGTTGGTGAGTTCAGAAAATAGGGAAGCATGTCGCTTGAATTAACATCAGTAGAGGTTTACTGACACACAGGAAATTACTGTGATCAAGGCAGAAGTTACAAATGCCAGTTAAAGGACAGATCTGACATGAGTTTGTTAAGTCACTTGATTTCAGAAATGGTCTGCTTTGTTTCTGGCTCTTCACCAGTAGGTAACAAGAAGTGGCAAGGAATCAACAGTGCTGCTAGGGTTGCAAACTGTATTAATGATTTGTAGCCAGATGTCTTCAGTGGAAGGAGGTAGGAAAATGACAAGTTCTCCCATCATCATTTATGTTTAATCTAAAATTTTCATACAGCTCCTGGTTGCATGCCAGAGGGATTTTTTAACCAGTAGAAGCTACAACGATCAAAACCCAGCCTACATAGTTCACTATCAATATGGATAATCTACAGAATTTCACCCTCACAATGTTACAGTGATTTTTTTTCCAAAGATAGGAACACAGCCCATTCAAAATCTAGAGCAAAATTATCATGCAAAGCCAGATTGTTCTGTCTGGACAAAATTTTGTACCTGCTCTAAAGCGGTACTGATTTAGCTTTATTTAAAATCTATCTACCCAGGTATCTTGCTATAAAGTGTGAATAATACATATGGTTCTAAAACCTATAGGAAACCTACTGCAGTATTTTCTTTACATTGCCTCTGTTTAACACTTATAAATAATCAAATTATGTGCTGTCATAAAGTGTTCCAATGCAAGATGACCTAGCTATAAATCAGTCTTAAGGTGATATGTCACTAGCCAGATAAACACACATTTTTAAGAGTTCAAAAGCAAGTCATTTCCCTCTTAGAAGTGAACTACTTTTATTTTTAATGCCCTTAGAACATATATAACGTTCTATAGTACATAACTTTTCCAAAGTTAAACAACTGCAAACTAAAGCTAGTCAAGGTTTTGTAGAAAATTATGATTCTAGAAAATCCAAGCATTTCTTAGAAATTACTTTTTCCAGTATTTCTGATAGGAAAGAATTAAAATTTTTCTTTAGTTTTTTGTTTGTTTTATTTTACTGCATTATGTCATCTTGCTTTTCTGAGATATTATAGGTAATTATATAAGAAAAATATAAGACATCATAAAATACCTTAATAAAGTAATACTATAAAGTTTAGCTGAAACATTTTGGAATATTTTGACCTACTTACTATTAAGTTCTTTGAAAGTCTTTCAGTTCCACTAGAAATACACAATTCTTTACTTCTATGCAGACTACATGAACACTTCTGTGTCTATCTGCTTTCTTACTATTTGATTGCTTCCAAAATATGTCCTTGTTTACATGACGAGTTAAAGAGCCTTACTCTGCACAGTTATATGCCATCCTTTGATGTAAGTTCAAAGAAACTGGTGTCGCAGCAATGAAATCCAGCAATCAGAATGTCCCACATGATTATGTACACTGTTGCAAGCTTTGCTATGGAACAGGTCGATCATATAATTCATTATTGACAGTGACATTTTCTCACTACTGTACTGAAACATTTTGAGTGGTACATTTAACAAAGTCCTGACAAATATTCTTAGGGTCAAGTACAACTCTTATTTTTTTTCTTTTTTCTCCCCCCCGCCTCTACCTCTGTATCAGCAATGCATTTAGAACTTGTTCCAAAGCCCAAAGTCAATCAAGGAGGCTCTACTGACTTGAGTGCTTTAGTGGAATTGTTCTTAGAGGGGTGCTATAAATACATATCTTGTAGAATTAGTATGTGACGAAAGCGAACTAGTAACATAGAGTGTATTTACATTAGTTTTTAAAATTGATTTGATCGGAATGTTAAAATATTTTTCATTGTAGTGTACTAACATTGGCAATCTTATAGCAAGGATGAAGTCTGTTAATATAGCCTAATTATCAACTAGCTTTATCATAGAATCATAGACTCATAGAACAGTTTGGGTTGGAAGGGAGCTTTTAAGATCATCTAGTTCAAGACCACTGCCATGGGCAGAGACATCTTTCACTAAATCACATTGCTCAAAGCCCCATCCAACCCGGCCT
>JAVKLA010000027.1:35038008-35088364 GCA_034782735.1 Sagittarius serpentarius | reverse complement strand
ATTTCTTCTTGTTATTAGTGTCATTGTTAGTTTCTTCCTTTCCGTTCTATTAAACTGTTCTTATCTCAACCCACGAGTTTTTTTTTTTTCCTGATTCTCTCCCCCATCCCACTGGGTGGGGGGGGTGCGAGTGAGCGGCTGCGTGGTGCTGTGTTGCTGGCTGGGGTTAAACCACGACACACTTTAAGACATTAAAAGGGTAGGAGAGAGGAATGAAGATATAATTTCTCCTCTTCCAAAGACAAGTAAGTCAAAGACTCTGTAAAATCATATCCTTCCTTTTCTTTGTTGTGTATAACATGGAACACTGTAGAAGTAAGTCAAGAAGAGGTAACTGAAAAACTTCTTACTTATATATTTTTTTAAATTAAAATGGCTAATAAATAATACATATTAGTTTTCTTTTTAAACACAAGATTATTTTAAAAAATAAAGTGTGTTTTTTTCCTTTTATCAGAAACTTTCAGCTTTTTTATTTTGCTATTTTGAGGGAGAGGAAAAAAAAAATCCCCAAAATTCAATTCTTCAAGTCCCTTAGAAAATAATTGGCACTTTTCTACCAACTCAGGACTCAAGTCCTATTACTAAAGCAGCATTAGTACAACTAGAATATTAGTATCCATGTCATCAGAGACTCTAATAGGTTAATAATTTTACCACATCACTGACAGAAGTGTCCTACTTAAAAGACTGGGGAAACTAGGGCTTGGGTTTTTTTCTCCTTTCACCAGTTCTGAACATCCATTAACCCTTAGGGAACAATCAGATAGATACAGCTAAAGCAAGGATCCTTATGTTTCCACTAAATTTTTTAAATGGTTAAGCTATTTTTCAAGTGATTGCTTGTACAGATAAGAGCCTGATTCAGAGCTCTTTGAAGCCCCATGTAGAGAACACCTCCGAAGCTGAATTTTGAAATGAAGCTAAGAGCCTGAAATCACTCTCAGCAGACTCGAAACTGGACAGGGTTGAGAGCTATGGGAGGGAAAGAACTAATGGAAAGATCCTAGACGATAATGAAACATTCTATCTGAATCAACTTTCCTAAGTGATTTCATTGTAGTATTTTCTGGTTTTACAATTTACTCTTTATGTGTTACTTACTGAAATTTTCTGTGCATGGTATACATAATATTTTGCGGTAATTGCTCACACCTCACCAAAAAGAATCCTAGTTTAAGGCTGCTGGCATTTCAAGGTGGAACGTCTATAGACGATTAGCTTCCTCCCCTTAGCACCTCGGTGTCACAGGGAAGATGAAATTTCCATGAAACATTTATTAGAATTGTTTTTAGGGTGCTGGTTTCTGATTTTAGTGAGGTATGATATGTTCATATCAATTTATGGCTTGGTCCAGAAAGATACATTAGTGCCTAAATTCCTCCAACACCAATGTGAGTGGGACATCTACATGTTTTTGTGGGGATGGGCCTCAGTTTTCTGAGGACTAGGATGCAAAGTTTTACCATTCCATGAAGAATCTTAGGAAAACAAGTAAGTACAATCCACAGGAGCTGAGACTGATGCACTATCTTGTCTTGAACAGCAACTAGAACAAGGTAGTTCAGGGCAATAAAAGGATAATGGCAAGTACAGTTGTCGGGTGCCCAAACTGCACAGTATTTAGGATGGCACACAGAAATTATGAAGTCTGTGCGGTACCCCAAATAAAATGGGGCAAGCTTCAGACATTTGAGCAGGTCCATCGCCCCAGGGCCCTAAAAAAGTGTAGAAGGGACAAAATGCACTTGTAGCTAGACTGAAGTCCATCACCAGTGGTGCTTACCGCTCTGTGCTCTGGCTGGTGCGAGGGAAGATGCAGGTGAGATACAAGTCAGGAGCAGAGAGAGACATCCTGTGCCTTATATGCTCCAGCTAGGTCGCACCCCTTCTCTCACCTGATCACACACATTTCGGTGCAGGACACTGCGGAGCGTAACCTCCTCTTTTGATGAGTAGGAAACAATCCTACCTGGTGGGCTGCCATCAGCACCAAACAGCCTTCTCGCTTGGAAGGCAGCAGTCTGCAGCTCAGGAGCTGACCAAATATCCCTTGAAGTAAGTGCAGATCTTTCCACTGATTTCATTGAGTTTTGGATCAATATCAGTCAACAGAAGTGTAGAGAGAGTCAGATCTGTGTGCTGCTTGTGTGCCTGAAGTGCATGTTAGCGTTTGCGCTGCAGTGAACGTGAATGATGATTGGAAAGGAGGCCACAGTGCGGGTCAGGTTGCACGGTTTTGTTCAGAGCTTTGTAGTGAAGTTTCCTTATAGTTCTACACATTGGATCCTATAAAACTACGCACATGGCTCCGTAATTTCACAAACACTATACTCATTAAAAAAAAAAAATTATGAAAATGAAAAATAGATTTTGTTCTTACAATTTTGTTTTTATTATTGAGTAGCAAGATGGCTTTGTAATGAAGAATACTTGCATATTGAAAAGTCCCATACAGCCTTCTTATACCCCATTTATCTACAGGTTACTGCTTCACTAATCAAACGATTTCATTTAAAAATATCCATTTTCTTCGTTACACACTGTATGTGATGGTAGGACACTGACCTACCTCTGTGCTATTGAATTTCAGCATAATGCTTCATTTACCTTAGACAACCCACACGCATACTCAGAATGCTAGCTTGTGCCCACTTTGTAGCACTACCCTTTGTTCACCAGGCTTTTATCCAGGAAGCAAACTGATCCTACAAACTTTAATTTATCATTTTCTTACAGCTCCTGGTGAGATAGAGTCCTTTGACCAGATAACAAAAGTTGAAGGTAACAATCTGGGGAGATGAAACTTCCTAGGGAGAATCAAAACACGAGTGGGAACCAAATCTGTGTCAATATTTTGTTATTTAGAAGCTGTCTTTCTCACATATTTTGCACAATTCCCCCAAACCCACAGTTAAAGATGTAATAAACTTAAGACCACCATATATTCGCTTTAATTTGAATTTCTGTAGAGATAAAATTTCAGGTCAGTCTTTTTAAAGCCTAAACTTTCTGTCCTTATTAACCCTCTTTGTAATAGGAGCGAGGGATAGAATTCTGGCCCTGGTGAAGCGATTGAAAGTCACAAGGGCCAAATTTCATGTCCCCAGATTTTCACTGAGAGTGATGCCACAAAAATGGGATTTAAGAGGAGAAAGATTATATAAAGTGGGAATGACTAACCATGAAAAACTATAATGCACTGTAAAATGTTTGTAAATACCAATTTGTACATATATCTTGGAATTATGTTGGTATATGAATTATGTTGGTATATTATATGTAACTAATGTCAAAATTTTGCTTAAAAAATGCAATAAAATGTCAATGTAATAAATATTATCAGAATGAGTAACTCACAGCAGTGGAAAGATGTATACAATTCACAGCTATGAAAAGTGGATTTAAGGAATTAATTAAATGACAATATTCAGAATCCTTTATCTGGTTCTAAATATACATCGCAGATTACTCTATGCTTTGGCAAAGATCCAGAGTGGAGTAGATGGCTGACCATCCAGAAATAATTAATGCCTCTTTCTCAGTTTGAACATAATTAATCTGGTTTTCTGATTCTTCCTCTCCCATCTCTTCAGATGTACGAAGTGACAGAACAGCTTAGCACTACAGTAAATGCTCTACAAAATCAAATAAGTTTTATTTCTCCACCTTATTTATGTGAATCACCCATCTTTCATTTAGAAGTTTTTGTTGATAGTAGAGCAGTCTTCATAGAACTTTATTCCCTTCCTTTACTTATCACACATTATTTGCCACGTAAGGCACCATTTTTTGCTTCAATTTACAGAGCTGGGGGGGGGGGGTTGCATAAAAAAACTAGTCAAATCTCTTGATTTGCAAATCATAAGACCACATCTTTCTAACTGCACATTTTTTATAGATTTCTGTATTGGGTGTCCATGACAATGTTTTGGTAATGAAGGGGCTGCAGGGGTGGCCTCTGCGAGAAGAAAGCTGGGGCCGCGGCGTGCCAGACACAGCCAGTCCCAGCTGGCTTTGCAATGGACCCACCACAGGACACAGCTGCGCCGATCAGAAAAGCTGGTGGTGCCTCTGGGAAAACATATTTAAGAAATGGAGGAAAACACCATGGTGGCAGGCGGAGAGAACAGTAAGAGCAAGAAGCAACAGAGGGAACACCAAAGTCAGAGGCGAAAGAAGTGCTTCATGGAGGAGCAAGCACCCCCTGAAGGGACTGCAGCCTGTGTATAAGGTTACACTGGAGCAGGTACTTCCCAGCAGGGACTGTGGCCCATGCCAGAGCATAGGAAAAGAGTGAGAAGGAAGGGGCAGCAGAGAGAAACAGCTGGCCCTGACCTTATGCACCACTGTTGCCTTTCTGAAGGGACTGAGTATAACCTGCAACGATAACAAGGGGTGACGAGCAGTGTCTGGAGTGAAGTAGTGAACTGGATGGATATTGGGAAGGGGGGAAGAGAGGCGTCTGAAGTGAAGCTGAGGTGAGGAAAGGTGTTTTTCCTTAATTGTTTTACATGTTTTTCTTTTAGTTTGTTTCCCAGTACCCAAATCAGTAATTAAATATTTATGCTAAATGGTAATGGATTAAGTTAAATTCCCTAAGTCAAGTCTATTTTAGCCACGACCCACTTGGTAAGTGATTTCCCTGTCTTTTATCTTGACCCATGAGTTTTCTCACCCTCATTCTTCCTGTTCTCTCTCCCATACTGTTGAGGGGGCAGGAGTGAGCAAGCGGCTGGGTGGGTGCCTTCCTGCCAGCTGGGGCTAACCCACAGCATCTTCCAGTAAGCAAGAATTTTACTTCTTCCTCACTTCCTCCTATTGGTGCACATGAATTTATCAGTCTCTGAGCTCTTCCTCATCAGTTCGTTTTTCTCTTTCAGTACATAAAGTGCACATGAGTTCTTAGGACAACTGCCTCCAGTTGTCTTAATAATAGAACAGTATGTTTCCCCACTAGCTCAGGCCCTACTTGCCATTGCTCTGAATGATAGTTCATTCTCTTAAAGGAGGGTATAGACATAAACTATACTGGAGATAATATAAACTTTTTTTTTCATCAGCAAAGAGAAGCTCTTCCAATGTTGATCTACTAGACTCAGAAGATCTATTTATGCCTTGGAACACAGCTGTCAGGAAAGGCACAATGCACCAGGCATTGATCCCATCAAAGTGAGTAGGAGTTTGTCATTAAACAACTATTCCTCAGGTTTTATATTTGCAGGAAAAGTATAAGATGGGTGAGAGAGCAAGAGTGAGCAAGAGAAACAGTGAATATAGTTTTGTTTGCCTACAAAACTTAATGTACATAGTACATGCATATTAAATAAACTGTAAAAAACTGTTTTAATTTCAAAATTATTTGTTATTCTTCCAAACAGTCATTTTGCTGTTTTAATAGAAAAGAGGGAAAACTGTCATCTTGCCTCTAGTTCTCTGATTTCTCTCCTCACATACTGGAGGCAAATTTTAATGTTATAAAATTAACTATGAATAAATCCACAAAATGCTAGAAATTAATTTCTAATATTAGGACATAAGGAAAAAAGCTTTTGATTAATTAGCAGCTTTATATTTTAATGTGAATTATATCTTAAACAAAATCAGCTGTGATAGCCAAGGGAAAACATATTTGCATTTCTACTAGTATTTGTCTTTTTGATATTAGTATTTACTTTGTGCACTGGTTTATAATTGATTAAAATACATATTTATTCTTCTGGGATCTGAAAAACCCAGGAACACAATTATCCGCTACAGCTGGGGAGCCTGCAACCCCCTGTGAACAGAATGAACTTTTAAAAAGGATATAAATCTTATATTTATTTTAAGTTTGGAATAAATTTTCAATTTGCATTAGAACGTGTCATCATTGAGGTCATGATTTTAAATTGATATAAATCTAGACAGTTTAATGAGATTGGTGCATTTATTAGATCTCATTCACTGGTGTAACAGGAATGTTATACACACTACAGAAATTTGCTTTTTCAGTATTTGGTGGTTTAAATTTTACTACAGTGTTGCTATTAATCTGAATAGCATTTTAGACTCTCATATCATCCTCTTATTATACCTTGTTCATGGAAGACACTTGCTGTGTTAAAAAGAGTTAAATGAAAATGTTTTCTCCAGGAGAAACTGGATGTGTTTTAGAGCATGTCTGTAGCCATAGATGTTCATCAGAATTAGTGTCTGAGTACATGGCCTAACTTTAATACACTGCAATGATTTTACTGAAATGCCTAAAGAAGATTCCTTAATTATCTTCTGTTCTATTCTACAAACATATTTTTCAAGACCTGTTCTTGAGAAACAGGCTTTCTGTGGCTCTAATATGATTGAAAGCACTTCTCTTGAATCCAGCTGAAGTCTTTCTACTAAGATCAGGTCTGTTGTTTACTGATGTTTCTCTACAACTATGTTAACAATAAGGTGTTTATGGAATTTCAAGAAACATAAGGAGAAAAACAATCTTAAAGATCTAGGCAGGAAAAAAAAAAGACAGCATATAGACAAGTAGCATCTGTGTTTCTTTAAAAAGAGGTGGAGAATCGCATCCTGATTTTTAGTTCTACCTAGAAGTTGCCACTTTGGGACAGAGGAAGATCCATTTTGTCTCATACCCTGCTTATAGGAGTGGCACAACAAACCCTGAGAGACCACCTTAGAGAACAGACCCATCTGAGATTTATCTTCGCCAAGTAAACCTCACTAGTTTCTGGCAGCCAGGTTAAAGGGCTCCAAGTACAAAGTGGACGAACTCCATTGCATTGGGCATAAACGGCAGGGTTTAAGTCAAAGGGGACTGCAGTGTTGACCGTGTGAGGAAGGCCATGAACTGCTGGGTGCCAGTCACAGCCAGTTCCAGCTGACGGGTGACCCACAGGCAGGGGCAGCCCTGAGGCGCTGCAGCCACGGGTGACCCACGCTGGGGCAAGGATGCTAAGGTGCGTGGATCAGTGAGGAAGACAGGAGTCAGTGGCAGACTGAAGCCATTATGCGTGTGGCTCCAACCTCCTGAGCTTCCCCAAGGAACTGGGATGAAATGACTGAAAACAAGGGAAGCTGAGACTGAGATAAGTGTCTGGCTGAAGCTGAGCACTGGGAATGGAAAGGAAAGATGTTTACTTAAACGTTCAACTTTTTATGTTTTCTTTTTCTCATTATCTGAATTAGTGATCAGAATTTTCTGTTAATTGGCAATAAAATAAATTAAGTAAAAATTCCTGCTTATCAAGACTGTTTCCACACTATACTGTCTATGCAAGCACATTTCTCTAGCTCACCAGAAAGTCTGACAACATATTGGAGAGTACAGCCAGTTTGTGCAGTCCCCCACCTGTTTCCACTTGCATGGGCAAATATCAGTTTTAGAAGTCCTATGGAAGACCCATTCTGCACTGACAACCATTATATTAATAGTTGACAGAGGACATAAAAGAAATCAGGAAGACAACTTAGGGAAGCATATGTCTTAAAGACAGTATTGCACTTCTGCTGATACCACATATCTGTTATTTATAAATTGTTTATTTAGTATTTGAGTTGATAGATATTAATAGGTAAGGGGTTTTTTTTAATAATCATCTATTTCTTTATAGGAGAGGTGGTTATAAAAGCTTATAAGTGTGTAAACATCAATAACTCAGCAAAACTATCAAGATCTTGTAAATATGCAGCACTACCATGCCATGAGAGGCATTTGGATGATAAACTGACTGTAAAAAATAGCCTGTTTACTAACAGCCTGTAAGCTCTGAGACTGTGCTTTAAGACACATGAGAAAACACATGCACCTTAGGTATGTTTCTAATGATACGAACTTCTCCGTCAGCCTAAAAAATAGTCCTTAATACAAGAATCCACAAGAAGAATAGTAATGGTGGTTCTTAGTCATTCTGAAGGGTAATACTTGAACCATCCTGCTCTGAAATTATATAAAGTCACCAGAAATTCTTTAGGAAGGAGTTAATTTCATGTAGCACAAACTGAACAGCTGTATGTTTCTTGTAACATGCTGTATTATTTAGCTGCTCTCTGTCTCTCAGTTGCAGAAATCACTGCCTGGTCACTTTGCAAGTAGCCCGTTTCAGACACCACCCTGGAAAAAATGCTCACATACCTACTCATTATAGGCACTCAACTCTAGTGTGATCTGTACTCAGGTGTAATGGGCTTAGCCTTTAGGCCTGGTGATTTAATTTCACTTAATACCATATCCAACGCTATACAATTCTTTAACTCAGTCAAGCTATGCTGATTTCTACTACCTGACTCCTGGCCAGAGAAGCACATTGTAACGTGGCATCAGTCACATACCTATTTAGGGTATTCCTCTCTGCAGGCACAGTAGTGACACACAGACATAAACCAGGACAGCTTTAAATTAGCCAGCAGGAGAGTACTGATAACACAAGGCCCTAGGGTCATTTTACCTGTTTCTCCCTTAGTCATTGAAAGTATCTGTTAAGTAGGGAGTCAGTAGAATGTAACACGGTAAAGATCTCCAACCCGAGCTGCATGTTACCCATCTTAACAACATCCTTTCCTCTCTGAGGTGTTATGTTATTGTGATCCCATTTTCGCATGTAGATCATGGTATTGACTACAGCCACTTATTTCAGTAATTGCCTTCTTAAAGTGATGATTAAAAATAGTAGATCTGGATATTTTTACCACTCAGAAAAGCCCTTCTGAGTATTACTGACATCAAATGGCAAAACAAATCTTCCGAAGTCATCCATTTAACTCCTTTGTTTAGTTCACAGCATTCTCTTCCACACAGTACCTTTACTTTTTTTTTTAATAATGCTAATATGACAATAAAATATTTTTCGAATGTATGCCTGACTGTGTTTTGAGATGGAGAAGACGTAAGTTTGAAGTCTCTCACCAGTCTCCATGTCAGTAGCTCTACTGAGAGGTTACGCAGGACTCATAACACCTGCCACAGCAGGGCAGAATTCTCATTATCAATCAGTTGCTAATGTGCATGCAGGGAGGAAAACATTCCCTTCCACTTTCATTTGTTATTAATCTTGCTCATTTAAATTACAAACCCATAAGGGTAAGACTGTCCCTCTGTTCATATATTATAGTGGAGTGGGATTCTTGTTGGGACAAGAGGCCTTGCAGAGGGTTCTAGAGAGATAGGAGCACTGGGCAGTCATCAGTGGCACGAAATTAAACAAGTTGAAGTGCCAGATTCTGCACCTAGGATGAAGTAATGCTGGGCAGAAGTATAAATAGGGAGAGGAGTGGCTGGAGAGCAGCCCTGCAGAAAGGGATCTGGGGGGGCTGGTCGACAGCTGGCTCAGTGTGACCCAGCTGTGTGCCCTGGCAGCCCGGAGGGCAAAACCCGTCTGGGGGTGCATCAAACACAGCATCACCAGCTTGTCAAAAGGGGATTATCCCGCTGGATTCCGTGTTGGTGCAGCCTCACCTTAAATACTGTGTGCAGTTCTGGGGCCCACAATTTAAGAAGGATGTGAAGGTCCTTGAATGCGGCCAGAGGCGGGCAACACCACTGGTGAAGGGGCTGGAAGGACTGTCCTGTGAGGAGCGGCTGAGGACTTTGGGCTTGCCTAGTTTGGAGAAAAGGCGGCTGAGGGGTGACCTCCTTGCTCTCTACAGCTTCCTGAGGAGGGGAAGCGGAGAGGGAGGTGCTGAGCTCCTGAGTGACAGGATGTGTGGGAATGGTTCAAAGCTGCGCCATTGGAGGTTTAGACTGGACATTAGGAAGCATTTCTTTACCAGGAGGGTGGTCAAACACTGCAACAGGCTTCCTAGAGAGGTGGTCGATGCCCCAAGCCTGTCTGTTCCAGAGGTATTTAGACAATGCCCATAATAACACACTTTAATGTTTGGTCAGCCCTGAATTGGTCAGGCAGTTGCACTAGATGACCGTTGTATGTCCCTTCCAACTGAAATATTCTAGTCTAGTCTAGTCTAGTCTATTCTTTCTTAATTTTATCTGCCTGAAATATAAGCATCTATTCTAAGCTCACCACCTTCAGCTTATCCTAAGGTTCCACCTGAAGACAGATAGCGGGAATCAACCTCTGGAGACTGCTGTGTCCCTCCATTGGCTTATGGGTTTGAGAGAAGGTGTCTATACCTATAGTTAGCTTTAGAGTAGATGGCAAACATTAGGAGAGAAGAATATCATCATCAGTAACCAGACTCGCTGAAGCCTCTAGATTCCTCTGTAATAATAATGGTTATTATAATTTCTAATTTAGGATCATGCCATTATATATGGTAATTCAGCTTCTGTAAGGGTGGGGATTTTCAAATCTCTTATGGTTATCTTGAGTTTTTCTTAAGCTTTTGTCCATGTTTCTACCTCTCCATCCAAATATTTTTGTTCTCTCTCTCTTGGTATGTCTATGTTCTTAAAGTAATCTAAATGATTCCTCATAAACAGAACTGCCTGGTACAGTAATTACCATCACTTTATAACCTTTGCCAGCTGCGTACCTCAGTATCAGCAGGTAGTTAGATCAAAGTAGCTCAGCAAACTTTCACGTTTATATATACGTTATAGTCATTACTTTTTCTGACAGAAGAAACCCAGCAACCATTACTTGTAGTTTCTCTTCTGTGTTTTGACATGAAAATACAGAAACTGTTACAGAACTTTGAAAGAGAAAATTCAACTGTGCTTCTGTTCAGCTGCTCCACAGTATTCAAACCTGTGAAGTTTTAATCTATATCTGATTACAGCAAAAAAATGTTGCTGGTTATAGTTTTTAATATAAAATATTTGTAGTTTCTTCCTGTTCTGTTCTTGTGTTTATGCAATATGCTACTTAAAATCATTATGGAAGTTCTAGTCACTAATCTGTAGCTAATGAAAAATGGGATGAAATCTCTTAAGTGTCTCTGTAGTGAACGGGTCTTTTCATAGGAAATTGTGAAAAAAATAAGGGGGTTGGAAGGGTTGGCTTTTGTGTTGTGTGTGGTTTGGGGAGTGGTTGTTGTTGTTGTTTGGGGTTTTTTTGCCTGTGTTTTCTCTTCATTTCATAGCAATTCATTATTTGAATGTGTGCTCACAGACCCCAGTAGAGTGCCTTTGCCACTGTCGTTTAATCTGTTCTCATCTTTCTCTGCTTTGTATTCCTCCCTAACAATTTCAGATGATCTACCCCAAAACACATATGAGGAACATGAGGAATACTGGCAGTTTCTGTGAGACAGAAGAATCATTCCCACCTATCTCCCATTAAGCTTTGACCTTGCAAATCAAATGCGTGGGCCGCACATGATATCTGCCCAGTCATAGCTCATTACAGGATTAGAATGGAAATACAGACTGAAAAGGATTGCCTGAAACCTGGCAGTCAGTAAAAGAACTCAACTATTTTCCACAGAAGGCAGGTGAAATATATTCTACTTGATAAAATCAGAGAGCTGTCCATTCATTAAGACATCTCATAGGACAGAAAATGAGGCACATGTACTTTTTTATTACAGGGCTAGAAGCAAAACATTAATAATTGCCTACTCTAGAAAATTAATTACATTTTAGGGAAAAGTAATTTCATTATTTAGGGACCTTCTGTGGCTATCTTTATATTAAAATATAAACCATCATGTACTATAAATGTCAACTTCCATAAGACATCAGTTTAGTAAATGCAGAACTTAGATTTGTTGAAGTTAATTAAATCCATCTAAAAATGCCCATGGAAAAGAGCCTGTGGTCTGACATCCTTCTCTGAAAATATGGAAAAACATTTTTTGTTGCCTTGCTAGATGCATTTCCAAAATCTATTTATTTGTTGTAACATATGATGCAAAATGCACATCTTTCAAACTCCTTGAGAGAAAGGAGCAAATCAGTCATTCTTACATCTTGCACTGCACAGTGCCGAAATCAAGTCACATTCCAAAATGTCTTGATGTTACTTCTATATGAAGATAGAAGAAAAAGATAACCTGTGACTCAAGAGTGACCTAACAATAAAAGAAAAGAAAGCATATTGGAAGCTTCCAGACAGTTGAAGGCAAGCAAGTAAATAAGAGATGACAGCACTCAGTAGGAACAGAGATTTCAACATACCAGGCATAACCTGTCACATCAGAGAATAAATATCCAAAAGTCTGGGGCTTCTTTCACACAAATCTGTCTTTAAAACAGACGTCAAACTGTTGTTATGTTGCTAATCTGCATGCTAAAGTGTTTATTGTCATTAACAGGTCAAGATTATGTCATCCTTATCTATAACCACCACAGTCCCACTGAGTTTATTTTCATGTCTGACAAAAGCAAAACAGAAAAGTCCACCTGGAATGAAAAGAATAGTTTGTTTTCAGTGACAGGGCCTGAGCAGTAAAATCTGGTTCAGTGTTAACTGGCCTGGAAATTTACAGAATAAGGAGGAAGTTGTTTGAAAGATCCTGTTAAGGAGCACATGATACTGAGTAAGAAAGGAGTTCATTGTGTTCAGTGAGAGTCAGTCCTATACAATGCTTTTGTTCAACACAGAGATGTGAGCTACAGGACTGCTAATCAGGGCATGATGATACTGAAAAAGGGTGCATGAGAAGCAAATGGTAATGGACTGTATTTTAGCAAATCTTACCTGGGAGAAGAGTAAAGAGGTGGAAATTACATTTGCAGGACAGGGAAAAAAAAAAAGTGGAAAAAAAAAAGAAAAAGAAAATAGGTCTGCTGAAAATAGGAAATACTCAGAAGAAGAGACACATAACAGCTCCATATTAGATGAAAATCAAGAATAAAGTTTATGATAAGCTACACAATACAGATGACACTTCAGAAAGTGTCAGGATCAATTGGCAAGCTAATTAGGAAATGGATGAATAAAACAATTATGTACTTATTAAATTAGAAGTCAACAAATAATGCAATCAGTTGTTAGGACAAAAAATGTCAGTTAAGCAAGGAGAGATCTAGAGTTTGGAACACATCAGCCAGAGTCCTCAGGGTTCCTCATACCATGGTGCTTAGGACTGAGGCGTGAAGAACACTTGAACTATACCTTCACAGCCCAGTGACTTTCTCTCCCTGAAATTGCTTCTTCTGGGTTCTGGTCTCTAGGGCACCAAAGTCTACTATTTATGGAGTTTTTAACCAGAAGAGGATTTTGAGAGTGTGGCCTTAAAGGTCAGTGGTAGATAGAATGGTTGATTATGTCTCCTTTCCAAATAATATTAATGACACATTATCAGCCACTCCTTACTGAACAATATTAATGAATGACTGGGAAAAAAATTTACTAAAAGATCCATTTTATCCAGGTAGCTAAATATGATTAGAGGGAAGAACAAGAGCAAGGTAGAAATGGAGCAGTGTGCCCTTCAGCCAAAGAAGATCCACTACATCCTGGTTCGTCTTAGCAAGAGAGCAACCAGCTGTTCGACGCAAATGATTGCTCCCCTCAGCACTGTGGCACCACATCTGGAGGGCTGTGCCCAGCTTGGGGCACCCCACTACAAGAAAGACTTTGACATACTGGGTGAGTTCAGTGATGGTCACCAGGATGATCAGATGACAGAAGCAAGTGGCATACAATGAGAGGCTGAAAGAGTTGGGCCTGTTCAGCCTAGAGAAGAGGAGGGGCAAAGGAGACGGTATTGCTATCTGCAGCTACCTCATGGAATAGTGTAGAAAAGATGGAGTCAGGCTCTTCTCAGAGGTGCACAACAAGGTAAGAGGCAACAGATACATCTTTCAGTATGGGAAATTCCATCAGATTTTAGGAAAAAAACAGTGTGAGGGTAGTCCAAAATCAGAACAGGCCAACCTTGGAGATAATCAAAACTCAACTGGACAAGGCCATGAACAAGATCCAAACAACTTGGAACTGCTCTGAGTGGAGATTTGGCCAGGAAGACTTCGGGAGGCCACTTCCAATCTAAATTATGTTGCCTATGTTTCTGTACAAGTGAAAGCTCGCTTTGCAGCTTTCAACCTAAAGTATTAAAGAAACTATCCAGAATAATATTTTAAACACTAATGCCAATCTTTTGCAAACACATGGAAGGTAGAATTGAGAGAAGAAAACTTGCAGCATCTTTCTTTTATAACTCATGTAATGGGGCAGGAAGAGAACCTGAGCAATCCAGGAAAATGCGTGGGAAGGTATTGGAAAACATTTAAATGCAACGAGCCTGCAAATAGCTGGAAGAAAAATGTGCTATATAAAACAGACAACCTGGACTTGTCAAAACCGTATCCTGTAAATAAGTCTGTTTTCTTCCTTGAACTAAGATAACTGCCATGGCAGATAAAGATAAAAGCTGTAGATATAATCAATTTAGAACTTTTGTGACTGCTGTGCAATAGTCTCATTAGAAAACTAAGACATTTGATTTAGATGTAGTAGGTGTACATCTGAAAAGTACAGTCAAGGAATGCTTTTTAATTATTCATCACCACCAAACTGAGTTCACCAAACATGGCATCCCATAGAGGTCTGTCTTTGTCCCATTAGTATTTTCATTAATGACTTGCATCATGAAAGCATAAGAGGGCTGTAAAATCTGCAGGGGCAGAGTGAAAGGAATCTGGAGAATACAATCAAAATTCAAAATAATCTTAATAAGCTGAAGAGATAGTTTGAACCCAGTTAGATGTAATTCAATAAAGGCAAATGTAAGAAGAACTACACTGATGTGTCATTCAAATACAGATGAAGGATGCACAAACAGAGACAAAAAAGGTGAAATAAATGGCTAGGCAGCAGTATAGTATGTTCAGGGGATTATACTGGATCACAAACTAAATGCAGTAGTATGATGCATTTTCAAAAAGGATAACTTTCACTCTGAAATGACTTCTTCTAGTTTATTTAGCAGTGGTGAGGCCTTGGCTGAAGTAACAAAATTTATAGAACAAATGTTAGGAATGATAATAGCAAGCTGGAAAGAATCCACAGGAAATAAGACAGAATGCTAAAAGATTAGAAATTATGTCCTGCCTGCGAAGAAAGATTAAAGCTTCTGGGTTCCTTTAGTCTTAGAAAAGAGACAGTTGAGTGTATATATGATAAGCAGTATACCATGTAAAATGCCAGTAGAAATAGGATGACAATCATTTTTTCTCTTCTGACAATGCTGAAAAAACAAGTTGTTAACCTAGTCTGCAGGAAACGTAGGTTGGATATTAAGGAAAGATGTCAAAATGCTGCACTGCTGAAATACAGAGACAGACTTTGTAGGAATGTTATGGATTTTTCTTCCTTTGTGGTTTTAAAATAAACTGGATCTCTCAGCATTTAACTATGAAAACTTGATTCTACCTCCATATTGAGGATAAACTAGACCAGCAGTGGTGCACCTAAAGCCTCAGACCTGGACAGGGCTTGTGACTTCAGTTCATACAGTCCACACCTGCAGGGCAGCACATGTTAGACAGGGATAGGAAGTGTGTTTGTACAGAGCCTACCCAGTGATCGCAGGAGATTCGTTTGGTTGTCAGCAAAGAAAAAGGTTCTTCACCCCGCAAGGTTTTTTTACTGTCCTATTTTTCTCTGTTTCTAAATTCTGCAAAGTGTGACTAGAGCTATAAATAGATGGTCTTTAATTTTTTTTTTACATTCCAGTAAGTTAAAAGTTCAGCTTGGTGGCGTAAAACTCAGGGAAGCAAGGAAATAATTTAGGAGTGAATTACACAGATTACATGGTTAAGAAATGAATTAAGAATATTTTCAATAGAGGAAAACTAGAGCAGTAGGTAAAGTGACTCAAAATTAGCCCAGAAATTAATCTGATCAGTAGACAAGCCATTGAAGAATGGATTAATTAAGCTAGCAGAAAATTAATTAGGTTATGAAATGAGTCAGATAGGAATTATTAATGAATTAATTAAGTAGTCAGTCCTGTGACTTGTGTAGGAGAGAGCGAGGGTGATCTGCTGTGAACAGGATATATAGTTACCAGGATAGAAAGCTAAGATATCAAGTTATGAAAGGAAAACAGATTTATTACTAGCCATTGGAGCCACAGAGATGGAAATGTAGGAAGAACTGATTTTTTTATTACACTGTCAAATTAAAAAAAACAAAACAAAACAAAACACAAAACCTGCAATATCTGGGGAATCCAAAATGCTTTGCCGTTATTAAAGTTTCTGTTCCTATACCACATAAAAATATTCAATTAAAATTTTTAAAAATAAGGCATTTTGAGTTTAAAAAGTGTTGTTTTCCTCACTAAAAAGGATATTTACAAACAGAGGAAAGCCAAGAGGAACTAATGGCTGTGCAGTGGTTAGAGCACTCTCTTGGGGTATCAGATCTTCTCTATTGTTCAGGATTTGTTTGGGGGTCTGAGTTTGTTGGTTTTTTTTTTTTGAAGGACAAGATTTAGGAACTAAAGGCTCCAAATCCCAAAATAACACTCAGAATCCAGAATATTTATGCAGGTCTTGTGTCAGTCACACCTTCTGGAGCCATTCTAGTTTCTGTAAATTATACAAATGTTTCTTGTGGCCAGAGGGATTTCTACAGCCTGATGCTTAGGGCACTCTCTATTAAGGTAGAACACCTGGTCCTAGTTCCTCATTGAAAGTATTCTGCTTCTTGAGTGTAAAGGAGGTAATTTTCCGATTTGGCCAAAGCTCTTCCTCTTTTGGGGTATCATTTACAATGGATAACCATCCAGATAGTCTGCAGAATTCTTCAGAGAACAATCCAGACAAGGAGCAGGTACTTAGCTCTGCCTACAGCTTCTAGTACTTCTCTTGCATGCATAGACTTGCCTTCTCTGAACTAAGTGTAAGAAATCACATACAGCTGAGGTACCTTTCACTTGCTCAGACCCCTGTCCCATCTGGAGCCTTGTCATCTGCTACGGGTTGCAGAGCAACCTGGGAAAGTGGTAGAGCTGCAAGAGTCAGGAGGCATGGAAGCAGACTAACACAGCAAGAAAATTAAGACAGCCTAGAAACAATACAACTAGTGAAGTGCCGCAACAGTCCACATCCAGCCTGGGACTAGGTGATGAAATCGGATGTCTGTGTTCAGCTATGACAGCTGATTTTCAGCTTTTACAGACATTCATATTCAGTGGACAGGGACTCAAAGAGTAAGGAGACCAAGCATGTTGAAGAATGACTTCTGTGATGATTTGGAAATCCTCTAGTACATATTGCAAAGTCTTAGCATTAGAAGTATTTTGCTTCTTTGACTTTTCCACTGTATTGTGCTATTTATTTAAATTTAATGTTGATAAAAAGTGCCCAAAACAAATAAGAGAACATCACTGGTTTAAGACAGGTGCATTTAAAATGTTTGCCTTGGACAGCAAAAGATCTTATCAAAGACAACTTCTTTGGTATGCAAGAATTCTTGTTTCATTCTGTGTATATCTCTTTCCCAGTAAGTATCTGTAAATCATGTGTTGCTTGGACTGGGACAGACCTGGGATTTGTCTCAACTTTTGCTCCCACATAGCAGCTCCTCAGGGACTGAGCTGATGCCTCTCCACCAGCTAGACTGGGTTTTCTGGAGTTCATGCTGGACGTTCACTAGACACTCAGTAGTAACTTTGTTCATAGACTGCATTTTGCCAACTTAAAATGATTTTTTAACATCTGAAAAAAGTCTTATTGCATGGGGCCAATACTATTCTTACAGTGTTCAAGGCTTTTGAGTACACATTTTAAAGATGTGCCTTGAAAACTTTTGCAAACCTACAGTTTCAAATTTAGTATTTGAATAAAGCTGATATAAAAAGAATTCATTAAAATATTAAGGTTTTGTTCTAAATTTGTATTCAGTTCAGCTGTTAGACCATCTATAATAACTTTTGCTATGCTTAAGTAGCCTAACTGATTCAATAGCATATGGGAAAAGTTCTGCTCTTCTGTAGGAATACTTCTTCAGATGTATTACAAAGGCACCAGTGGCAGATTTCTGCTCTACGCATAATAGAAAAGTATGAAGAAAAGGTGCTCAGATGTCACCACGGTGGCTACAGAGTAACGTCTGTTTAGACCCAGGCTGTATCAGTCCTTCTTTTCTTTTCTGTTCAGTTGTGAATTTGAAACTGTTCCAAAATTTCAACAGACCAGTCAGGGATGGAACCAACATTTCTCATGAAAGGAAGAAGCAACAAGACATTTTCTGCTGTTGGCAATGATACTCTAAACTCTAGTGAGCACACACATTCTGTGTTAATTTGAATTGCTGCCTCCGCCCTTAAAGCCAAAAATTTTTGCTCTTGCAGCTCTAGAGAGAAAGTTATTTTTTCAGTTTCCACTTGCTGTGTTTCAGTGCTGTCTTGAAGTTGACAAAACATTTACAATGCTCTACAATAGTTACCTGTGAGTGGTTTGACAACTACTTTTTTAATCCTACCTCAGCTGCTCTGTTGCTACCGAGATTTTTTTTTTTCATTTTTACCCACATTTTTCTGAGCATGTTTTACATAATTATTCCAATATTTCTCTGATTATGGTATTTGATTATAGAGACACAACACATAGATAACAGCTGTAGAAGTTCATTCATATTTTTATGATTACTTGCAATACAAATACATTGGTATCCAGATCACCTTTCGTCAGTTATTCATGTCAACCCCTGATGCACTTTATTTAGGAACACACATGTAAAGAAAAGCAGAGGAAAAGAGTGGAAGGGTATAAGAAGCTACTGCTCCATTTCTTCCCATTTCTGGTTACTTGTTCAGGTCCTTTTACATGGCTGCTTGCCAATTCCTAACCACTGCACCTCAATTTTTGTCCCTTGATGCATAAGCCACCCAGCAGTCCATGCATGGGTCACACAAAGCACGGCGCCTCAGTGCCTCGGACCACCTTAGATTCAAAGTTGCCTTATATTTGGTTTAATAATTTGCTTTAATTTAAGAATTGTTTTCCTTTCCTGGAAGAACAGTATAATTAAACTGGAAATATTTACTTTGATTTTATATATATATATTTTACTATAGCCTATCTAGTCAGGATTACAAGGAACAGATATATTAAAAATATACACAAACAAAATACCATGTTATTGATAATATTCTGTAAATCAAATGTGATCAATATTAATACTCTTGATATTTGTAAACTCAGATAAACACAAATCTTATGGATTTTTGCTTTCTTAGGTCAACACTATTCATTTTATTTTTGAAACGAGACCTGCCACATTTATGATTTTAAAAGATCATAGAACTGATGAAAAACTTTACAAATTTAGATCTTCAGTAGTATACCTGACTCGTTCATTGCTTTGTTTTTCTTCATGTAGTGTTACCTAACACAAAAATTATGAATTTTAGAAATATATAGATTCCAATGTTATTACCTTTTTAATCTGTGTTCAAGTACTCCACTTTCTCAAGTGCGCACTATATTGAATGAAAACACTTGAATCATTTAGATGTCTGAAAAATTAGGAAAGTGCACTAGCAGTAAAAATTGCTCTCCTATCTCTAACTTTTTTTTTATATCCATGCATTTAAAATCTAATCCTTCAAACATTGCACAGGTTTGTAGTATCAAATAGAGCACAGGCATATTTAGTTGCAGGATTCCTACAGGCTCCAAAAGCCATTGAAAATAATTGAAATGTTCCTTTTCATTTCAGCGGCCATTAGATTATGCTCACAATAATTATTAAAATATTTTTCTTCTGTAGAATTAAGCTACAAAGCAACAACAACCAGAATTGTTGCTCAGAGCTTAATACATATGGTTAATTCCAATTTAATATATGCCATGTTTATAATTTATAAACAGAATTATACATGTTAAAATTGCTATGGCTGGCATGCCACAAGGATATTTTTTGTATATTTAAATATTAATGTTGATATATGTTTGATACCCACAGAAAAATTTGCTGCCTTATGTTGTTAACATATTTGTTAAGTTTCAGCTTCAGCAAATTCTTTCAAATTTCATTAGAATGAGAAAAATCTACCAATTCTTATGTGATTGTCAAGATATATTCCTTCACCAGTCCTACCTCTCACAAAAAACAAGGAACAATAAAAATTTCTGTTTGTGTTCCCTGGCATTTAGGACTTTGCCTCATCAGAGACAACTCAGCTGGGAGTTTGGAAAGATGGGACTCCAAAGTGGTACCATGCTGTTGCCCTGCATTTCGTGGACAGCCACATGAAAGCTGGTAAGCACTGCTGTCCCAGACTTACAAAAAACCACTTCCAGATTAGAAAAATTCAGCCCAGACGGCTGAACACTTCTAGTTTGTCAGATAAAGCAAGAGTACCATGTACACACAAAGTAACAGAAGATCAGCCTCCACTGAATGGAAAACATCTGTGTCAAATCTGTGTTGAATGTCAGAAAGGTAGTTGTGTCTGTCAGCTTGCATGAAGCTTCAATTTAGAGTTTCAAATATCCTTATATTAAAAGAGCTGTTTTGTATCCTCCCAACAGTTTGTTGCCTTTCCCATAATATTGCCTGATAGCTGATTAAGTAGGTTTTGTAAGAAAAACACGATCTCTGAAGTTAATAATTTCAAGCACCTTTTTACAAAGAACTATTGAAATGTTTCTCATCTTTTTTGGCAGATAAATAATAGCACTATAAAGGTATTGAAAAGTAGGGGTACTATGCCTGTCACAAATAATATGAATTCATCTACCCCTATGATTAATATTTGATGTGAGCAATTTCAGACTACTGATTATCTCTATTAATAATTAATACAATGTTATTGTGGATGATTAAGGCTATTTCTTTTAATGGGATTCTCAAATCACTTCTAACACCTCAGTATAAATTCTTTATAATATCTATCCATGCATGTGTTCCAGCAAGCCTGCTATGGAAAGCTTTGTAATTACAATTCAACCAACCCCGCAATATCAACAAACAGAAGTTGTGTTCCAACTGCTGTATAAGAAACAGTTGCAGAAGAATGCTTTAGGCAGTTGAATATTGTTTCTCTTTCTTTTTTTTTTTAGCTGGAAGCATTAACTTTCTTTCATGAACTTTCTGCTGCCTACTTTGCTGGATTTCTACATAAGAGTAGTAAAATCTTGGCTAAAATTAGTAAGCTACAAAGAAAAAAATTTTCAATTCAGTAGGCAAGGTATTTAAAAATGTGGAAATGACAGCAAAAATCAAACCTGTCATATACTCCATGGAAAAGATACCAGAAAAAGTAAATTTAACCTGAAAACTTTGCTTTTATCTCAGCTTAGATTGGGAACAGGCTATTTTTCTTGCAGTTAGTACAACTGTCATTGCAGATCATCTCTGTCAGTAGGTGGTGATGTAGTTTTATGTTAGTTTTAAGTAATTTTATATTATTTATTTGGTCAGGGAAGCCAGCAGGTAAGTTCTGCCTGGGCACAATGGAGTTGATAATTACAGCATTCTATTAAAACATCTGATTTCTGTATATGGGCATTACAGCTTCATTCATTAAAATTTATTAGGTTATTGTGGTGGACTGACACCAGCTGGCAGCTAAGCCCCCACCAAGCTGCTTGTTCACTGCCCTTAGTGGTATCGGGGTGAGAATAGAAGAGCAAAAGCAAGACAATTTGTGGGTTGAGACAAAGACAGTTTAAGAGGTGAAGGAAAGCTGTGTGCACAAGCGCAGAAGAACCAAGGAATTCATTAACTACTTCCCATCATCAGGCCAGGTGCTCGGCCATCTCCAGGAAAGCAGGGCCTCAGCATCCGTAATGGTTCCTTGGGAAATTAAAGACCATAACCCCTGCATGTCCCTGCTTCATCCTCCTTTCCCTGAACTTTTACTGTTGAGCACAACACCATGTGGCGTGGGATATCCTTTGGTCATTGGGGGCCAGCTGTCCTGGCTGTCCCCCCCACTCCCCATCCTCTAGCCCACCCCTGTCCCACTTGCTGTGGTGGCAGGGTGGGAAAAGAGAAAGCCTTAACACTGTACAAGCACGACGCAGCAACAGCCACAATGCTGGTGTGTAATTAACACTGGTTTACTCACAAATACAAAACCAGCATCACACAGCCTGCTATGAAGAAAATTAACTCCATCCCAGCCAGACCCAGTATACTTATACTTGAAAACTGAAACATTAGCCTCATCTTTGTATTTTCTTAAAATTTTGCACAACATTAGTTCAGAAGTCCAAAAATATTTCTGTAGAATTTTGCATCTTTAACACAGTCTTGGTCATCCTTTTTGTTCTGGGTTTATAGAAAACCTACTCAACCATGAGTGGGAGCCCAGTCTGCTATCACAATGCAAATATATGTCATTAAATTTTATTTAAATCTCAGTATGCTTGTACTGATAAAGAGAGGAATAAAAATGTTTCTTGGTAGTGATCAGGAACCAAATGATCTGATGATGCTCTGAACAGCATCAGGCTCCATAAAAATTCTTCCCCTTTTACACCCTCAGAGGTTTGCATAGACTCTGGGTTGTTGCCAATGATCATACAGAACTAGCCCAAGCTCAAAATATGATATCAGAAAAAGAATCCGAGAAATACATGAATGGTTATTTCAACCCAAATCAGGCAGAAGGTCTGCAGGAAAAAAAGAAGAAATAAATGAAGCGGGGAATATAAAGTATTGTTTTACTTATTCACGCTCAACTATTATTTCATGATTTCTTACTTTGGCTTCTCAGTGTTAAAGGTAAGAGGAAACATAACTGAAGGTAGGTAACTGATGATTAAAAGGAATTAAATCTCTAAAAAACTAATTATACCTGAAGGTCCTGAAACTCACATTGTTTATCAGTTAAAAATGTAGAAATAATGGTGGATTAATTAGTCTATTAACAGACCCAGCTTTCAAATTATTTCCAGCTTCCCAGCTTAAGCTTCCAGTTTAAACCCCTTCATACTCATTTTACCACTGCTATTCTAGAATATAGAAGATTTTTTAAATTCATTCTTCATCATACAAATGAAATACAGAGTATATGATCTTATGTCTAAGACATATACATGTTCAACTGACTGAAATACATTTTTTAAGAGCTCTTACGGTTTTATCAGAGAACCTCAAAATGGCCTGGCTACTTATCAGTGGAATCACTAAGCTGTTGTATGGAGTTTTACTATAGAGTTCAACAGTTCTCAGGAAATAGTAAAAACAAATAAATAAATAAACAACATTGCCTGTTACACCAATGTCATATTTCTTTGCAACAACTCACCAAATAAATTTACATTTCTTTTTGAAGGGAAAGGTTAAAAATCTAATAACCTGAAATATTACAGTAAGCATTGATTGTGTTAATCCTGAGCAAGTATATCTTGGTTTTATACTCGTTTAGTGACTATTATTACTGAATTTGATATTTGTCAGTAAACTATTCTAATGAATGTTGTTCCAGAGATTAAGAACCTAACACACACTATAAATAAATTTATAATGCAAATAATCAGGATAAATGCAGAGCAAAAGAGTCAGATAATGTATATTCTTCAACTTACACAGGTTATTTCCATAGTACGTCATACATATTTGTCTCCCTTGAAAGGGTAGGAAAGCAAGACCTAACAGGAAAGGAGACCAACAAACTAACAAGCAAGTTATGGGCAGGGGATTTACAGGACACAGATATATGTATTCATTACAAAAGGTTAATGCAGATTGTAAAAAGAAGTTGCAAAAGTTACAAGTGCCCCAAGGCAGCTGTAACTTCTGCACTGAACATTTAGATGGATTTTTATGTGTCCATTAAATCTATACCGAAGCGTGCAGATATTTTAGCAGCTTTTCCTTCATTTGAGCAATTGGCAGTCTCAAAGGCACAAAATTTCTTTTTACATCTACTTGTACCACAAATGTCACTTCTATTCTATTTTCTTCAATAATTGAAGAAGCTTCTCATATTAATTGCACATGACTATTTTCTGTGCTAAGCTTGGTTAAGACATTTTTATTTTCTGTTCTGAGACAAGGGACTAATGAATACTTGGGCAAAAAAAGAGAGGGAAGAATGGAAAAAAGAATTAAGGGAACATACAGATTTGTGTGTATTTGTCTGGAACAATATCTGTTCTGGTACTCACAAATCTTATGCACAGCATTAGTTCAAATTGATACAGACATCAGCACTTAGTGAATTAAAGCTGGATCAAAGACTGTGAGGAGGAGATGGTAATGAATCCGGTCAAATGTAGAATGTGCCTGGCAGGTTTGGAATTAAGGCATGTCTTACCTATTTAGTATTGATGGTCTGGAAAAGAATGAAAAGCATGTTAATTTTAGTGAAAATTGTCTTTAAAATAGAAAAAATATGCATTTGCTAGTAGGGGCAGAATTAATGCAAACAGAGAAATTTGACAAAATAGCAAGATGTAAACTAGCATACTGGCTGGAAAACAACCTGAATCGATCATACCAAATTAGGGTTCTGGCAAGCAGCCATATGGAAAGATCCTAATGTGCCCTAAGAGCTCCATGATCAAATACAATTTGCAGGAGATACAGCAGCAGAGACAGCTCAGATGTGGACTGTTCAAGAATATTATACCTTGGCAGATCACAGAGTATAATCATTTAGTATGTACATATCTTTACCAAATACATTGGAAAGATGTCAAATAGCAGTATAAGGGACCCTTATTTGATTCATTAATTAAACAGTAGGCCAGCATTCTTTGGAGCCTTACTGCAGGGCTGGCGGTCACCTGAACACAAGGACAGCAGCTGTCCCACATATTGGTGTGTCGTGGTTTAACCCCAGCCAGCAACTCAGCACCACGCAGCCGCTCGTTCACTACCCCACCACCCCCCAGTGGGGTGGGGGAGAGAATCAGAAAAAAAAAAGTAAAATTCTTGGGTGGAGACAGCTTAATGGGACAGAAAGGAAGAAAATAATAATGATAATAATAATAATGATTTAAAAAATGATGACAATAATAATAATAAAAGAACTGGAATATACAAAACAAGTGATGCACAATGCAATTGCTCACCACTCACCAACCGATGCCCAGTTAGCTCCCAAGCAGCTCCCCGTGGCCAACTCCCCCCACTTTATATACCGGGCATGACGTCCCATGGTATGGAATACCCCTGTGGCCAGTTTGGGTCAGCTGTCCTGGCTGTGTCCCCTCCCAACTTTCCTGTGCCCCTCCAGCCTTCTTGCTGGCTGGGCAGGAGAAGCTGGAAAGTCCTTGACTTAGTCTAAACACGACTTAGCAACAAACAAAAACATCAGGGTGTTGCCAACATTCTTCTCATGCTAAATCCAAAACACAGCGCTGTACCAGCTACTAGGACGACAGTTAACTCTATCCCAGCTGAAAGCAGGACATGGTGTCACTACTGTCCTTAAGAACATCCTGAGCAAATTACATCAATTTGTTAAAATACATGCAGGGCCAAAACTATGAAGGTCCTGTATTTAGACTGCTCTTCAAATTGCTACGCAAAGTCCAGCAGATCAGTAGACAGCTATAGAGAGAATTTATCTGAGAAGAAAGGAGTTTTCTCCATGCACAAGACTTGTTTAAAGGTCAGAGACTCAGTCAGGCAAATACAAACCAGCTCAGATATAAGTTCTATTTTTTTTTTTTTAAAGAAGAATAGGTACCTTTGAAAAGGGAACAATAATAATACAAATTCAGTGAGGCTGTTTCAAGAAAAAAATCAGAAAGAGATCGGTTCATCTTAGATGGTGGTAAGAAGGCTATTAATTTAAAGGGAGGAAATGACAG
The DNA here is from genome assembly GCA_034782735.1 of Sagittarius serpentarius. Lineage (NCBI taxonomy): Eukaryota > Metazoa > Chordata > Aves > Accipitriformes > Sagittariidae > Sagittarius > Sagittarius serpentarius. The sequence goes on along the minus strand of JAVKLA010000027.1, from coordinate 35,062,740 downwards.
AGAGTACTAAAATTAAAAACAGTTTCCCATTTTTCTTTTACAGACTGTCTCCAGAAGATGAATGTTCCAAATGTATTAATGACTATGAAAGCTAAGTCCATATGTTCTTCTCCAGAGCACAGGTCCTTTTGAATTCACATGCTGCGAATTGCTAAACAATATTTATTAAATATGGTTCTGATTAAACCACTGTAGTAATATAAGCATTCCATCAAATTATCTTCAGCCTGCTTCTGTAAACTGAAAATAAACACAATTATATATAGTAGAAAAAGATTATATATTTTTTTGACAACTACATCCTCCACACAGCTCCAAGTCTGTTTGTGTAAAGCTGCTTCCAATGACCTTCATATAAAGAAAAATCTTCTGTGCTTCTGTTTATTAACCTGGGTTTTCAAAATAATATTTCTACTATATGTAGATAGAGCTCATCATGATTTAGAACATTGGTTTTTGCATTAGTAAATGCTTTTTTACATCTAATTGTATTTAAATGTCTTAAGAATACAAGAGTTATAAAATTTCCCTATTACTTGTACAGTGGTTATTTAAGAGATTTAAAGGTCATGAGCCATACTGAGTGATTTTAAAACTTTCCCTGCCATATAGATGACATTCGTCATGAAAGTCATGGGAGTCTAGTCTCCTATGGAATACACAAATTAAGCATCATCAGTGAAAGCTTCTTTTTGTTGTCCCACCAAAATGCTGCCTTGTCATCATCAAGGACCACATTCGGAGCAAGAGAGGAAGCTCACATCTGTGACACATTCTTAAGTTACGTGATCAGAAACTGCAAGAGTGCTTTTTAACTGGCATTGCCATATGTTGAATCAAGTTCCTGCTGTCCAAGTAAACCTTCTGAAACCTTGCAAATGAGAGAAGTTCAGAAGAGTAGCTTGCAGCCTGTAACAAGATCTTTGCTACTGTACAGCAGTGCGGTAGAGATGTAGCACCTCTGAGACATATTGCAGCTGTGTCAGGAACTGAAAAACACCAAGGTGAGAAGCTAGATGTTCTACCAAGCCAACTTATCCTACTTCTTGCCATACGTAGTCTGCTTTTGATGACTGATTTAAGTAAGCTTACATTCACTGCTGTTATCTGAAAACAGCACTTTTGGTGCCTTCGCTGTAGGCATAATCTCAAGCCTCTACTCCAAACTTCTTCACCTGAATACGGCAGTTTGCCTGACCAGTCGTGCATGAGTAGGCATCTTGCCCCACCATTAACCTCTACAGTAAGGCCTGTCAGATACAAGCGCACAGAATTGAAACATTTTATCATCCTCTTCTCTTTACAATATTTGGGGCGGGGGGGGTGTCACTTTTAGGAGAAAAAGAAAAAATCACATTTTTATCAGGTCCCCAAAAAGCTCTTTTCCTGGGGGGAGGGAGGGGAGAAAAAATTAAAAAAGGACAGATTCCAAATAACAGCAATGGGCTTCTGTGATTAGCCTCCTTTTAGGAGGGAGAGGGGAGACAAGTGGTTATTTTCAGCAATCATTACGTATTAACATATAAAAGACTCATCTTAAAGCTGCTTAGTAAGGGATAACATTTTATTGTTTTCTACCAACTATGTCATAACGATGCTCTGCAGGAGAGACGCTTGAAGTATATCCCTTTGGGGCAATACCTTTATATCATAAGTGAACTGTGTCCTCCCTGCAGAAAAAAAATAATGTACTTGTATATTGGTAATGGATCTCATTTTGCAGCTAGAAACAATCAGTGATTAAACATGTATTTTCTTCAAAATGATCTTTGTAATGATGCTGTACACAGATTGGATGGTCTTGCATCGTGCTGTAGGGTAATTATTTCAATCTGGTACATTAAAAAGATTTAATAGTTTGTGATTAATATATTTTTTTGGTCTAGATTTTTATTCCTTCATTTTAGTTCAGCTTTCTAAAAATGAATTGAAGACCAATGATTGTATATAGCTTACCATAATAATAAATATAGAACCTTGTCTCTTTATTTTCAACATTCTTTATCAGGTACCTTGCCAAATATGCCTTTCTCATTGGTTTCATTTAAGTTACCTAAGGTTATTTCTTACAACTATTGTTCATGTTAGTGCATAAGTTTTGAACCTCATAATTGAAATACAGCCTCTACATAAGTTGCTGCTGTGCAAAAAGTTATACAGCTATTGAAGAAGGAATAAACTTCATTCTGTTGCTCTCACTATCCTACAAACACCCAGACTGTTGTATATTCCACAGATCTGCATTTTAGAATGTCCCCAAACTGGAGATTGGCTCAATCTAAAACTGTAAATTCAAATTCCTGTAAAGATGGAGGAGTTGGTACCAGACAATCATTTAAATTTGCTTTTCTACCAAAATTAGTTCTAGTCAGTTTTACTAACGGTTATCCTAGGAAAGACTGTCTCCAAAATAAATTTTGTTCTTCCTGTTATAATTTTACCCAAATTTTATCATTTCAGTAGGGAGGAAATTGAATCAATGGATCAACAGAAGTCATACATTTTTTCAATTAATATAATATGTTGAACTTTGAATTAATTCTATTTTAGTTGTTGATAGAGGCATTTAATCATATTTCATCAGGTATTTAGCTCCACTAGGCTTAGATGAGGCCTCAATAAAAATCAATGAAAAATCTTAAATGTAAATGAAAACAGAATTTGGTCAATAATCTAGTAAATATAAGCCATGAAATCTGAAACAATTACAAAGTATCAAGCCTACTGTGTATGAAAACCAATCTCACAGTATGAACTAAAACCAAATTATTTACAGGAACGATTAAGAAGCATTGCCTTTTTCCATTCTATATTTTATAAGCCTGTTTTGCAAAGAGGAGATGGAAAGCAATTTTATTTTCAAAACTGAAATATTATACACATTAACCTTTGAAGAAAGCTAAACCATTGAGAATGTGATAATGGGGGAAAAAAACCCACTATATTTCAAATGGATAACTAGCTACTTGTCCTGCATTTAGTATATTGTTCTGTTTTCTATCTTCAGTAGTTTCATATGATTCACTATGTATTTTTAATGAATGTATTTTGTCTTGTCTTTAATCTCCTAAATTCTGAAACAACATTAGTGTGAAATCAGCATTTATCAATATCGATCTCTTTAAACTAAGAATTGTCTTCCTGCTTGCCCAGAAAAAAAAAGTCTAATAATTCACTTGCCAATTCATCCCCCAAGGTATTGCTAGCTAATATGGTCCGGCTTCTTTCAACAGCATCAGAGATGGTGAGTGATAGCAGTCACTGCCTTCTCTGCTTTGGGCAGTTATCTTACCGGTCACATGGAAAGTTTCATAATCGAAGATTTGGAAGGTATTAAAGATTTTTTTTTTGTTCACTTGGTGATTCTTTTATGTTACTTTTAAACAATTTCAGCAATTTCTCTTTCTCAGATAATAAAAGCATAATGTGTCATGCCTACTGAACCAAATATCAATCACAAAGGCAAAGTTTTATCTGAAAATGTACAGTCTGAGTGTGATACCGAGTAGCATCCTTTAAAGTATCACAGAAGATGAGATGTTGCAGATGGAGTGATGCACTTCACCCAAAAGAGAGAAGTAGCAATATGTTTGTTGATATAAAACAGGGATTTAACAAAGTTTGATAGTAAAGGTGACAGAGTTTTAACAAGATTCGATGGCAAGGTTCACTTGATATTTACTGCATAGTAAAAAAGCTGTCAGGGAGACTCTCCTCTTGAGTCAAGAGGTTCAGAAAGGACAGCCTTGCTTTCTAAACTCCTTCTCAGAGGGGAGTTTAAGTGTGGCTGGATCCAGACTTAGTCCCAGCCTTGGACAACAGTTTATGTCTAAAGGATTATATATGCGCAATCAATCCTTTATATCACTTAGCTAAGATTTCAAAGTTTAGCATGCTATTAATCACTTACCAAGAATCTGTTGCGACAAGGAATCTCTCAGCCTTGAGGAGTAACCTTGAGAGGAGGCGTCTGTACTCAGGGGGAGATCCTGGCATGCAGCCCACTGCCCTGCAGAGAGCTCCATGGGCCCTGGGCTGTCCACTATTTATGGAGTAAGATAATTGACTCATAGTCATATTCACACACCGACTACAGGTGTTAGCTTCTTCCAAATTTGGCTTGAGTCACACATTGACCAGCACTGTGGTTAGGTGGGCGCATTGTTCAAATTGGCCCTTGGCTGTTGTGTTGTTATCTGTCTCCCCCAAATCTGCTTTGAGCCGGATGCAGCCATCATGACCAGACACATCCATTTCCATTACCACTGGTGGTTATCGCTTGATCAGGATTAGGGGAAATACAGGTCAGGTTGGGGAGGTTGAGGGAAGCACACTGCTACGGATGTCCAGAAGGCTTCTGTCCACATGGGCCACTGTGCCTAGTGGGTCTCTGGCAGCTCGCTGGCATTTAAGTATCACTGAGAGTCAAAAGTATCCACTTGGTTCAACCGCTGATACCCAGCTGTCTCTGCTGAGATGCAGAGACTAAAAGGCATGATCTTCCACTGTCTTCGCACATCAGCTTTGCAGCTCCCCTTATGGCTGACTCTAGATAGGCAAATACCCTGGAAGGTGTTCAGAGTTTGCCCTGAAGACAGCCCAGCTCATATTTTCTCAAAATGGGGAAGGAGGTAAACTTTAAGGCAATGCACCCCCCTATCCTTTCCAAGAGATTCTTAGCTTTTCATTTAACCCCATCCTTGTTGCCCGCTCAAACCTCTAAGGCCATGTTGCTTCACATTCAAGAGCGCAAAGAGATCACTTGCAAGGAAGCCAAGCCACTGGCCATGACTCCCCAAAGGGCAACATCTAGACTGGCACGGCAAAGAAAACCCACAGCTGTGTGTGTAGATGCATACCTGAATTCAATATATTTCACATTAAAATCAAAGCAGTTTTAAACTTCCTCTTAGGTCTGATAAGATGCAAACCCACAGCTTTGATTGTTTTTGTTGATGACTAGAGGAAAAATAAGTAATTTACAGTTCATTTGCTAAGCTGTCTCATAGCTCTGTGATTCCCATTGGTAGCCTCAGGTACACATCCCAAAGCCTTCAGCTGCCTTTCAGTCATTCTCTTTAGTAACTGCACTTACTCTAATGACTGTGGCTGGGCAGCCAAGCAGGGAGCAGATGTATCAGCTTGTACAGATAAAGCATGTGAAATCACTCACAGGGTTGATCAGAGTATCTCCAACAATCATCTTCATGGTAGAAAAAGAAGTAAAATAAAAAAGTTGCACATCATTTTTTCTAGCTTTTGAAGGCCAAAAAACTACCAACACTTTCTGTATTTGCCCCTCTCTGCCCCCTAAACTAACAACTCACCAACTGTTTTCTTCAGGGGAAGTGTTAAATGGATGTTTCAAATGATGAGATGAGAAACAGTAGGATGAGACCCAGTATAGTGTCTTCACATCCAAATTTGACCTTAGATGTCTGGTGTCCCTAATCCAGGACCCTCAAATTGCACCCAGCAGTAAATATTTAGGGCTAAGGAAATGTTTCTGTAGAAGTTAACATTTAGATTCCAGGTTTGTAGAAACTACTGGACTAAATATTTAAATATGAGAAAGCAGCAAAAAATACCAATGACTATATTTTCTAAAGAAAGACAAAGGCATGCCAGTGAATCTCTGGACAGAAACACAAGCGTTTTATTTTAAGTCATAACTAAATAGATACATGAGCTCAAGAAAAAGGATAGCCTATTGCTAAGGATGAGAAAAAGTAAGTCTGAAAAATATGGCAGGTCAAATGCAAAGAGGAAATTAAGAGAGCTAAAAAAGAAATGGAAGAACACATTGAAAAGAATCCTCAAACCAAGTAATAAATTCCTTAAATACATCAAAAGCAAAAAGCTTATTAAGGACAATGCTTGATTACAAACTTTTTAAAGGTTTGCTCAGGTGTGATAAGGCTTTAGCACAGCAGCTCAAGGATCTCTTTGTGCAGGTTTTTAACTGATCTGTCGGACACATTCATCCATGCAATGCACTTTTTTTGTAGCAGATAGGTAAGAGGCACTAGACAACTCAAAGAAGATATACAGGAATCATAAAACAAAAAAAAAAAGTCATAAATCCTCATAACCAGATGGCATTTACTTAAGACCTGAGTGACTCAAGTATGCAATTGCAAATCTGCTGGCCAAAGTGTGTAACCTGCCATTGCAAACTGTCACTGTGCCAGATCACTGGGAGGTTCCTATGTAATTCCTGCCTACAGAGGGCTGAAGGAGGGACCCTGGGAACCACAGCGCAGTGACTCAGGCTTCTGTCCCTGATAAGAGAGCTGAAAAACACAGGAGGTTATCAAGCAAGGTACTGAGAACAAGACAGAGGGTGCAATTTTTCCACTGTGGAAAACTCGGTGTTCCCACATCTTTGCTATTGTGCACAATTCTCATCCCTGCACCTCAAAACAAACGTAGTGGTGTTAGAGAAGGGACAAAAAAAAAACCAACAAACAAACAAGCAAAAAAACCCCATCTGTCATCAAAGGGTTAGAGCAGTTACCTGAGAGGAGAGAACCAGAAAGGGCTGGGATGACTCTAGAGAGGACACAGCTATGGGGACACATAGTCAAGACTTTAAAAAAGAAGCTGAAATAAACACTACTGTTATTTATCAAATCACACAGTATGGGAACTGGCAGCACTTGAGAAAATGAGAAGGAGGTACTTTTAAAACAGATCAAACAGAGCACGTCTGTACATTGTGAGCAGGGAACAACCTGCTGCCATGGGTGGCAAACAGCAGCAGCCATGCAGGAAATAAAACTAAAATGCAATTTCTTATTTTTTGCTTTAATTTTGATGAGTTAACTTTTGGAAAGTGATTATTACTTCTCACTAGAAGATAGTTCACAAGTTAATAAAATTGTAGTGTTAAAACCACCATCAGTTCAGCTCTGTGAAATATTCTTAAATTCCACAATATTCCAAAATCATTTGTTCTGTCTCTTGGACAAATTAATCTTCTCTCATTCATAGTCTTTGAATAGGGAACATTTATAAAAGATACTCAATTGTATGTTATGCCATGAGTAGTCTTATTGTTGCTGTTATTAAAAATGAAATAGTCATCTGCTCTTTTTCTATTAATTTTTCATTTTTTAATAATAAGTTAATTAATTTTAGTTTTTGAAATTATCTTGATCCTTCAGAGACAGCAGAGCCATGTTCTTTAGCTGAGTGGTCCCATTGTGCTTCAGGAAAATAAAAGGTGAAATTGTATTAAAACACAGCTTCTCAATCCTTGAAGGAATGATCCTAAAATTACTCTTTCTCCTCTTCCTAAAATAAAAGTGTGATCTGTTTTATTTATTTCTATTTTACTCCAAAAATTTAGTTTCTAGTTAAATTTCCATATAAACTAGTCAGAAATTAGAATTCTAGACTGTACAAAAATAAACAAATAAATACAAAAATAAACAAATAAATACAGAAATAAAAAATAAATAAAACCCAAACTCCAATGCTTTTATTCTTATTCAGGTGAAGGATTATTGTTTTCTTTTTTTGTTTATTTTTAGCTACACAATAGTGCAAAGTGTCTTCAAGGTAAACTTTACTATCTATTGGGACAATTAGATACTAACATCTCATCATTTTTCCGTTTAGTCCTGAGACTGGGACGTCTTTTATTGTAAAATAATCATAGGGTCCACAAAGAGAGCATTTCTGTTTAGTTTAACCCTGTCTAACCATATTAGTCCACAATACAGCACTTTGCACTTTAGGTAGTTGCAGTGGTCTGAAGATTAATATCTTAAAGTCAAATCCTGAAAACTCTTGACCTGGGGGTGCTGGTCAACAGCTGGCTGAATATGAGCCAGCTGTGTGCCCAGGTGGCCAAGAAGGCCAACAGCATCCTGGCTTGTATCAGAAATGGTGTGGCCAGCAGGACTAGGGGAGGAATCATCCCCCTGTGCTCAGCACTGGTGAGGCCGCACCTCCAATACTGTGTTCAGTTTTGGGCCCCTCACTACAAGAAAGACATTGAGGTGCTGGAGCAGGTCCAAAGACGGGCAGCAAAGCTGGTGAAGAGTCTAGAGCACAAGTCTTATGAGGAGCGGCTGAGGGAACTGGGGTTGTTTAGCCTGGAGAAAAGGAGGCTGAGGAGAGACCTTATCGCTCCCTACAACTACCTGAAAGGAGGTTGTAGCGAGGTGGGGGTCCATTTCTTTTCCCAAGTCACAAGTGATAGGACAAGAGGAATGTCCTTAAGTTGTGCCAGGGGAGGTTTAGATTGGATATCCAGAAAAATTTCTCCACCGAAAGGGTTGTCAAGCATTGGAAGAGGCTGCCCAGGGAAGTGGTGGAGTCACCATCCCTGGAGGTATTTAAAAGACGTGTAGATGTGGTGCTTAGGGACATGGTTTAGCAGTGGACTTGGCAGTGTTAGGTTAATGGTTGGACATGATGATCTTAAAGGTCCTTCCCAACCTAAACAGTTCTATGATTCTATGATTCTTTTTTGTTACAGCAACGTTTGCTTGGAAAAATAATTCCTATAATCCTCAATATCGTGGTTTACATTAGAAGGTTTGGAAGGGTGGCTTTTAATGAACTCATTGCACCCCGTATTGCCGAAAGCCCCAGTAAAAAATTCCATGGTATTGGTAATGTTCATTTTCTTTATCCCATCTATAAAAGTGTTATACATTCTTATAGAGTTAGATCAGTTATAGATGTCTCAAAAATGTCTTAAAGGAAAAGTAAAGATGTCTGTGTATCCTGAAGGAAGAAGTATAGAAGGAATTTCTTTTCAGACAGTGTTACTACTGCAATGCAGAGTGGGGAATCAGTCAGGCGTGTTCTACCTTCTTGAAGCCAAAAAGGAAGCTTTGAAGGCCTTGGGAGAGAACTCTACCTAACACACAGGAAGAAATGGACAGTATGTGATGCCCAGTGGGTAATTTATTGCAGAAGTAAGCCTGTTTTTTGAAGTAAAAACAGAAAAACAAAATGATTCTTCTATTCTTTAGATAAAAATACTAGAAATTATATTTTTAAAAATTATTTTTAGTTCCTTAGATGGCTGCAGATTTTCTTTTCTCTTTATCTCTACATTTATTCATTTTCTGGTGAAAATCCATTTGTCAGTTCTGGAATAAGAAGTTGTTCTCTGTGAACCTATAAACCAGGTTTGATGGAAGCTGCAATACCTCGTATATTACTTCCTTCAAAGGCCTAATTTTACTGAAAACAGACAGGCTGAATCCTTTTATAAGATTTGCAAGCAATGTGATTTGATTCAAAACATACTGATAAAGACACCTAAAAAGAGCCATCTAACTTGAGACACATATTAGATTGGATCGTTAAGTCACATAAGTAAATCAGTATAGATCATTCTTATCTAAATTACTGTAGCTTCAATGAAATCAGTCAAACAAGTAAAGTAGTCCAGTTTGACAGTAGTGTCTGTACTCGCTACAGCTGGCATATTTCAAAATTATACTTATGCTTTCAGAGCGGACAGCAGCAGCAAATGCACTCTCTTTTCTTACTGATATTGTTATAAAACACGAAGCAAAATTAAGGCTTAATTTCATCATGAAAAAAAGCAGCCCAAATTGCAAATATTACTTTGCCTTTCCTTTCCAGAGAATTATTTTAATAAAATAAGAGCCTGAGTTGTTTAAAGAGTTTCCACAGCATTTATTGGATGCAGCCAGAAACTCCATCCGGCTTGCAGAGCAGTCACCAGATCTAGAGCCCTTTCCACTCCTCAGGCTGGTGGTAGGGTCCCAGAGGCTGAGACGCAAGTGTATTTCTTCTGGAGCCCTTACTCTAAGGAATGTGGCCGGTGAACCAATTGATAAAAGGCAAGTTCTTGGCCTTTTGCCTAATCATTAAGCAAATGAGAGAGAAAGATATTTAAAGATAGAGATAGGTAGAGGTTTTTAAAGAGCAAGTGTGCATTTGGGTGCCGAGAGAGCTGCTTGCTACGTCACTATAGCTGAGCAGGAAACAACATGGAACTTCACTAAAGAGTGAAGGAATAAAAGGACGTAATATAGATGACGACCTTGTTAATGGGCCTGATGTAAGCTTTGGGATGCAAAGAAAAATAGAAATTATAAGAAAAAAAACCAATTTGTTACACTTGACTAGGGAGCAAATGTCAGCGTACAGAGTGATCTTTTAGAAAATCTCTCAAGTAATTTCATTTTAAATATCTGACAAATTAGCAGGTTTGGGAAGGGATGGGAGATGGCATAAAAATGTCTTGTAATTTTACTGTATGTTATACAGCTTATTTATTTCACTCACTTTAATCCAGTAGGGAGTCAAAATATAGTATTGCTAATTAACTTTCTTATTAAAATTGAGGTGATTATTGCTTAAAGGGGGTTCCTAAAAAAATCAAGAAATGAAAATCATATTGCAGATCCTGTAAATGAAAACAAAAAACTACAAGTTCATGTTTGAATTGATACAGCCTCTGAAATGTATCCATTTCTCAGAAGAACTCGGGTGGATTTCTGCCTCGGTGAGACAAGATAGCTCCAAGGATGTAATACATCAGAGCTAAGGACAAACAGGCTGTGATTGCAGAAGCAAAAGATATTAACAGATCTACAGAGCTTTTGGCCTGAGGACTGAGAGCGGGTGGAGACTAAAGAGTCCCAAAGATCTGCTTGTTCCCCCATAGTCAGCCTGAGAGCAGGATTGGAGGAACCGAGCAAAGAGAAGAGCTGTCTGAAAAGGAAAGCTTTAGAAAGAAAAGAAAACTTCTAAATAAAAGATAAGATAAAATTAGGAAAGGAATGAATAGGAGAGTTGGAAAAGCTTTATTTAATTAAAAATATATGCAGTTATTATTTTGAGCCATTTACAGCAGATGCCTTAGAACAGGCCTTTAACCTGAGGTGAGCAATCAGAATTTCCTGAAAATCACATCTTTTACCATACTGCAAAGAAAGCCCATAAACTGAGCAGTTACTTCAGAAAATATTCCTTATAGTTTAGGTAAATATTAAAGAATTTTAATATAACTGCATTTTGGCATTTTGGTTTTTTTAAAAAGGAATGGAGCTGGGCACAAGTCCTCTTGGGACAGGAACACTTCCCTGTACTGGGTGGCAGGGACCTTGACTGCTTGTTGTCGCTTTACAGCTGTACCCAGACAGGCAAATAGAGAGGGAGAATACTGGGATACACACAGAAAGGAGGAAATCAAGGCATCAACAAACAGAATATCAAAAACACAGCTTCACATTGACTTCCTAGATAATTTGGGGTGTCTATATTTTCTCAATTAGTTTACACAAGCCAAACTCCATAGGTGTGTTTATGTGTACATTATGAGTCTTCTGTGTCTCATTAAGAACAACAGATGCTAAGAGCAACCAGACATATGCTTGTAGGAATGACAGCACAATTGTATTTGCACAGTTGATAACCTGCCTGGTCTTCCAATAAAACTATTTGTTTTTCTACATCAAGTTTTCCTATGCATATCTGTAATGGGAGAAAACGTCCAGCCATCAGCATGGTGATAAAACAGAAAAAGTTTTTCTTTTTAATTGGGAGATTGAGCTTTTTTCTTTTTTTCTGATGCTGTTTCCATCATGTATTGATTGGTTTTGCAGTTTGTGGAATACATTTTATGAAGTAAATGAGCACCATCAGCTCCTGTGAAAATGAGTGAAAATTTTAAAGCTCCTTTAGAGCAAGAGGATGGACCCTGAGGTTGGATTCAGAATACCTATTTGCTGTACATTGCTAAAGTAGGGAGGAAGGGGTAACGCCAAAGACAATTCAGGTCTGATGTGATGCTAGGAACCTACTGACTCTCAAGCTTAACACTGTCTATAGATGGTCCTGCATAAGTTAGACTCTTGATTTAGTTTCCTCAAATTAAGTGTCAAAAGTTAGGTTGAAACCCTATATCCATCCAAACCTATGGATCCATCCAAGTTTTATTTTTTTAGAGACCAAAAAGAGTACTAATTTCAGCAGAGTAAATGTTTCCTATGTTTGAAGATCCTCCATGTATGTGAAATAATGATGGGTTAGAAATTCCTTTCCTTGTATTCATTAGCCACTGCTCTTGGCAATACTTTTAAAGCAAAAGAAAGTAAAACTTAATTCAAACGTCCACATCCCTTTAAAGGTTTTTGGCTTGACTGGTGTGGTAAATGATGTCTTCTCCTGAAACCTTCATCTGTGCTGAGAAAGTTACCATGGGTTATTTTTGCTTCATCGCTGTAGGAAAAAACAAACCAAACCAACGAACCGACCAAACAAACAAAAACCAAGCTGGTTTTATCTCCTTCCACAGACAGAATGTTGTGATGAATGACAGTTCAAGTAACTTGTCCAAGATCACAGAGAAAGTATGTCGCAGACCTGGGACACAGAGCCAAAATACCCATATCTTAAGTCTATTCCTAAGCCCTGTGAAGCTGTGGCAAGAATTGCAAAAAGACATTTTCATGCCCAGCCTTGCAGCCAGTATGTGTAAAACCTGTGTCCGGTAAGTTTTGCAGGTGCTTTGCATTCATATGGCATTATGTATGCATTTGCATGCTTAAAGTTATTACGAATTAGGCACACTTTCTCTCTTGTAGATATTTACACCTTCAAGGTCCAAAAGGTCCTTCAGGCCACCTTGTTCAATCTCCAGTATAACACAGGTCAGCACTTACCAGGTCTTACCATTGACAGATAATTACCACTCATTATATGTACCTTTGTAACTACAGGAAACATTTCAACTGTGGTCCTGATGATAAATCACATGAAAGAATAACACAAGCATATATTCCATCCTTGCTTGCCAGTGTCATGTTTTGATGTTTATTACCTCTAAACATGAGATTTTTGAGAAATGTAAATTCTCACAAGATAAAGGAGGAGGGGGGTGTGTGTGTGTGTAGGGGGGTGTCTCATTAGTATATACTTGAACATTTATTTGATTTCCTGAATATTGAATAAAGATTGACAAATATTTATAAAAGTTAATGAAATGTGGATAGGTCAAACATGGTATAATACTCTCATCTGCCATCCTGACATTGCAGTAATTAGATTTAGTAGAGTTATTGCAAAATTAAAATGCTTTGCAAGGAATACATTCAAAATGTCACTAGAGTTGTCACAGATCTTAGTTGATGTCCATTCACACAGATTCACAACTCTTTGGCCCTCATTACTTGAAAATCTATATTGAGCTGATAACTAAAATTGCTGTAAGAGACATATACCTATCAGCTGAGCTTTACTGAAATAATATCAACTGGCACAGGCAGTATAACATAGCAGTACTGAGGACTGTAAGGTTAAAATCTAGCTGAATGTGATTATACTATAAACACATATACTATGTTTTCAATAGCACGTGTATTTCATACACTAAAATAAACATAAAGTATATGCATTTTTACATACTATACTACATTTTACATTACAATATATTTTAGTAATAATATATGTTAGAAAAATTTGTCTTACTGTGTCATATTCTATGCTTCTTTCTGACAGCTGATTGCTTATTAATATTATACTGGAAGCTCATATAATATTCAAGGATTATATACTAGAATATTATGCTGTGTTAAACAGAATAGAGCAAGAGGGAAACCTCGCTTTTAAAATTTTTTTTTTCTATTTAATTCTGAGCATAATAATAGCTTTCATTTCTATCACACCAAGAATTTAAAACATTGTTGTTAATAAGATGGCTTTTTTTTTTTTTTTTTTGACACAGTAGCATCCAAAAATACCTGGATAATGTCACTGAGGTTACACAACATGCAACATACGCAACACAGTTATACTTCACAGAGGACAATGCTGTGTGACTTGATAAGTGTCTTCATATATTTGTTATTATGAAGACAATGTAAAGTTCACAGGTCCTCAGCTCACACTCTCAATGAAATGGCATCAAAGTCAACAGTCTTCATGTCAGCTGAAAATATTGTTTCCACAATTTGCACTGCATTGTACCTCTTACAGATGAAGATTATTCTTCTTATTGTTTTTTACAACAGTTCCAAACCACTAGACTCCAAGCATAAATTTTGGGGCAGTTAAATCTCAGCACAACATTTGAGTGGTATTTACAGGTGATCCATATATTTGTGCAGTGCTGAAAGGTCAAAGAATTTGTGGATACACAACTATTGCCAAGAGGGCTTTGAGAGCAGAGGTCAGTTCAGGTGAGGTTATAATATGATTTTCTTGCTGCTAGGAAATTTACTTATTAAAGTGAATATTGACTGTGTATCTGTGCTCACAGCCTCCAGCAATACCAACGAAAGAAGCCAGGTGATCAAAAATGTGGTCTGTGCCTGGCAAAAGCAGCAAATGTTGACTATATGAAACAAAGCCTGATTCTGCAACAAGCTTAAAGTGCCAGTGGCTCGTATCAGAGCATGCAGCTCTGATTTTCACAGTCTTAACACTGAAAGAAATGTGAGGCTACAGAGGCTGAGAAGAGTGAATTTTTTCCTTCTCACACCAGCTCCAGCAGTGCGAGCGTACTCTTTCTCCTGCAGCACAAGGTGCCCCTGTTCATCAGACACAGTCCTTTGCTACTTTGTATCTGCTTTCTGATTTCCCTCTCATCAAAGAAATTATTAAGTGCATGGTATTAATAGCCATTCTTCCAAAATATTTTATTTGTAATCATACCTGAAATATTCTCTGCATTACTTTTAGCACCATTGGCTCAAGACTTTGTTGCTGCTGATTAAATTCAGGAAGATAGCAGGTGTGAATGGACATGCAGAACAATTTTTATAGAGGTATAAATCTGGCAGCAATTTGACTCTTAATTCCTCCCCACTTGAGGGCAAGACACCGCAGAGAGAAAGGGGTGAGCAGTTAGCAATTCCAGTAGTATCCCAGCCTGATGCCCTGCCATTGCCTCATGGTCAATATTGTCATCCCAACTGACGGCTGAGGCAGAGTGTTCTTTTTGTTTAATGAGCCACAGTATAATTACCTCTTACCTCTACTCATGCTCACAGTTTAGTGACTTTTTACATTTTAAAGTTATTAGAAGGGGAATAGTTAAATAAACAAATAATTATTCCTAAATCCATTTTCCTCTTCAGAAAAGTAAACCGCTACACAAATTACAATATTCTGCAAAATTTAAATCAATCAGCATTTTTATCACAAGAGAACTCTTCCAACAAAAACTTTTTTGACCAATCCTCAGGTACACAAATTAAGTGAACTACAAAAAATAAAAAAGAAAGTGGCATGAAATTGCTATTCCTGCTAAATTGCTTTTGCCTTCCTTTTGTTTCAATATGAAAAATCATTATTTTTTTAAAGGCAAAAATTGAAACTGTGTTTGTAACCATAGAAACTACCTTTAGTCACGAGTAAAATAAATTTAAAACTATACTGCATAAAGTCCAAAAATATCGCAAGCTATTAGCGTGCAAATATGACAAACATGAATGTGATTCTCTCTTTAAATAAACTGAGTTGGGAATGTAATCACACTTGTTAAAAGACTTGCCATATGAAGTGTAAATCAATCTTTCTGGAATAACAAAAACACAAATACCTGTCTTCTCCTTTGCACCCTCCTTCCCACTGCATAGCAGAAACAAGCCATCCCAAATTCATAGCAGCTGGCATCTGAAAGGAGGTATCCTTCAGGTTACTCACCCTTGACATTCAGGGCTGCTTTGAACTTGATACATGGTTTTTCTGCTTCTTCAGATTAGAATGGACAGTATTTGGACACTAAGGTCAGAATGTGCAAGTATTCTCTGTTAAAAAAAGTACATATACAGATTTTAAAAATCAGTTTAGGTGTCATGGAGTCAAGGTCATGACTCACAAGATGGAATAAATATTTAAAATATTTTCTTGTTTTCCTTTACACTCTTCTGCCCCACAATTCTTTCTGTTCACAATGGTCTCCTCCGTTTAAATCTTGAATAATTTTCATATTTTCTCCTTTCAGTTATGTTATCTTCTTCTGCAATGATTGTGGTTTTCTATACCTTTATTTGGTATTAGTATTTCCTTAGTTATTGTGATTAAGCTTGTAGAAGAGATGGGAACCTATAGAAATAAGCATCAAGAAGCTTAGCAGCCTCACTTGATGGCTCTTCTTGCATGTCTAATACATTCTCTGCTTGGTCTCTGCTCTCTTCAACCTTTCTTCAAGCTCTGCTTATATTCTTACCTTATTCTTTCATCAGTTACAATAATAATCATACGCGATCCCACCACTCATCTGCTGTGTATTTCCATAACCTTCATAATTTTCCTAGCTCCATTTATTCTCTCTCACTTGCTGTTCTTCAGACATACCACAAATACAGCTTCTGCCTCCACAGTGCCTCCTTCCCAGAGGACCACTTTTTGTACCAGGCATCCTCCAGATCACTTCAGCTCTCTGTGAGGCTCTGAAGATTTTCTCAGGAAAGTCACAAGGGGAAGACATCCCAGGCAGAAGGAAGAAAGCCCCTCTAAACCCCTCAGGTTTAGAGACAAGAACAAAACTGGTTTATACTTTCCTCCACTAAACTGTCAAACTACAGGGAACCATCATTTTCTAGAATGTAAATGAATATTTTTTCTTCCTCTTGCCTAACCAGCAACTTGCTCTTACTTAAATGCTAGTGAAAGGCAACTGGCTGCGGCTGGGAGCACTTTCCCTGAAAGGGGACATCAAAATCTGGGGAGCCAGGTTTCATCAGCCTTACCTTGTAAGCAGTAGACCTGTGCAAGAAGAGTGATGCTGTAAGCCTGGAAAGAGTGCATCATCCACTTGCCCCAGCCCACCCATACAAATTTTTCTGTAGACTTCTGTGCTTCAGACCATGCTCCTTGTGGAGAATTATGCATTGCTCTTGCCTAGAGGCAAGGTACTACAGGCTTACACTGGAGAGAGTAGGATTTGTGCCCTTGGCAGCAAAAGGTACTTAGTCAGATCCTTAGACAGTATATAAGCATTACATGGAAATAAAGTGTTGTTTCTTCTGTCCTTGAGTATTTTTGCTTTTCAGGTTTGGAGCCCACTGAGCTATGTAAGCTCCCATAGCTGTTATACATTTCAACATTAAGGGAACTAATCTTCCTCATTTATAGTTAATCAGAGAGGGATCAGCCAAGTATTAACATGACTGAAAATCTCACTAATGCTTTTTGACTGTAAATACCATTTAATGCCTTTGTGGGATAGACCTCACTGCTATATTCAGTAGCTGAGCAAGGAACCTGTATGGCATTTACCTTCCAGCATTTGTTACTCCTTGTGAATTCAGAAACTTCCACTTTCGCTGCTCCAGTTACTCATTAACAGAATAAAAAATGTTAAAATTTTGGACAGAGTTGGGTAAAGAATGCACTTTATCAAATTCAGTTAAACATTTTCTCAGGAATAACATGAAATCTTAGACAGCACATAGGATACCTGGCAAAGCAGGTGGAAAGGGTGCAGAACTTTCAAAGAAATGCAAATAGATTAGGAGGTGGAAAAGGAGGTGGAAAAGAACACTGTGTACCTGTATGGAGTATTATCATGGGTGGTATTTTTTCTAGATCTGCAAATGTACTGTAAAATATATGCCTCATCTCAAAACATTCTTTAGTTTTAAGTGGGGTAGAAAGATGACTTCTCTCTCGAACTCTAGGTCATTAAAAAGAAAAGAGAGATCTGGAAAAGAAGACCCTACATAAGTATAAATTCTCAGGTTTTATATGAATTTCCGAATCATGAAAGTGGATCTAGTCTACAAAAAAGCATGGGCTACAGTATAGCTTAAAACATAATTCATTAAAGAATTAATATTAGACACTGTATCCATTCATATTAGTTGACATTGAAAATCAGATATTTTACTGTGTTATAGTCTTATGTTAATAAGCAAGTTTGGATTTTAGATTAGATTTTGCTTTTTCCTCTTTCCTTCTGCACCTTTTCACATTAAAGCAATCACTTGTAGACTATTAATCTTGTCTTTGAATAAAAGCCAGATATCCAAAAGATAGCGAAGAAACATTAATCTTAAAATGCTCAAGTGGAACATTATACATGTGCATTTTACTTCATACTAATAGGCTTCGTATGGGACAAATCCTGCAGCTTCAGGGCGCTGCTTGAGAACAGTAAGTGGTTCATTCCCACAGCACAAATAAAGATGAGCACGGCCATGCCGTAGGGGATGCGGTCTTGCCCCAGACTACCTGGCTGTGCAGCAGCAGGGAGAAGGCAGGAGGAAGAAAGACATAACCAGGAAGAAAGAGAGGAGGAGAAGGGGGAAAGCAGGCAGGCGTTTAGGCAGGCCAGAGATCCAACACTAATCAAGTTTTGGGGGCAGAACACTAGGAGGATTTTCCAGATCCTCAGGCCCAGAAGAAAGTTAGCTGTTGCCCAGTCATCTGCAGAGTACCTACCCTGCTTGGCACCTTGCCCCACTGTATTGCAGAGCCGTATGGTGAATTTGAAACATACCTTCTCCTGGGGAGCAAGAGAAACTCGTGGGTTTTACTGTTCTATTTTCCTAGCTTTTGTTTGTATGTTGTTAAAATGACAACACAAGCCATTATATAACTACTTTTTCATATAATAATGTGCCTGTTTTCTTTTTCTTCCATTACCCACAGAGGCTAAAAAATTGAAGAAGTATTTTAAAGTGGTCAGCCTCATCATTCAGTATTATGCCTAACTGAAACTGTTATCTTCAAATGGTGGATTAATCTATTGTTCATATGACAATCTGAATTCCTAAGACACTTCGGGTTTAAGGAGCGCATTTAATTCTGAATTTGAGCACATGGTTTATGTTCCTAATGCTCTTTTTATTTGGTTTTAATTGTTGGGGTTTTTTTCCTACAAAATTCTGTTTCATAAGTTTTCATAGGATCAAAATTCCACAGCTTAGTTTAAAGATAAATACAGCAAAAGTGCACAGCCTCCAGCAAAAATACAGTTTTGGATTTTTTTTTTCTTTTCAGACTCGGAAACCTAACCACTCTTTCTGTTCTGCAACATTGCGATCAACCCATACTATCAATATTACCACTTGAAAAATCAGATGAGGCAGACTACATGTGATTAGGTTGTCTGGATATCAGCACTCTAGTGCTATCTGAGATGCCCTAAAGTCTCCAAAATACTTGCATCTGGCAAGCAAAACACCTACAAGTAATATGCCTTCTTCTACAGCAGTATGAGTAGACCAGGCAGGTGATTTTAGGGAACCTTTGACAGCTTTAGATTCCTTTACACAGGAATGCACTAAGTTAAGGAAACGTCGATCTCAAAGATTCAAAGATCTAGAAGTTACACGAAGAATCAAGTCAGAGCAGGACACTGCTGCCTGGCTGCGATGAAGCAATGCGAGCGTGTGCCACTGCCTGTTCGGGAAGTTGATTGTGCCCTCACTCGTTGTTCTCCGTGACAAAAAAGACATGATTTAAAAAAATGAAAAGGAAACACTCTTGGTTTAATTTCCGTGCGGGAAAGGAAGAATTATGACAATGGTCAAATATCTCTCTGCCCAGAACAAGTCCCAATTTCTGAATCCTACTTACAATTTGAAGTACATTTACTTCCAGCTTCATTAGAAGAAATTGTTGGTTTCCTACTCATAGATATTTAACACAGGAAAATCAGGTTAAAAACAAAAAGCAGCATGTTGGTCTCTTCTGAACTATTGTGTATAGAGAACATCACATTTAAATATTCATTGACAAAGTTTTATGTGTCAGCCTTAGTGTTACAGATCTAATACAACAAAATTGAAAATTAACAATAAAATAAATAAACCTAAATAGCTTAGATGAAAAGAATTTACACTGTTAATACCTTATGCAGTCTCTTATTAAAAAATGTATATAACAATGATTAAAAAATGTGGCTTCAGGCAAATAAGCAAAAAATTGCATGCTGACAATAGTGAAAGTTCAGTTTATTTTGAAAGAAATTTATACATATTTTTTGTAATGAGGAATGGTAATAAGTCTTTCTTCTCTTCATTTGATGCAGAAAAAAACCCATGAGTTAATCAGGAAGGAAACTTTTTCAATATGCAGTTTTTGCGTTGATCTTCACAACCATATATCATTCAGCATTAAAACAATGGAAGGGGTAGAGTGGGTAAGTTTTTTGGCCTCCCTGCACCAGCATTTTGAAAAAATGTGCATTGCACGCTGCGGGTCTGCATTTTTAGATCCAATTCTGCCTGTTTCTGTGGAACATGCTCGCTTCTTGTTTATTAATCTTTGTGTTTGCTGTACCCTGAAGAGAGTTATAAAAATGTGAAAATTCTCATACTTGGGTGTTGATCTACAGGCTTTTCTGTGAGACATCTTTCCTCAGCAGCGGAAAGCACTCGTGTCTGGAGTAGGCATGGGAGGGGCATACAAAGCACGAATACACAAGGTTAAATTTTTATGGAGGTCATCAAGTGTTCAAATCTTGCCAGTATTACAGATGCCGTCTTTAACATGGCATGTGCTTATTTCAACACCCAGTAATCTTCTCTATTCACGTCTGAAAGCAAAGTAGCCCTTTTGTAAATTTTGGAATGGCTCCATTTGGATAACCACAAGTCTTTTGTCTGTTTTCAGATGAAATATGAAGCATCTACCTCTCAGAGAGAATCAGAACATGTGCTATGGAAATGCCAAATTAATTAATTAAATGCCACACCAAAGGTGCAATAAAAGTTTTAAGTGCTTTATATAAATAACAACCCCTAGGAATTTACAGCTGTTAAATTAGCTACAACCTTTGCTTGAATTATATAGCCCTGATCTTCAGTTTTTAATTAAGTTTTTCCTTGTGCAATAATTTTGAATATGCTCCTGTTGAATTCAAGAATCAGTTGAAATACTGTACAAAGAAAAAAATGTAATTTAAATTGGAAGATTGCAGCTACATAACTCAAACAAAGGCTATTCTCTGGAAAGTACAACGAGCCCAATCACTTGGTAAGCTGGGCTCTTTCGAACAAAATGGTTTTTAAATGCAAATTCACATCCTAAAGAGTAAGGAAAACCTACAAAATTGGCAAGAATATCCTGGAATAAGGATGAATCCAGAGAGGTGTTAGCATCTAAATTAAAAACTATCAGAACATGGGCTTTTGGGATGCTGTTCTGACAAATAGGCTGACTTAAGGCCCAGATTTATCCTTTGTAGCTTCAGGCCTTTTGTCTGAGTTGCCAAAATGAGTTTGTCTCTGAGTCTTTATGTACGCAGTGCCAGGAGGCAGGTATCTCCAGAGGGTGATGCAGATATGCAAGAAGCTGAGTTACCCACTGAGGGTCTTCCCCTGTTAATTACTGAGCTCCCTGCTTCGGCACATCAATGAAGTTGCCTAAAATGAGTGAGATAAATCTGGGCCCATGTCTTTAACAATGATTCTGACCATCAGATGAGGTGTCTGCCATAGAAAATGGTGTATTTTTGACCTGGTATCTTCAGAGTAAGATGGAATAGTTTCAGTAGATGCACCCAGAAACAAGTTACACATTGGTCAAGGACAAGTCACTGAATTCACTACAGAGCTGAGGGATGTGGTACAGCCTGTGGCATACAGCAGACCAAACTCTTGGTGACCTCTGAAGCAGTAAAGAGTGATCAGAATGATGTGGATTTGTCAAAATCCTTTGCTTGTGCTGGCCAGTGCTTTATGCACCAATCCAGCTGTCATAGTTTAACCCCAGCCAACAACTCAGCATCACGCAGCTGCTCACTGACTTCCCCCCCACCCAGTCGGATGGGGGAGAGAATTGGGAAAAAAAATAAAACTTGTGGCCTGAGATAAGAACAGTTTAATAGAACAGAAAGAAAAAAACTAGCAATGACACTAATAACAATAAAGTGACAATAATAATAGTAAAAGAATTTGAAGACACAAAACAAGTGATGCACAATGCAATTGCTCACCACTCACTGACCAATGCCCAGTTAGTTCCCGAGCAGTGATCCACCCCCAGGCCAGCTCCCCCAATTTCTATACTGGGCATGACGTCCCATGGTATGGAATACCCCTTTGGCCAGTTTGGGTCAGCTGTCCTGGCTGTATCCCCTCCCACCTTTCCTGTGCCCCCTCCAGCCTTCTTGCTGGCTGGGCAGGAGAAGCTGAAAAGTCCTTAACTTAGTCTAAACACGACTGAGCAACAACTGAAAACATCAGGGTGTTGCCAACATTCTTCTCATGCTGAATCCAAACCAGAGCACTATACCAGCTACTAGAAAGAAAATTAACTCCACCCCAGCCGAAACCAGGACACTAGCACTGGTCTCACTGTCCTGCCTCAGCTATGTCCTCTCTCCCCTACGCCAGTGAAAGTCGCATACCATTTCCGAGCAACATTCAAACCTAGAAAATCCCAGCTGAAAAGCTGATGGTTTTACAAGAGTAAGTCCCCTTGAAAACAGGAATTTGGGCTAGAAATCTTCTGTGTTAGTCTGACTGGCTCCAGCCACTGCACTGCTGTTGTGTGTCATCTCTGCAGTGAGATGCAGCAGCTCTGTGACAGTGCACAGGGCGGGGAGACAAGAACAGACCTGTAAGCAAGTTATCTCCTTTGGAAATAGTATCCTACTGAAGCTAACTTTAATCTAGTGCTAAGAAATTCAACCAAGCACTCCTTCTTATGTAGCTTTTTACATTGCTTTAATTTAGATTCTCATGTTTTAAACTGGATTTATCTTGGGGTCTCTGTCTGATTGATAACAAACTCCCTGTTCTCAGGATTAGATTATTTTCCTATTTCATGGGCTTCTCTAATTGTTACCATAAACTCAGGAAGGAAATGTTAGGGATCAGTCACCCTAAACTCATTCCTGCCTCCAAGAGCCCATCTCACTCAGGAAAAAATAACAAGCTACATTCAGTTAGCATATTCAGGTGGTTATTTCAGGTGCACTTTTAACATTCAGCTAGGAATTTAATGTAAGGTCCACTGAAAGACGTATTGCACAATGATCCAAGACAAACAGCAACCAAGGCACATGGCAAAGCAGATTCTACCTTTTAAGGAAAAGAATTGTTCACTAGCCAGTTAAGTTGGGATAAGATTCTTGGTCTAAAGCAAAGTGAGGCCTGACAGCCTTTCAGCTCAGGAGGGAATAAATGGCTTCTGAGGAGAAAGGGTGATGCAGACTCTAAATCTGTCTGATGGTGTGATTGCAGAGTCTGATGGAAGCTCTTTTATACAGGTGAGCTCCTTGGTGAAAAATCTCTCTTCATGCTCTAGATGCATCTTGAAATATACGGCAAGCACAAAGCCATACCTCTTTGTCAGAAGAGAGGAAGTCAGCAGAATTTTTAACTGCTTTGGATGCTGCAAATTAAGTATTGTATTTAGATTTTACCTGGCTGTTGTAGGCAAAAAATAGCTTAAATTGTGAATGCTAACAGGCAGCAGATAATTGGGTATACAACTCTCTGCAAGTCAGTATTTGAATACGAGCTTTTGCACTCCCAAGCAGAAGCCTGCTACCTGCTAGATTCCGTGGGTATTGCCTGGTTGTAAATTTTGATAATGCCTGGACTAAAGTGGCACATCCTGAATTCTCCTGTTAATGAGATGAGACAGAAGCACCAGTTAGGAGGCTGATCAGGCACTGAGCTTCTGCCCATAAGCTACTTAGACTGGGATAACCAGGGGCCTGGGGCTGAAAGAAGGGTTCCTGAAAGGAAAACATGGTCTTGGAAAGAAGAAAGGGGCCCAAAAGTGGCAAAGATGCTGGCTGGAGGAAAGATCGTGGAAGTTGGGGAAGATCCTAAAGATGGGGAGATACAGTGAGACATATGCAGGGGGACGTCCCAGGACTTGGCCAGTAACACCAAGTGCTGGTAACTGCGAGCAGCAGCACAGCATGAACAAACACAACTTCGTCCCCAGCATTCCTGGGCTAGTAGCAACCTCCCTGCTGGGAAGGGAAGCCAAGACCTACTGAATGTAATGGCAGAAGGGAGCAAGTGAGTGTGAGAGATAGTCAAGTAGCATAAAAGCTCTAATTGTCTTTTTGGTTCCTGAAGAAACCCTAGATCCACTATAGGCTGTTGTTTATTCTGTGCTGCTCACAACACTTATCCCAGCTTGAGTCGAGTGTGATTTGAATAACGGAATAATAACCAGCTAAGCACCTGACAGATCTATAAACCAGGGTCCATGGACACCTTAAGACATATGATAGCTCCTCAGCGGCTCCTCCACTATAGTCCAAGAGCGACCGAGTGTGTCCCCATTTGAGATGGATGGGCCAGCCCGCACAGGGTGGGAGAGGCAGGGTCACTCCCCACTGCAGATGACTCAAAAGGCTCCCTGGGACATGGTAAGGTAGTGGAACACACAACTCAACTCTGAAGGTCACAGAAAGGGTTTCACAGCAATAGAAAGGTGCAAACTCTTCCTTTTCTAATTCCTAACAACGTTATATCTTTCACACAGCCCTGCATTTATGGGAATATAATATTGCTGTTGTAGTTCCAAAAATATAGCACTAAAGCAAATTACAGTCAACCTTTTTTTAGACTTCTTAATGGACCCATTAGAGATCCATTTTCCTATCAGAGGTGGATGACAGTTCTGCTGATTGTTGTCATCATAATACCTGAATTTTGGCCACATTTTTTTCAAACCCTTTGGACTGTGCAAGTTCTGTGTTGCCTACTGTGAGGAGTCCAAAGCCAGGTGTAATGGGTTTACATGGCAAGGTTTTGGTAGCGGGGGGGGGCCACAGGGGCGGCTTCTTTAAAAGTTGCTAGAAGCTTCCCC
>JAVKLA010000027.1:35015069-35029807 GCA_034782735.1 Sagittarius serpentarius | reverse complement strand
CTCCCCTGGATCAACTTGAGGCTGTTTCCTCTTGTCCTATCGCTTGTTACTTGGGAGAAGAGACCAACCCCCACCTCATCCAAAATGAATCCAGTTTGAGTACTTCAATGCAAACTCTCTATTGCAAACTGCTCTGCAATGCAAACCCAACTGAAGTAAAAGAGGCTGATTAGGAGATTTGTTCCTAATCTGGACTAAATATTGTGGACACACTTGATGTTGCATGGGTATTGTATTTTATCTTTAAACTGCTGATGGGACATTTGGAAGCCATCAAAATTTACA
Organism: Sagittarius serpentarius; assembly: GCA_034782735.1. Lineage (NCBI taxonomy): Eukaryota > Metazoa > Chordata > Aves > Accipitriformes > Sagittariidae > Sagittarius > Sagittarius serpentarius. Next base: position 35,029,522 of record JAVKLA010000027.1, on the reverse strand, counting down.
GAATGGTGATACTCCTCTTAGTTCATACAAACATCTATTCAAAGAATCAAGATTAAAATCCAAAAATAACATCCACCTCCATGTATGTGTATTACACAGTAAGCCAAAACTATTAGAGAAAGTTTTAACATCTTTAAGTATTCTGAGGAGGTTTTGTTAAGGGTAAAACTGAAATATGTATCAGATTCAGTTTTTAAAGTATTTCAGCACTTGCAATATCAAATCCCATTGTCTTGCAATTAGACTGAGTTGCTGAAGTGCCTGCAGCAGATTTAAAAATGCAGCACAGGCTCCAGAGTCACTTAGTGAATGTCTGTACTTCAGATGAACTATTTGCACCCCGAAAGCTGCACAGAGATCCACTGAGGCTCATTTATTCCCCATCTATTAAACTAGTCTTTGTAGACCACCGTGCTGCTATGGTTTAACCGTTTTTACCCGTTCACATTTATATTGCATTACAGTCTGAAGTGCAGATGACTCTTCATCTGTAATGGATTGGAATAGATGTTATGGTCAAAGCAACTTAGAAGTACATTCTGCACAAATTCTTTACTTCTCACAGGTAAGATGTGATGTTTTCAAAGAGCTGAGAGCTAAATGTCCTTTGACAGGAGCAATTCTCTTTGTGCACGCATGATTTTCACACAAAATGAAATTCACAGATAAGCAGCGTTCGATTTCTACAGCACTTGATTCCCACTCATGGCCGTCCACACAACGCTGAACTGTACTTTTAACGTTTTAAAAATCCATTTAGGTAATTGGAGGAAGAAATATTCCTACTGGTGGGACTCCTGAAGACAGAAGTATCACATTGTCCTATAGGCAGTAGAGCTAACAAAACCTGATTTCTTATATATTTGAGTCCTGTTTTCTTTATGTCACCCACATCACCCTGGTAAAATTACCTCTGCTCCTTACCAGATGATCCCTTATGAAATACACATACAAGAAGAGAAAAACATGCACTAGTCTTGAACTTCATGCATATGAAATGGCTGCCTGCTTCCAAAGAGAATGTGTAATAGCTGATTTCACTCTCCTTTGGCCTCAAGAGAGGCACTATTTTGGACCTTTCTCCTTTAGTCAGTCACCCGTTCAGTAAATTTGTAGGGACGTAATTGTCTTCAAGAATTCTACCCATCTCTCAATGAGACTAAAACTAGCCAATGTATTTCAAAATTATCAAGAAGGGACTGACATACAAATCAAGTGGAAAAGAGTTCAAACTAACCTCATTTCATCAAGAAAACATGCTAAATTTTCCATTCATATTAGTGGTCACCAGGAATTCTCCTGAGCACAAACATGCTGTAAAATGTTGTAGCAAATTGCACCCATTATTCCTCAGTGTATGGGGAATGAATACTAAGTTTATCTATAAAGTGTTATAACTTTAAAAACAAGCAAACGAACAAACAAAAAAAACCAACAAACCACAAACCCCTAAGTCTGTTCCAGTATGTGCTCAATTTCCCTTCTCTGTTTATTGAGCTCCTGAATAAGTTATTCACCCACAGTTCCCAAAGTGCAGTATTTTCCTGCCAACAAAACAATAAAATAATACTAGAACAGTCTTTTTCTCCTGTTCTTTTACCTAAAAGCCCTTCATATGTTTTATTTATATTTTTGCCATCCTAAGCAACACAAAATCAAGCATTCATTATGTGCATTTCCAAACAGGAAACTGAAGATGCAGCTCCCAGAAGCCTCTGTGTTAACATTTAAAAATTGAAAAACCATAGATATAACAGAGACTATTGGGAGCTTCAACTTCTTGTTCTGTTGTGAGAAATATGATGAACATTTGGCTGAAAGTTCTCTGATAGAAATAAAATGCTAAAAAAGAAAAAAACATGCCACGTATTACAAGAAATACTTGCCGTTTAATATTTCCTAGTCATCTTTGCCTTTATCCATTCAGGATTTCTGAGGGCAACAGAGCAAAACCAGCTCTTCTTGCTTGGGGTAAGAGAGGTTTCTGTTTACAGAAGTACAGTGATGTATGGCATGCGTCACAGAGAACTAGATGAAATTTGGTGTGAAATCATAATTTTCCCATCAAAAATAACGTTTAATCAGAACCTTTCTCTGGATTATGTCCATTTCAACAGCATTTTGGAATACTGCTTTTTTAATTCCTCAGGTGGCTGAGGATATTGAAATATACCACATTAACAGGTTTATTTTTAGTACCTTTTCATTTTATTTCAACCTTTCTGTTGTTTTTAAAGTTTAACATTTTAGCATGATATTTGCATCATCAAGATTAAGAATTTGATACTGTCAACATTAAATGATGTATGCTTTCAAAGCAATATTATTTTGTAAAATTATATTCCTTAAAAATATTCCTTAAAAACCTGTTGAGTTTTCATTCCTCTTTCAGCAAGCTGAGCTTTGGGATGTAAAAATTCCCTTCAAGCACAAATGCTGAGTTTTTGCATATTCTAAGTCTGAATATCCATGATTCTGTTGCAGAGGACAGTGACAGGCAGGTACGACATCCAGGACATTACACTGCCCTTATAGGAAACAGTGTAGACTACACTGAGTCCTCCAGGAGAAAGAAGGGTCCTAGCATGAATCAAAAAACAGCGGAGTGAAAGCACATTAAGGCAAGGTGATGCAGGGGAGAAAAGAGAGAAATAGAGATGCTGGTTTTGAACCAGGCAGAGATTAAGAAATTCATTTTCACATGAGAAAAAGGTGAAATGTGAGAAACCTGAAGCTGAGCCTAAAAAAAATGCATAGATCAACTTGGCTGGCACAAGGAGAGGACAAAATGTGGAAGGTGGCAACAAATAATTGCCAGAAGAGAAAAAGGGGATGAAGTGCCCTGGAAATGCTGATTACACACCATGCTAGCTAAACCCAGCACAGGGGTTTATAAAAGCCTTGCTACAGGAGAGGTGGTGCTGCAACTGAAATGAAGCTTTTGCAATAGGTTTGGAGTTAGAGGTCAAGTAGTAATGCGCTTTTCTCCACTATCAGCATTTTTCACAAGTGCAGTTAGTTAATTTACTGGAAGGCTCATTCAGGCTGCCCTCACCACCAAGAGTTCAAATAGCCAATATGCCCCAGGCATTTTATTTTACGTCTTTTTGAGAGTAACTTGAAAACAGCCAAGTGCAGGACTGCTAATTGGAAATGCTGTAATGATAACCATCGCTGAAGGTCACAGCGTGTCCCTGAGCAAACTGACAGTGATATACCCGCTGCACTGGTAACTGCCTTGTAACCTGACCACGGTGTGGGCATTGAAGCTCTCACTTCTGTGGGAGCTGAGGTAAAGAAGATAAGGAAACTTCCACTAAAATACTTATCATTAGAATGGGATAATTTAATGTTAAAACCCTTTCAGCTCCGATTTACCCCATATAACTAGGGTGTTAACTAAACTGCCTGAGTAGGAACCTGTTTTCTCTAAACTCCCTACACAACCAGTGGAGTTCAATTCGCTTTTGATCTTTTGGAGGTGCCTTTATTCTCCATTGCTTATCAAAGGCAACCAAAGGCTCCTCAGATGGTGGTGGGACACTTTTGTGTCCACACTTAAGAGAGCAGAGGTTTTGCGTTTCCCTGCAGTTCTAGTTGAGATTGCTCATATTTCCACAAGATTAGTTCTTATAAACATATGAGCAATCAAAAGAACTTTATTAAAAATTTATAATGATCACAGTTATTTCAGAACGTAGCATGAAACACAGGCCAGCAGAAGACGTCTATTAATAATCTGATGTAGCACAAAGGTCGTTTTTTAAAAAAAAATCATGTGACTTAAAATCTAATGTTCTTTTTTGCTTTTTCTAAGAAATGCTTCCATAGTCACAAGATTTGCAGCAGATAGATAAGAACACATGTCTACATTTGAGCACTCTGTACTTGGGGCTTAAGAAATACTTCAAAACTCAGAGTAATTTTATTCATTATTGATGAACACCAGGAAGTCTTTGATTCATTTTTTCTGATAAAAATCTTCATCTTTGTAGATATTTATGGGCAAAACATTAATAATTTTCTTACCACTGTGGGACTTGGATCTCTCAAACTGATGAGCAAATGACAGGGATACGATATTCACCATTCAAACAGATGAATATTCACAAAGTCTCAGATTTGTCTAGTGAAAAGAATCTGTCTAGGCTTCCTCTCATGATAAAGGGAAAAGAGAAGTGAAGGGGAAATTCAGATTGTAACTGCTCAGCTGTGGTAATCTGTGACCAAGGAATGATCTGGCACAGAGGGCAAGAAGGCCTAACTACAAGAAGGGGTTAAACAAGCTGGAAGCAGGAATACCAGAGACAGAACAGTCTCTTTGCAAGGGAGTGAGGTTCCCCTTGGTGACGAGGTAAGAACCAGCCTCAGCATTGTCTTGTAGCCACCCGGGAATGGGAGTGCTCAGGGGCCCAAGCTCAGGGGCCACCTTTGGGCAGCAGAGCTGGGCCGTGGATGGACCCATGGCTGGGCTGAGGTGACCCACGCCACTGCTTTTGGGACTGGTGCTGGTGCAAGTACGCATAAGGAATCTGCTTGCAACACATCTCTGCAGACTCCATGTAGAGCCATGTATTGTGGTAGGACTCTGCCCAATGCATTGTTCATTAAATTTTTCTTTTATATTTAAGCACAAACGTGTGCTTAATTTGCCTCAAAGGGTACCATAAAAATTCCCCGACACCGGCTTCTCCAAAAAGAAGTTTTATTCAGAGGAGAATTTCCAGCTAGTTTTGGTCATAGCTGTTCTCTGGCTGGAGAAAAAGTCCAGTTTGTTAGCCTGTGAGGCGAGAGTTAGCATTTGCAAATCCTGCATCTAAATTTGTGTGGTCCTGCGGAAGATCTTTGCTGAAGTTTAGCCTTACTATATAAATAAATGGCAAAATCGTGTTTTAGTTATGTGCGGTTAAGTTGAAAATGACAATAATTTTTCAGATAAAAGCAGGACTACCCTGCCAGTAGGATAAAAGCTTGGGAGCCAGGTATCAAACCTGGATACTGGAGAGCCCAGAGGGTCTGTGGGTTGGCTACTGGATGGGCCAGGCAGTCCCAGGCAGCTCCTGGGGATACCATGGAGCCTGGAGGTCAACTGAGAGACCCGTTTGTGTATGTGTGTCTGAGCGTGAAGCAAGGGAAGCCAGGACACCTGGGGCCAGCTGCCAGGGAACTCTAAAAGTATAAGGCTCATTACTGTAACGTGACATTAGACCATGCAGTCATGTAACATGTCTTATGTAATATCATGGTCATGTAACGTCTGAGATACTTGTACTCCTCATGTAAAGCTATTTTATGTACTAAATTTTTTTTCCCATTCAGTTTGTCAAGAAGTGTTTCTAACTATTGGAAAGGTTCCAGTTCACTCAACTGCAAACTTTTCCCCCATGTTGCATAGCTCCTTTGCATATGGAATATAGAACAAGTAAATTCCCCCTAGCAGAGGACTATACTGATGCTTTTTAGAGAAAGCTGATGCTTTCCCATTCCTTCTCCATTCTCATCTACCGTACATCTCAAAAGTATCCTACCTAGGTCTCCAAACGTGCCCATTTTCTACCATCCTTAGTCATAAAGGAAAAGTTCTGTGTGGGCGAAGGCTTCCCAGGGATTCCTAGAGAAACATATTTTCCAAAGAAATAACTAAAACAGCCATGGATCAACATATACATTGTTATTTAAAGCAAAGTAAAATATGGTAACATGCTAGAGAGGTTATTCAGCTTTTGAAGTTTGAACTGCACAAGTCCATGAAATGGGCGCTAAAGGAGAAAACAATTATTTTAACTTGCTTGTCCTGTACAATGGTAGCAGCTATGCTTGGCAACTGATTTTTGGGGACTGCATTATCATAGCAGTGCAGACACAGTGCTGCTTACAGCCCCATTTATCTTAATGCCAGTATTATTTCCCTCAGTAGAAAGAAAAAAAAAGGCTTTAAAAATGTGGATAAAATTCTTTTTCATTTGAATCAGTGATAGCTATAACATACACATCCATTATAGAATAGAAATTAAGTAGCAGTGTACAGCACTTGACAGCATTGCCTTCATGTAGTTGAGAAGCAGCAGTCTGAGTAATTTGCTACTTTCTGTCTTGTCATCAGGCAAAAAGTAACTCTTGCATCCTCCATGCTGCTAACTTTACACTGAAAATACATTTTTCATTTTATTTGACACGGTCATCTCTCATAGATTGTCAAAGTCTGTCTGTCTCCTTTTCAGACTAACAATCTGCTGCCTTACTCTCAGCACTCTCTACTCCCACCAACGTCTAATTAAGATTATCCTGTCTGAATGCTTCCTTTCACCCCTACAAAATTTGAAATAAACTATTTCTAAATGGAAAGAAAAGCGTTCACAGAGGAATATAATTAAATCCTTTAATAATAATCCTTTTCTTTAATTCAGTGCAATTTCTTGTGAGGACAGGACCTGCAGTTCACAATTTGAAGAGTCTTGGTAATTACTCTGTGCAGGAAAACCACTGTGCCCACACAAAGTCTTCTCCAAGGTGCAAGCATATGCAAAGATTTGGCCTGATCAGTACTTGGACAGGATATGTGAGTGAACACTGACTGCACTTGCGTCAGGGATTGATTCAATGAATTGATTTCTCAATCAGCTAAGCCTTAAAATGATGTTTCAACGTATGGTGTTCTTGAAGATGCTGCATTCAGGTAACAAGCTTTTATTAAAGACAAGCTATATTAGGAAAAGAGACAAAGTGAGATTTTTTTATCTAGCTTTCCACAGCCTAAATAACCTCAGGTCTGTTGATCTCCTTTTATCTCCTTACAGTCTCTCTGTATTTTCCCTTGCAAGCAGGAGTCTTCCCTGGTCCCACTCCTACACAGATCTGCAATGCTATTTTCTCTGGTAAATAGCTGTCACATTCCACTGTAGAACAGACTACTCCTTTTTGACGGACACCGTGCTATTTCTGTATGAACTTTGCTGACTGCTGTATGATTCTCTAGGGCGAAATGAGATATATAGACACAAAACATCAAACAGAATATTTTCACCTGAAGAGACCTTTGATAATTTTCTGTGGCAAATGCCTTAACTTCTGCTTGCTGAAATCTTCCTTATGAGACATGTTTATAAATTCCATAATGTCCTTCCAATATTCTTCTTAATATTCCTGAGACACCTACGCTAGTAAATGAACAATGCCAAGGCAGAGCTGGGCACTGAAAGGATATCATTTATGCTACTGTTAACTCGTTATAGTGGTTCTTGGCACACTTTTAGCGAGGTGAATTAGCACTCTTTCCAAACAATTCACAGGCACAGTTTGTGAATTAGCCCATTCAAGGTCCACTTCCAATACACAGTTTGGATGTAGCCACCATGAATTGGAAGCAAAGAGGGTTTAAATAGGAGGAGGTAGCCAGATTTTGCCAGCTGGTCTCAGAATCAGAGCCAGTGCCCCGGCTTTGCATATCTCCCAGCAAAAATGTCACCTTAGCATCAAGTAATTTTAGTCCATAGCCATGCACAATGTAACAGTGAAAAATGGTCATAATTGTCTTATCCACAGAAACAATAAAAAAGTATATGGCTATGGATGCCTCTAATCATCCCAGACAGGTATCATTTACACATGTGGTAGATTAGGTTTTAGTTGACAGTTCTATCATACATGGAGGTGCCTTCCAGTATGTCTAAGATGTCAGGTAAATCAGTCATTGTTGGTCCCCTTGAAATCTAGATGGGAGTATAGGTGCCATTCTGCCCTGGGACTAGGTACGAATGTTTGCAAGCAAGTTTTTACACCTCAGTTACACACCACTAAGGTAAAATACGGCTTTCAGTAGTAAAGTAGGAAGAGGGAGATCTTTCAAGAGATCTAGAAAAATCTCTGAGCAGGTGAGTTTGAAGATGAGATTCAGCTCCAACTTAAGACACTTACTTACATTTAGGTGTCTACATGGAGCTGTAGTAGTCGATATCCCATTATTGCCAGTAAAGAGCTCAGTTCAATTCACATGCCCAAACACATGTGCCTATTGTCATGTGAAATAGCCCAAAACATCCAAAATATCCAGCAGGACTGGCACAAATGGCAGAGGACCTGTGGGAGATGCCTTGTCTATCTGGATGAGTAACCGGGAAGCAAGAAGAATATCTAAGCAAGTAGGCATCCATGCTCCGGCAACTGCATCAAAATCCACATATTTTTGCATATGTAGTGCTTTCTGTGATTATAAAATAAATTAAGTTAAACACATGAATTAAGAGTAACTGGACTGTGTTCTTTCATATTCCATATAGTCTTCAAACATCCATCCAGGACATTTTTCCCCTCTTTAGGTTACAGAACAAATAAGAGAATCGACATGTCCCCTAGAGGGCTAACAGATACTAACCAGACCATATAAATGTATTATATGGCTCATGGAAAAATGTGTTATGTAGTTGACCTTCAGCGTGCTACTGACCAAACTGCAGGTCACAGAGCCCAAAATGGAGGCAAAATTATGCTTTACAGTTCCAACAAAGTTTTTCCCTTTTCTTCTAGCTCCAGATCTCAGTTAGAGAATATGGTAACTTGTATCAAAGGCACTGAACAATGAACAGAAAGAATTTGGAAAGACTTTTGTTACTGTTTTGTTAAATTTTTAATGTTTGAACTCCAGTGTCAGTAATGGTGGAGGAAAGGGTTTGTGTGAGAAAAAGTTACAAAGGCAGATACCTGCTGTTGAAAATAAATGTGGCAAAAAAGATGAAAGCCTCATTTTTGCAAAAGTAGAAAACTTTTAACAGTCATTCACTTCTAATTACTCTCCAGTAATAAATGAATAGAATAATGGAAGTTGTTAGTGTAATTGCCTATTCATCAGGAATACCAAGTGGGAAGGATCACTTACTATTTGCATATCATTGAAGTTAATGCCACTTTCATGTTTTACTGAATGTAATAAAAAGTTAAACAAAAATAGAATTTATCAATGACAATATATTAGCAGTTTTCTCAACATACTTTAAAGTCAGAAAGGCACATAACAAGAAGTCTGAATTGCAGGATTTTTGACAATTAATTGCTTTTCAAGAAAAAAGTAACTGTTGTCCACATTCATTCCACGAAGGAGAGTTCAGGCCGACCCAAACCAACGGTCATTTTACTTTCAACTCACCATGTGCTATCCAGTCTTTTGGAATAGTGATTTAATTTACATCACTATAGATGGACAAGCATGCCCAGATTTAACCTGGAGCTACCCCAAACTGCTTCTGATATCCTGAGTATCTGTATTGACCTTAGTGGAATAGTAAAGATGAAAATGAATGAATGAACTGCTGTTAAAGTGGACTGCTCCCCAAGGGAAAGCGACGGTGACAATGAGACAGGCAGGGCACCATCCCCTCCAACATAGGGACAGCTCCACAGCACTCAAACACGAAGAGCAGAGCATGCCACTGACAGAAACCAGAGTCAACCAGCACCCCAGTGACAGCCAAACATCCCTGTAGCTCCCAGCTTACCTCCCAACAGGATGATATGGGTTACAGCTGCACTTTGAGCACAGGCAGCCAAACTGCTGCGGAGCTTGTAGATGCACTTGGGGCCCTGACATGGTTTCCTAGAATATGTGTCATAAAAGAAAGAAAAATTCAGCATGTAACAATAGTCAGAAAACAGGTTACAGTGTATTTTTGAAGTTTGAAAGACTAAAAAACTGTATCTTTGGAATCATTCATCTGATGTTTCTGTGGATTGACCCAATGAGATTGCTCGCTAGATTGCTTCAGTGAAACCTTGACACAATCATTAATAATTAGAAGTGACATACAGTGAGCTCTTCAGGAAATCGCTTTTCTCCCTCTCAGCCATGCCTCCCTAAGGACAGGAAGCCATCTCCTACTAAGTGGGTTGAATATTGATCACCACTATTTGGAGTACTCTGCAAGTCAGACGGCTCCATGAGTAGTGTGCGTACGTGGAAGCAGCTCTAACGAGCCAGCTAGATGTTCTTCCACTGATGAAGTCAAGGAAGTTTAGAGCTTGTAACCTGGAGCTGCAAAGTACCTTGCAGCTGTATTCACTCCAGGACAATCTTACATAATGAACAATTTCGTGAGATGCTATTTTACATCACAATTACAGTGAAAGGCAAGTGGTCCTCTAATATCTCTGATTGAAAGTAATTGTTTGAGAAAGACATATAGAGGCTACAATACAGCTCTAATGGCCAGAATGTTCTGCAGGGTACCCCTGACAAATGAAGCACTCAAAAGTTTGAATTAAACTGTTTCTGTGACTTGAATACCAAATTATGAAAGTGCCAAGTTACATTGCTGGGTTCTGCCAGATTAACTTACGGAAAAATGCAGAGGAAAGAAATACTTCACATCAGAGTGTCCTAAGCGACTCAAAGTGAAAGAACCCTAACAAGTATGACAGGGTAAAATCAGCAGTTTTAAAACTGATAGTAAGAAAGCTGGAAAAATTCTCTAGGGGAATCCAATTTATTCTCATAGACATGACAAATTTAGGCTGAAGAATTCTGTTAATGGAGGATAGTTACTTGGAAAGTGGAAATCACTTCATTCCCATGGTGGGGCGGGGGAACCAATAAAAACTGCCTTTAGAAATTAAAAGGGCTAAGCTAGTACAGAAGAAAATAGATCAGCCTAGAGTTATTTAAGAACACAGAGGATGTTGCAAGACTCTTTGGAAGCTAGTTCTTTCCAAAATTATCCATTGTAGAGTTTAAATTTCCTTCTGAATTATTTAAGAAATGAGAGTGAGCTATCTCACCCTGCTGTGAAAACAGAAACTATCACTGGTAGAAAAACAAAAGGATTCTTATCTGTAATAAGTTTCCTTTTCACAAGAAAATAGTCCTGAAAGCCAAAATAGTTGTCTTTTTGAAAATTCTTTTCCATTTAACCATCATATATTCAGCTTTCTCTAACCAGAGAGAAAAGAGAAGCAATTCCGGTCCTAGTTCAAGAGAATTTATCTTTGAAGTTTTGATCACAATGTTTATTGTTCAGCTAAGCCCACACCTGCTAAAGTGGAGGTTGCACTGCAGCCACTGGAGATAGAAAAATTGAAGATGAAAACAATTCCAATGAAAATTAGTGATTATTTGATAGAACTATATGCCTACAGTAATGGACACTGTGCATGTCTGTAGAACTCAGTTTTCCAAGTTTCCATACTGCTGCCTACCTGCAGAAATTCACACTCCAGTAATTTGCAGCATACAAGTATCCCTAAGGACACAACAAAAATATTAAATAGAATACAGATGAAGTAACTTAAATTTGTGCCATTTCCCTGACATAATGCCTCTGACTAAATCTATTCTAAAACATACCTCTAACATTTAATTTTTTAATATTTCTAAATAAAGCAGAGACTTATAAAAAGCAGTTTCAACAGAGTTAAATTTTCTAATCCGAATTTTATTACAAAAGTATTGTGCATTTTGGATATTGATTATTTTGTTGCCTATAAGTTTCTTCAATGAACGTTGTATAAAAATACGCAATCCTTGGACGAATCACAGATGTCTGTTCCTCAAGAAGAAGAGTGTGTTAGGCTGACTACGGAAATTTAGTCTAGACTACTTGAAAGCTTCATGTTTGTCTAGGGTACAGAGGCATTTCTGACACTCACATATCTCATAGGAGGGGCCAATGGGGAAACAAAAACTGACTCTGGGCATAGGCAAATTAGTTACGTGATTAAGTACAAGGCTGACAGAGGTAACAAGATTACTTCATTGCCTTTTTTTACCAGAAGTGGCTTTTGGCTGCCACTGCTGTAGTCAAAAAAGAAAAGGATGTCAGGAGCACGGGATGGCATCTACTGTGGGATGGGGTGGTCTGCCATCACCAGGAAAAGGCACTATCCCTATTCTTCTTATAGTAATAGCAACAAGCTTATCTCCCTACCATCTTCTACCCCTTATCCAAACACCCTGAAGTTTGGTTACGTGTGATGCGACTGACAGCCCAGGGTCAGCTTGCTCCTCTGTGCTGTAGCATGGCAAAACTCGGGTCTGCTTGTAATGCTGAGACGGTTTGACCTGGTTCTGGAGGAAAACATTGAAAGAAACCATCCATGTCATTTCAGCGTCAGTATGCTCAGAAATAATGTCACCTGAGATGTTTCAGATTCAAGAAAACAGACACAGTGCTTTAGTTTCAGACATTCCGCACGTGCATTAAATTAAATGCAAACATAACTGTGGTATTCATTAGGAACAGAAGCTTAGCTCAAGAGCATTCCTGTTTTAAAGTCCTTACTACAAGACTAAACTTAAACACCTAAAACAAATAATCAAGTGTTAAAAATATTCACTATATTCCTTTATGATTTTAAGCATCGAGTCAGTTTCAAAAACCCCTGCCCATTACACGCATCTTTGAAAGTCAGGCTGTGTATTTAAAATATGCATGAAGGTGCTTGCTCTTAGTTATCTGTTTACCTAAATGTTGGGGTTAGTATTCCTTTGAAGGAGAGAACTATGAGGCAATTCCACCTGTGTTCCTACCAGGGCCTCAGGCTGAGGCACCAGAACAATGGTGGTGGTGGGTGTTTCTTTAGAAGCCCAAGCCCATTTCTCACCTTACACACCACATGTCTTATGCACACCTTCTCTCATTCTTGTGCTGCTTCACTTCTTCCTGATGGTCTTTCACACATCTTGTCCTCTAATACCACACCCCTCCACCCACAGTCTCACAGCCTTTTTGCTCCAGGCCCTCAATCAGGGCCTCAGTATCTGGTTGCCTCCCTCACAGTCACTGCTGTCCCCCTCAATCTATAGCCCTATTGACCACTGGTCTTTTTTACTACCTAGTTTTTGGGCTATTAATCCATAAGCCCAGACAGAAAGGACTATTAGTCTATAAACCCAGATATAGCTACACTTATGATAACCCTAATCCATCTGTCCCTACAGCAAATACATTTGTTAGCCTAGAAAAGTTACATGAAAGATTTGTATCACACACAAAAATCTTCTCCAAAAAGAATTTCTGTCAATGGTACAAAACATTGGTCATTCTTCTCTTGGTAATCTCAATACACAAAACATTATTAAAGTTGTTCAGTCTCTAAGATAAAGCCATGGTAATAATAAAATTCTATAGTTATGACTAACATTCCAGTGGACTTAGAAACCCAAAACGTGTATTGGGAGGTTTTTCTTCATGGTTTAATGGTAACACTAATGGACAAAGCAATATGGGTACCTTGAGGGAAGGACAAATCCCTATGACTAATAAAGTGCTTACAGACTCCTCTCGTCTCCCCAGCCTCCAGCCCCTATACACCCAGCACAGAGATATAGAAAATCAGTGATGAGAGAAATTTCAAGAAATCATACAAACCACAGACAGGAGTAGACCGATTACCAAGACAAATTTTTTTTGTCTCTGGCGATCATGAAAAACAGATAACCATCTTTGTTTTAATAACTGTGTTTTATGCATTAGAATATTATAATTTCATTCCTTCATGTGTTTTCTCTCGCCTAGATTCAACTACTGCAATTGCTTCAAGATTTCTTCACAGGTCATGTTTTTTCTAGTGATTTTGGGTTTTGTTGATGTCTTTTAAAATTGTTTCACAGAAGTTAAAGTATGGCACATAGAAACTGGACACAGCATTTCAGGTAGTATTTTACTAGTTCTCCCACCTCTCACAAATCAGCTCTCCTGCCAATACTTACCAGAAGAAGATAAACTATTTTTTGCAAGAACATAGCACTGCTCATTCATATTTAGTTGGCATATCAATATAACCCTTCACAGCTGCTATCTCACCAGTCATTTCTCCTTCCTAAACCTAGAGCATAAATACAGCGGTTATTCCGCCCTTCCTCTGAGACAATCTACACTACACACCTTGTTTGTGGCATTACAAACCACTCACTTTCTACTTCATACGCACATATCCAGGGCTGTAATTAAAATTACAGTTCCATGTTCTAGGCGTTTTCCTCCATCATGGAATACTGGACACTACTGCCAGCTTTGGACATTGAAGTAGCTGGGCTGTAGGTGTGACAAAGTATGACAAGTCTTACAGTCTTCTATGCTTAGTGTTTAGTCTTCAAACCTTCTTCAGGGTAAGTGAGCATATAGATTGGGATGAATCATAAAAATTATGTATGATGGGACATTATATCAAAATATGTATGTCTTCTCTCTGACAGTGTGTGCCTACTTACAGTCTTCCTCATGGACCTGACAAGTGCCATGACCATTATCTTCTATTTAGCTTGTATTACACATGTATATTCTTATAATATGTAGAAGACTAGTTATGTGAACAGAAATCCCAGCATGTGTTAAAAGAACAAAAAAAGCAAGGAAATATATCCATCCATGTTAATCACAGAATCATAGAATGGTTTGGGTTCAAAGGGACCTTAAAGATCATCTAGTTCCAACCCCCCTGCCATGGGCAGGGACACCTTCCACTAGACC
>JAVKLA010000027.1:34993300-35003574 GCA_034782735.1 Sagittarius serpentarius | reverse complement strand
ATCTAGTTGAAGGGGTCCCTGCTCACCGCAGGGGGGTTGGACTTGATGACCTTTGATGGTCCCTTCCAGCCCAAGCCTTTCTATGATTCTGTGATTCTATGATTCTATGATAGGGTGCTGTTGACTTTCTTTTTTGCAGACTGGTTCCTGTTCAGCTTGCTATCCCCCAGCTCCTTTTCTGTATAACTGCTCCCTGGGCAGGCTCCCCCGAGTTCCCAGCCTTGTTGCCAGGGGCTCTTCTTTCCCAGGTGGACTCTGCATTTGTCCTTGTTGACTTTCAGAACGTTCCTTGTTGGTCCTATCCTCCAGCCTGTCTAGATCCCTCTGCATGGCCACCTGGACATTGCGCCTATTGGTTGATCCTCCCAGTTTGGTATCATCTGCAAACTTGATGAGGGCACATTTCATCATCTCCTCCCAGTCATTGGTACATATTAAAAGGGGTGTGTCCCAGACAGACCTCTGTGGTACCCGACTTGTCAGTTCCTTATCAGGTAGAGTCCAGCCCACTAACCACTATTCTCTGAGCCCAACCATCCAAACTGTTTTTTTTTTAGTTTAGTTGTCCACCCATCCAGTCTGTGACATCCCAACTTGGATATGAGAGTATTGTGGGAGATAGTGTTGAAAGCCTTGGTAAAATCAAAGAAAATCACATCCACTGCTGTCCCAGAATCTGAAAATCCAGGCATTTTGTCACAGAAAGCAGTCAGGTCAGTCAGGCTTGATTTACAAATGGTAAATCTCTGCTGACTATTCACAACCATCTAACACACTGCAGACTTTTGTAACAACAAAAAAAAAAATCATCTTCCTATTAGCCACCCCTTTTGTCTGGTGTTATGTTTACCCTTCCAGTGCTTCTTGGACCCTAACATTGGCAGTTTCAGCCTTTCTCAAGCAGACTGGGGGAGGGATGGGGGGGAATTTGAGGGGTATGGTATTTCAGCAGCATCTTGAGTCCTTCGTTGGGAGGACAATGATGTTCATAGGAGTCTGAGGGTCCACTTGGAAAGCTATCTTTATGTTTTCTTATCACAGCCTACTTTCTTCTTACTCTTTGCTAGCTACTTTGAAAATTGCACAATAACATCCCCCAAGCCCAAAATGGCATAAAGGTTGTTGTTTGCTACACATTGGCTACGTATGTTTGTCAGGCCAGTATCATACACAATATTTGCAGATGTTAAGCTCAAACAAGTTAGGCAATAAACGCTCGACCACTAGAGGGTTACTGAAACAGGGTAACAGCAGCTGAGGCCACAACAAACCCAAACAAGTCCTAAAACCATGCACTGTCAACACAAGGTATTTTATTAGGAAGGGAGTAAAAATCATATTAACTGGGCTACCAAACCACATGAAACAAATGGTGGAAGGGTAGGCAGTAATGCATAGAGACTTTAGTAAAAAACAATAATCTGAGCATCATCTCAGGATGGAAAATTGACTGTAAAATGGAAACCACAGAAAATCATGTTTCCATCAGAAACTTTTTAATCGCAGCATACAATCCACTTAAGTTGCCAAGACAAGTGAATATTTCAACTAATGAACAGGCAGCTGAACGCACAAAAAGACATAGAGTATTGTTGCTCTAGGGGTGAAATGTTATCATCTTCCAAAAATCTGATAAAATTGAAACAGTACACTTAGAAATTGAAAAAAAGGGTTTCTTTTCATCTATATTTTTTCCTGATTGCTGTTTAATATCAAAACCTGATAATTATCCTTAAATCATAAGACGTAAAAGAAAGTGGGATCATTAAAAGGGAATAATGTTCACCTCCTAAATTTAGTTTCTTCTAATCTAATTTTCAATATAAATTCACTTTTGACATTTTTTGTTCTGGGCAAACCTGGCATTATTAGACAACTTTTTTTCCCTCTTCAGATCTTTTAAATCTGTGCTTTATCTTAGTGATTGACTGAAATCAGCAGACGGCGTGATACTCATTATTTAATACAATGTCATTACATTTCATAAACTTTTGTAATACACCAGTTCTCTTTGTCCTTACAAAAATAACAGCAGCAATGGAAAAAACTTGCTGCTAGACTCTCATCTAGTATCTTCACTGAGTTCACTGCAAAGACTTCTCCCTCCATCCTGAGAGGCTCTTGCCTCTGGAAAGGAACTTAGACCATTTTCCGACTGTGCTACACTAAACGTAGCCAAGAATGTGTTCCAGTTTTGAAACCATGTGCTTTGATAGGAATGGCAGAGACTTTTTGTTGCTTCAGATAGTTTTCCTCGGTGTAGAGAAGCACCAATATAATCAACTAAGCATTCAAAAACCCAGGCATTTGCATTACTTAAAATTATACCCAGAAGCTGGGGGGGGGGGGGGGGGGGGGGGTTGTTTTTTTTTTTTTAATATTTCCTGTTTTCTTGGGAAAGCAAATTGTATTGTCCTTGACCTACATACCACATTACTTAAATTCATTGAAAGTTCAAGAGTTTTTTTATAGTATAAATTGGTAACAAAACCCTAGCCTTAAATTCAGGGAAGAAAACAGCCCATCTTTGTGAAGTTTTATATGTACAAGTATTCTGCTATGGCATTTTCTAAATTGTGAATTTTACTTTAGAGTATTATTGCTACCCCATTTACTTGTAGTGGAGGTACTGTGCCATGTAAGGATTATTATGTCAAATGATACATTAATCCCATAAATCACAGAAATTGTTAACTTCCTAGTTCCCAGTGTAGATTAAAATAAATTCAAATTATTTGTAACCTTAGACTAGAAAGACACAAAGTAATTCCTTAATGGAAGAGAAGCAAGTTGCTACTGATGTGTAAACAAATCTATTCTTTCATTTTCTAAGGTTAGTGATTCTTACTGTTTTTATATTGCTAGGAAAATCCTGTCACAGTCTCATCTGAACAGCAAGGTTTAACTAAAGAAATTCCAAACTTTTAAAATTATAAGACAGAACAATTAAGATATAAATTAATCTTGATTATACAGTGAAGGCTGAAGCCTATGCTTTGACTCACATAGCTGTGCTGTGAACTTTGACATAATGCAAAATGTTTAATCTCTAGCTGCTGCAGCTATCCTTTTCTAGAATGGGGATAAAAAAACCCCACTATATTCTGTTTTCTCCTTCTTCCAGATTATATATCTTTATTATCAGCTTTTACAGAAAGAAACTTTTGTCATACTAATATTCATTCAGTGCATCAGGGAATAACAAAAATAATACTCTCAGTAAGAATAATGCTCCTTGAAATTCTCTGACAGCTCTAAAATAAGGAGTATAGCTAGCTGAAAAAAATATCTCTTTATTTTAGCCAAGGTATAACATAGCATTCATTAGCAAAATAATGGTTATTAAAATTATTACTAAAAGATCTGTCCTTAAGCCCACAGAATAGAAAGGGCAGGAAATTGAGGTACTAACAAAACAAAGATCTAGACTGAGTTAATGATTTGGATCCTGAAGTGGAATCCAGATCCAGAAGGAGGTGCTGAATCTTCATAGGGAGGGCTGGAGAAAAACCAGTCACCTGAGAATGGAAGAAAACTAAGGAGCGTACTCAACCATTAATTATCCTCCAGTTATAGAAAATGCCGAGCATGGGAGTGCCTCGTCCTCCAAGATTTCTTTCTTTTTGCAGGAAAGTGCCTTTATCCGTTCAAGATCAATAGTCCTGTACTTTTCCCTGGCAGCAGCTGCCTAAAGCCAGATCTGAAAGGGCTCACTGAATTCACTTCATGGGTCTTAGAGGACCTTTGAATCAAGCAAGATCCATGGCAACATGCAGCAGTATGGAAACTTACCTTTTATGTTGGAGTCTTTGTCATTCTCTTTTTAAAGTTTTTAATGCATTTTGGCTAATGATAACAAATTCACCCCACAATTTATCTTACATATTTGATGCCATTTCACTGCTAGCTACAAATAAATGTGAAGGAGAGTGCTTGGTCCCTGGCCTCACAGATCAGAGCTTTGTGCTTCAATAAGTTTCTGCATGGTAGTTTATTTCATCAACCAGCATTCGTGGTGTTAAATATCTGGACCGTACTTACAGGACATTTTTGGGGCAAAGTCCTGACAGTATATTCAATACTAACACACTGCAGATTTCAAACTAACAATTTTAGAAAAAGATGGGCCTAAGGAAATACAAAAGCCTATTAAGTTACCTGCAGGTAGCAATATCCCAAACAAACCCACCACTTCTGCCATCATTTAAACTTTTTGATTCTAGTTAGGAAGAAATGATCCCAAGTACGGCAAAGGCAATGTCAGTATATTCATGGAAATATTACTCAGCAGTTTTCAGGGATTTGAGGACAGGTTCCAAAACCTGAATCTCTTAAAGAAGCTTTTGTTTGCTTTGTGAGCAGGTACCTATTTGCAACTGGTTGCATCCCAACTGCCTAGAGGAACTCAGGCAACCACACATTAGATGTTTGACTGTGGCGTGGTGCCACTTAAACCAGGCATGCAATGTCAGTTAGCGCAGTCTTTCAGGATACTACTTGCGGTGCTTAGGAGTGTTTGATACCGTTACATTCTTTTCCCTTAGTTATTCACATAAGAGAACGCATATTATTTTACTAACTGCACGAATGGTTTTCTTTAGTTTGATTGTTGTAATTACACTTCACTGGTACTTACTGATATCTGTAGCAATTGCTACTAAAAACTACCCCTTTTGTTATTCTCACAGATGTTTTTTTTTCCTGGATGGTGAAAGACAAACGTAGCTTGAAATAGAAGAGATCAGTCCAAACTTTTGATAATGGTACAGGCTATAATCCACCATCCACAGTGGTTTCATGCAGTCCTAGTGTGAATTACAGTAAGTTCTATCAGGGTTTTCCCTTAACGTAACATAACTAACTTCTGTTCCAAGAAACTTAGAAAATGTACTGTAAAGTCTGAATTTAATAATTGACATTATTGCATCACCATACAATAGCACTTTACTGAAAAATATTCTAGAGTCTGTTTAAAGACAAGGGCCTAGAGTCACTGTTATGTGGGTGTTAGTGGAGCTCACACATGCTGGTGACCTCGACAAGCTGTAGGTTTAGCTATGTCATAATTTGATGGAATGTCAGTGGTACAAAGCAACTTAAGCATATTGGCACACAGTGTGCAAGTCCCTATATTAGAACCGAACAATAAAGGCTTCCTAAATTATGTCTCAGTTCAGTATCACTGTTTCTGGATGACTTCAGCTAGGAGCTGAAATGCCGCACACGCTGAAGACAATGTCAGAAATGTCATTAAGTCATTTTAGCCAGATTTTCTTGAGGAATTCAGTTATCTTTCCTTGAAAGAATGTCCTCCATGACTGGGAAGTATCAAACCTCCGCATTCAAACCTCCTGACTGTAGTTTACACACTTCTTGACACTGAAAAGATTGTGTAAATACACATGGGAGAAAAATACACATTTTTGATGGTGATAGGTTTGCTTCAACTACCCTTAACAATGCATAGATTCTAGCACTGTTTGCCATTTAGCAAATTACACATACAAAATATATTAGCCAAAAATATGTGCTCTTGAACAAGAGGGATGTTAAGTGTTCATGAAATCTAGTTTAGATTTAATGTTCAAGAACTGATATTAGTTTGCGATGGGAATATATTGACAATTGTTTTCATGGAGTGGACTTAGATGTCTGTTACCATCCGAAATAAAGTGAAGTAACCACTGTAATTAAAATAATTTAATTTAACTGTTCTCTAAGTGAAATTTCACATTGAACTACATAGAAAGCATTGAGTAGAATTTTCCTTCCTGAAATAAAATTGATCTTCCTGAGAAATGCCTGTGTTCCACAGCTGTATCCAGGATATAGCTATGGAAACTAACCGAAGAAGGTGTTGAAAAAAATGTTCAGTATAGGGTGGATATAATAATTCAGATAATATATTTTGATAGATAATTTCCTCTCATATTTGATAATATTCTTGATAAGTAAGAGACAGCAAAAAGAGGAAGGAAGCAATGTGTCTACATGTCTAAACACAAAATTAATTATCATAACAAGACAGTTTAAGTTATGAATTTGGAAAAAGCTTTTTAGCACAGAGGATAGAAGCAATGAGTTGTATTGCTTAAGGATGACATGTAGTTCTTATAGCTGGATTTTAAGCACAAGTAAAAGACACATCTATTGGGAATGATCTAGGAATAGGTAACTTCCGTTTTGTAGATGGAAGCTATGATTGCAGGTCATATTGAAGCCCCATTTTTCATGAATTTATATGATGCAAAGCACTTACAGTGATTGCAAGTCTAAGCTTCCTTGAACAGCCAGAGCAAAATAAGACCAACGTATTCTAAGGCAAAGTATGCAGAGCTCTCCATGTACAAAGGCATGCTACTTGCTGGTATATCAGTTTGAAACAGAGCATCAGGAAGTCACATGTCTTTTGGGTCAAAAAGCCTCCAGATCATGAAATTTGGAGTGTAACTAATCTGCAGAATAGATTAAAGATGTATTACACATAATGCTTGTAGCATTGCTCGCGCTGTCTGATGCTGCAGACTTGAAGACCATTATTTTCAACACCTGTTGAACTAAATCAACATATACCACTTAAACCTTCCCGTTTCAACTTAGCTGTGGAAAGCAAGACACCTAATTTATGGCTGTCCTTTAGACTCCTTCTAAAGACAACAGAGGGAGGTAAATGCTTCTAGAAGATTATTTTGTTTTAAGATGATTGTTTAAGCTAGGTGGTTACCATCGATCTCCAGTGACTACTGGGGCAGTCAACAGGAACAGCTAAGGCTAGGTACCTCTTGAACAGCTGCAACTGCATGAGCAGAACCTCTCCCAGAAATGGTGAGTTATTTGTACTCTTGTCATATGAAAACATATTTAGAATACTTATAAGGCATCTCCAACGCTATCTGAATTGAAGGCTACTTTTAAGACAGATGAAAAATTCTTCCTACTTCTTAAATTGTAGGAATGTATCTGGATTTGGGTGCTTAAGGAGCCTTCCATGGGTCTCTGAGGCTTCACTGTTATTGTCCCTTGCTAAGATCTGCTTTAAAAAATATTTACCTAATGCTGCTCTTCCTTGTCCCTTGAGAAGCACCATATGCATAGGGCTTCCTGATTAACTGTATCCTCACATTCAATCAGGCTGAAGACTTTTCTTTTTCAGGTGATTT
Source organism: Sagittarius serpentarius (assembly GCA_034782735.1). NCBI lineage: Eukaryota > Metazoa > Chordata > Aves > Accipitriformes > Sagittariidae > Sagittarius > Sagittarius serpentarius. The sequence goes on along the minus strand of JAVKLA010000027.1, from coordinate 34,996,414 downwards.
CAGTTGTTACATAGAAACTTGTTAAATTAAGTGAGAAAATTTATTTCAGCTGGACTCAAAACTACTGACAGCTGAGACAGATTAAATGTTAAACCCAAGCTGAAATATTTAATCAATCACAGAGTAGCTTTCTGTGAAGTTGGGAGAAAGGAGGAGAGGTGACTATGTTCTGTAACTATGAGGTATTTGTGTGTTTTTATAACACCCTTCAACCAATGATCTTAGAGAACTTCCTGACAACTTTCAGAAAGCTTTTAGAATACGAAAGAAGCAGTGGAGTCAAAGAAAAATAATCCTTTTCTTTCCTCTTAATGCAGATTTCCTAGAATGTAGTACTTGTTATTTTCTAACCCAGACACATCAGAGACGTGGATAATAAATTGTTTTGTAGAAATGAAATGCAGTTTTAACTGAAACTAGGCAAAAAACTTCAGGAAAGAGTAATCTTCTTAGAATATATGTCACAGACCGCAGCTAGCAAAATAAAATTAATGCCAATGTCACTGGTGAAAGAACAACAATTGAATTTCCTAAGAAGTTAATAAAACATGAGATCTCATCAACCTACATTCTGTTTAAGTTGGGACTTACATATCCAAAATCCACTTATTATTTGAAGCAGCACACTACTCTGCCTACTTTCCAGGGCAATTTGTTCTTTACATACCTATCTTACTAAATCCTTTTCTCCTTAGCTTGGCAATCCCTTGAGCCTATCTGCCATTGCACCATCCAGCGCTCATAGAGAGACCTTCTCCGGTAGAGATAAGAACATTCATCGCAATCCAGGCGTGGGATGAAAAGCACAGAAGCTTCGTTACATTCCTGGAAATACACAAAAGTTTAGATCTGTCAGGACTCCTGCTAATATCATTTGACACAGTGGTGATATTTCCCTTCCATGTAATTATTTGCTGGTTACAAAATTTATTCAGAAGAAAATCATTTAGCCAGTTCTTATTGGATGAGCACTCAAAAGACAGGTCAGCTGGAAGCTGACTTGAGTTTACCATTAATTATTGTCCAGTCACGATTTATTTAGTCAGTTATTACTTTTCAGGGGGACAAAAGATGAGATGTGCAGCCCATCCACCTGAACCTGGATAATTTCAGTAGTTTGTAGACTATTGTGCAAAAAACAGGAAGCCATGTCATCATGCCTTTTCAGTTCTCAAGAGAAAATTAAATATACTGCATCCCAAATGGATGGAGGCATTTGACATATAGTATCGGTTCCCTATATTCTCAATGGATGTAATGGAAACAGGTTTTAAGTAGACTGGATCATTTTACGGAGACATTCACATTTTCTCTACAGTCAATCAATAGAAAGAAATGGATAGAAAAAAAGACATAAATTAATCTGAGAGTCCCCTTCAGAATTCATCAAGCATCAACCCCTTTCTTCTCCCATTCCCCTGGACAGCGGCATTTTAGCGTAATCATAGAATCATAGAAAGGCTTGGGTTGGAAGGGACCTTTAAAGGTCATCTAGTCCAAACCCCCTGCGGTGAGCAGGGACCCCTTCAACTAGATCAGGTTGCTCAGAGCCCCGTCCAGCCTGGCCTTGAATGTTCCCAGGGATGGGGCATCTACCGCCTCTCTGGGCAACCCGCTCTAGTGTTTCACCCCCCTCATCATAAAAAATTTCTTCCTTATACCCAGGCTAAATCTACCCTGTTTCAGTTTAAAACTATTACCCCTTGTCCTATCACAATAAGCCCTACTAAAACGTTTGTTCCCATCTTTCTTATAAGCCCCCTTTAAGTATTGAAAGGCAACAATAAGTGCTCCCTGAAGCCTTCTCTTCTCCAGGCTGAGCAACGCCAACTTTCTCAGCCTTTCTTCGTAGGAGGTGGTGTTCTAGCCCTCTGATCATTTTTGTGGCCCTCGTCTGGACCCGCTCCAAGAAGTCCATGTCCTTCTTATGTTGGGGGCCCCAGAGTTGAACGCAGTACTCACCAGAGCGGAGTAGAGGGTCAGAATCCCCTCCCTTGACCTGCTGGCCATGCTTTTTTTGACGCAGCCCAGGATACGGTTGGCTTTCTGGGCTGTGAGCGCACATTGTTGGCTCATGTCCAGTTTTTCATCCGCCACTACCCCTAAGTCCTTCTACACAGGGCTGCTCTCAATCCTTTCATCCCCTAGCCTGTACTGATACGCAGGGTTGAATGCCGTGTGCCATCATGACAGTCTATGTCCAGTTTTGTTCAACACACATTCATCCAAAATACCAAAAGCAGCAATATGATTTTTTCTGTAGGGGATGGTGAAAATATAGTCCATGCTATTCTGTAGCTTTATTTATCCTGTTTTGCCAGAGCAGCCACCTATTCCAACATTGGGATCATCCCAAATGTGCTACTTGTCTTAATCGGCTGGACGTCATCCCCATCACGGTATATGGACACCGCAAGGTTGTGCCTGTAGGCTCAGTGGTAGAGGAGAAGTCTGGGAAACTGGAGAGGATGTGGGATAAAAGCAGTGGCTCACGTCTAAACAAGCTATTGCAGTGCACTTTTCTCTCTGCTCTGTGATGGGTAGTTGAGGGATGACTGGCTACCAAATTTCAATCTGGACTAGCCAGGTCAGACAGAGCCAGGGTCAGAGCTGGAGGCTGGATAAACGGGGCCCAGGCCTGGGCAGGGACTCTGGGCAGACATTGATCAGGACAGACTGCTCTGGGGTTTGGGGGACTCGTGGCTGTGCATGTCCCAGTGGACAAAGGGAGTGTGGGGCAGGGACGGGGGCCCACGGGGAACTCCTGCCCTAGTGAACTAGAGAGAAGGAAGAGCACTTGCTGCCGGTGGTGGTGATGTCTGTGTGAGTGCTGGTAGTGTTTGTGTGGGTGCTGGGAACAGCACTGCTTTCTGTGCTGATCTCTGCAGCCATACGTGTATGCACTTTGGGGGGTGGGGTGGGGAGGGGGTTAACTGCATGGGACAGGAGAACTCCCTTGAGTCTTGTCCTGGTTTTGGCTGGGATAGAGTTGTCTTCCTCGTAGCTGGTACAGTGCTGTGTTTTAGGGTTTAGTATGAGGATGTTGATAACACCCTGATGTTTTCGGCTGTTGCTCAGTCGTGTTTAGACTAAGTCAAGGACTTTTCAGCTTCT
>JAVKLA010000027.1:34969053-34981984 GCA_034782735.1 Sagittarius serpentarius | reverse complement strand
GAAGGGAAGGGAAGGGAAGGGAAGGGAAGGGAAGGGAAGGGAAGGGAAGGGAAGGGAAGGGAAGGGAAGGGAAAAGATGAAAGCTGATGTAGGGAAGGGGACACAAAAACTGACATAGGGTACAGCCACTGGCTAGTTTTAAATTTTTCATGCAGAAGGGAATTCAAGTGAAAATAAAATAAAAACTAAACCTGAAAGAATTCCTTAAGACAATACTTGCTCCACAAATCACTGAAATCTAGTTAAAAATGATAAAGTAGATCAGAAGAATTTTGTTAGTCATATCAGCAGAATTTTAAGCAAATGAAATTTAGGTGACATCACGGAGATTGTGCTTTGTGGCAAGCAACAATGATGTGTAGAGGACCATTCATAGTATCTATGAATTCACAGAGAATTCATAGCTCAGTAGCCTTTGCCCAGTATTTCTGCCATTTACTTTCAAAACATTTTTACTCATTAACAAAAAATTATTCCTACTATAAATGGTCAAGTAAAACACTAATAAAGGCACATACATTTAATTATGCTTTCAAAGACAAATCAAAAGCGATACTTTATAGAATCATCCCAGTTATTCATCAAACACAGTCTCTTTGATTAGGATTATTATATATGTTCAGTTCTGGAAAAGTATATGTATGTGCTTGAGTTTAAGGCTTCTCCCTGAAAAAAATGAGATTATTTGCATGTTAAAGTTACATATTTTTTTTACTGATGAGAAGTTTTACAGCATTCTTAGATAAAGGTCCTTTTGTCAGGAATTTTTCCACTGAGTCAGAAGTTGAGAGCTATCAAGAACAGCAGCATGATTAAGGCAAATGGAAATCAAAACAGAGTGGAAAGGAAAGAAATTATGGAGAGAAAATAGTAGTGTACAAAAGAGAAGGGAACAACATGGCCATGAGTCTTTCAGGCTTTCTACCCTTCCATTTAGGCAAAATCTCAGTACAGCACAAACAGGGTTACTGAAAAGCAGACTTGGATATTACAATAGATTACGTTCTCTTTCTGGATTCTAATTCACTTTCATCTGTCAGCATGACTGTAGTCTTTTATGGTTACTCATGGTTATTTATGGTTTTATTGACATTTAGGGTTATTACTGCGTTAATGCACATCATTACTAATGGTTTGTATTACAGTAGTGTCTAGAGGGGAATTCAACTGTATATGCTCCCAGGCAAGCTGAGAACAAGGTTTCACTTTCCGTGCTCTAAATACCAACTATGGTTCAAGACACAGAAGAGAAAGAGCAAAGGAAGGAGAGAGGACTTCCTCTTTACAGCAGTGACGCAAGTATGTGCTCACACAGCCAATGTCTGGACCCTGTCCAAAGTCTTTTGAAACCAAAAGAAAATCACTCATTGACTTAAATGGGCATTTAACAAAGCTTTACATATACAATTACCAAACAGAGATCTTGAAAAATTTAGAAGTGTATTTTAAATGCATTATAAACATACAAGATCTGGCTAACAAGTTTCAGATCAGGATTCTGTGAAATTAATACATTTCTTTCCACCTCCACCCCCCCATAGGTCCTCTAATACTCCACAGGCTTTAGAACCCTAAAAGTCAAAATCAAGTGAAGAATTAGTCACTGTTGCAAAATTCCTTTGGAAACTGTCTGCGGAACTCAAAACTTGAGAATTTAGCCATTTAGGACTGTCACCTGTGAATTCATTATTAGCACTACCTAAGGAGACTTCCTGGATTCTGACAGATTATGAATTCTCTCGTTTGCGAACATTACATGTTTGATCGAAGCTATACCAAGTCTCGTGCAGCCTGAAGAAAGGAGTGAAATCAATCAGCACACCCAATCACCACCCCTAGGAAATTCTGACTGACAACAATGAAAGATTTACAAAAATTAGAGACATTAAACAGATTTTTCCTGACAGGCTCATACTCATAAACATACACCTACTGACATCTATAAAAACATTGCCTGCCGGAGTTTTAATAAGTGAATACTAAAGATATTGACACTGAAGCAACTGTAATTGGAGACCTGTATCTGAGGGGAATCAATACCAACACATCTAGTTTTATAGATGTTTGAGGTGATTACTTTCATACATTTGCTTACATGCCATTATATCCTCTTGCTACATGCATTCAACCAAACCAAGAAGTTACTAATTCTCTGTGGGAATCATCTGTGAGATTATGTATTCCTCACAGTAAAGCCTATGATAAAGAAGGTGGGTTTTAGCTATTGAACAGAAATGATCATGATTGCTTATTACTGTTCAGATGTAATAAGAAGTGATCAGATTATTTAGAATCTAGTCTTCTCTTACCAAAAAAAAAAAAAAGTCATGAAACATCATTGGTCCCTACGGCCACAGTCAGGTATGCATGTCACAGTGTATGAAACAAGGGAACTGTTCCAGTGAGTATTCAGGTCACGTTGTTGATCTAGTTGAAAACCTTGGAAAATTTATTACGGCTAGTTAATGAGGTACTATTTATGCAAATGTGACAGGCTGAAGTTGAGGAACAAGGACTGTTTCTATCCACGGAATTTTTCTCAGAACTGCATTCCCAAAGCAGTCCAGAGGACAAGGACTCCTCGCCCAGCACAAATAAACTCTAGTGCATGAGCTCAAAAGTCAACAAATGCACTTTCCCTTCTGTGCACCCAGAAGCAGTGATGGATGTCTCCCCCAGGAAGTTCAGCACTTTATCATGCAGTCCTATATGACCCAGATCCCTCTAAACATTCAGTCACCTGGAAGCATGATGTGTCCTGGGGAAATACAACTTAATTGCACATGGCAGCAATTAACTGTCATCATTTAATCATAATGGTACTTACCTATTTCACAGTGATGTGAGGATTAACCAAATGCTGCATTTCTAAAATTAATTGTGACATCCAGAACAAATGATGTTATTTTGAAAATACAAAGCATTTTCATAGTTATCAAAATAAGTGTGTAAAACACTGGTAATAAGTGCTTGTGTTGGCAAGCAAGAACTAATAACTATACTGATTTAAGTAGTAAAGAATTATTCTGTTTTTACAAAAACACAAAAAAATACAGAAAAAGATAAAATAATCTAGAGTCAGATTCATCTGGGAAACCACAGAAATCTACAATGTTAGTACCTTGTCTCAGCTGTCTTGCCATCAGGGGAGACAAATGGACCTTTGTAAGGTGCAATTCATCCCATCCTAAAGCAGAGGTGTATGAAACGAATAATGAATTGCTTCTTTGAAGATCCTATTTCTCTTCTTTGACTGAAGAGGCTAAAGGTGACTGGCAGGGCAAAGAAACCTCTGCTTTTCATAAGCAGACAAAGCTGGTCAATTAGGCAGTCAGTCACATATGCAGGAAGTCAATTTACACATAATAGCCACTTAAGAACCACAGTTTCTCTTACAAAATTAATTATTCTTGCTACAGGATATAAGTGAGGTTGGCCCATATACCCAAATTAGCTTTGTAAATTTAAAGGTTCTTAAGCTACTTGGAATGAATGAAAAGGTGGTGGACAATCACATGCTACGCCAAATACGGGGGTTTTGCATTATTAATTGAAGGAAACTATGCAGCACATAAAATATAAACTTCAGGATTGTGAAACCCCACTTAAATTCAGCAGAGAATGGCAGCAGAGATGAAGTTGCCTGAACACATTTCTCTTTTGCACTGCATGAAATCATCTAAAGTTATTTCCATGATGATATTTTCTTCTGTATGAAGACATGCCTGTTCTGGTTCTCCTGTTTGTTATCAGATGCTCCGTTATTATGCTTGTTCAGTGCTGTAAATGGAATTGTTAAGTACACAGGTAGATGGACTGGATCTTTTTCTTTTAGTGCAGATACATGTTACTACAATAAACAAGTTTTATGAACGACTCAACATTTTAAAGTTGCCAGAGGTAACCGAAATGTTGATACTTTGCTGGTGTTACACAAATTCTTAACAAATAATGATTAGTTTTGCCTAAAATAATTGTTTTCCATAATAACTATTGCTCAGAGATTGCTACTGATTTATATGTTTAAGTAGTATTTTAATAGGCTGGAACTGATCATATCACTTTTAAAGAAGATATTCTTGCTGTTGGCTGCTATACTTTCTGTCCTTTTGTAAGTGGGAACAATAAAGGCAAAATTAAAGCTTACAAAAAAAGGATCATTTTGTTACCCAGTATGCCACCACAAGATCACGATGTGTTGCAAAACACAATGAACATTCACAGATTCAGGAGCCAATTTCTTTGAAGGGTATGGACTTTATTGCCTGAGAGATGTTTAAAGTTTAAAAGAGTATTGTCTTCCATCTCTGCTAAGATGTGTTATTGAGAAAATAACTAATAACAGATATTCCTCAAAGAGCTTTCACTTTTGAGAATGCTCAAAGATTCTTCCCTTAAAAGTGAAGGGTCAAACCACGTATTTCATGTAAAAATTAAAAGTTCTGTTGTACAGTGTACTATGCTATTGTAATATATTTTTAATAATAGGTTTACTATCTGTTATTTATTTACTATACTCAAAATTACACACAGAATGTTTGAGATTGGAAGGGAACTCTGAAGGCTATCTGCTCCGTCCTCCCTGCTCAAGCAGGGCCAGTTGCCCAGGACTGCGTCTAGATCCTTTTTAACGTCTCCAAGGAGGAAGACTCCACAACCTCCCTAGGCGACCTGTTGCAGTGCTCAGTCAGCCTCACAGTAAAAAAGTGTTTCCTGATGTTCAGACAGAACCTCCTGTGTTTCAGTGTGTGCCCATTGTCTCTGGTTCTGTCACTGAGCACCACTGGCATAGGTATTGTTCAATATCTTTAATAATGACATAGACAGTGGGATTGAGTGCACCCTCAGCAAATTTGCAGATGAAACCAAGCTAAGCGGTGCAGTTGATACGCTGGAGGGAAGAGATGTCATCTAGGGGGACCCTGACAGGCTTAAGAACTGGGCCCATGTGAACCTCATGAAGTCATGAATTTCAACAAGGCCAAGTGTAAGGTCCTGCACCTGGATCAGGGCAATCCCTAGTATCAGTGCAGACTGGGGGGCGAATGGATTTAAGAGCAGCCCTGCAGAGAAGGACCTGGCGATATTGGTGGATGAAAAATTAGGTAAGAGTTGGCAATGTGCACTTGCAGCCCAGAAAGCCAGCCATACTTTGGGCTGCATCAAAAGAAGCATGGCCAGTGGGTCGAGGGACGTGATTTTTAGCAACCCGATCTAGTTGAAGATGTCCCTGCTCATTGCAGCGGGGCTGGACTAGATGACCTTTAAAGGTCCCTTCCAACCCAAACCATTCTATGATTCTATGACTGTAACCCTCTATTCCTCTTTTGTGAGACCCCACCTGGAGTACTGCATCAGCTATGGGGCCCCCAGCACACGACAGACGTGGACCTGCTTGAGCAGGTCCAGAGGAGGGCCACAAAAGTGGCCAGAGGGCTGGAACACCTCTCCTATGAAGAAAGGCTGAGAGAGTTGGCGTTGTTCAGCCTGGAGAAGAAAAGGCTTCAGGGAGACTTTACTGCAACCTTGCAATACTTAAAGGGGGCTTATAAGAAAGAAAGACAGACAACTTTTACCGAGGCGTGTAGTGATAGGACAAGGGGTAACAGTTTTAAACTAAAAGAGGACAGATTTAGCTTAGATATAAGGAAGAAATTGTTTACAATGAGGGTTGCCCAGATAAGTTGTGGGCGCCCCATCCCTGGAAGTGTTCAAGGCCAGGTTGGATGGGGCTTTGAGCAACCTGGTCCAGTGAAAGATGTCCCTGCCCATGCCAGGAGAGTTGAACTAGATGATCTTTAAAAGTTCCTTCCAACACAAACTATTCTATGACTCTGTGGTTCTATGATTCTATGAAAAGAGCCTGGCTGCATCCTGTTCGCACACCTTAGAAGAGACAAAGTCTCCGACTATATGATAATTCTGTCTTGAACGCTTCCCTTCCCAGCTATTCAACTATCTAAATAGAGGATTATCTTGAAGTTGGACGACAAAGTTCATAAAGTGAAAGATACGCATAATGCTTTGCAAGATCTTTCTGCTCAGAGTGCCTCTGAATTCACCTGCATAGAGAGGTCTCTCCACAAAATCTAGCTTGCAGAAGTGTTTTTTTCTCATCATAAGAGAACAATGAAGAGTCATCAGAAAGCCAGTGCTGTGTAAAAAAATGGTGACAGCTGTACAAGTTTTTTAATGTTCTGAAGGGAAGAGTGGGTATTACTTGTTTCATATACTTGGTTTTACTAACCAAGTACAATGTTGCAGCAGCACATCATGTTATCACACACAGTCTTCAGCGTTCCTTCCTGTGGTGGGTTGACCCAACTGGCAGCTAAGCCCCCACCCAGATGCTCACCCATTCCTCCATGGAAGGAGTGGGGAGAGAACAGGACAGGCAAAAGCGATGAAAACTTATGAGCTGAGATAAAGACAATTTAATAAGGGAAGGGAAAAAGAATAAAAAAACAACAACCAGGTGATGTAAAGGCAATCACTCACCACCTCTCACCAGCAGACAGAAGCCCAGCCAACGGCTACTTTCAAAAGACTTCCCCCCCACCTCAGTTTTACCACTGAGCACAACGTCATACAGTATGGAGTATCTCAGTTTGCGTCAGCTGTCCCAGCTGTGTCCCCTCTCAGCCTCTTGCCCACCCCCAGCCTACTCCTTTGGGGGTCAGAGTGGGAAACAGAGAAGGTCTTGACACTGTGTAAGCACTGTCCAGCATTAGCTAGAACATCGGTGTGTTACCGATAGCATTTTGGTCACAAATCTAAAACATAACACCATATGGGCTGCTTTGAAGAAAATTAACTCCAACCCAGCCAGACCCCCTACACTTCCCTCAATTTACAAACAAATGGTACATCTTGAGAAAATGTGTTGAGGTGTTGTTAACATTGATGATGCCAAGTTATACACGGAAGTGTTGCAACTGTCCATGGAGAAGAGCAGTGAGAACTGATGTTGGTTTGAAATTACCGAGGGACCCAGAAGATGATCCAGCCAGGTTCTTACACTGTTGACTAGAGACCAGCAGCCTAGACTCTGCTAAGGTAAGCACTTGGAACTCAGTTTAGAAACAGCTATAGAAATAACTCAGGTAATAAGGTGTGAGTGGTCTTGAAGGAAAGCAAAAGTTTGTGTGGTAAATTAGCACAGGAGAAACTAGTGATGAAACACAAACAGTAAAAAGTAATCATTGGAAAAGACCACAGGAAAGAATGAATACAAAATGGATTTAAAAGTTGCAGTTTACCTCAATTGCTAGCAGAAAGGAACCGACATTTACCAAATTATAAGATTTCATCTGAAGGATAAGTAATTTCAAATTTCTTTTGAATAAGGCATGATTTTCAGTACTAAGTCATTGGAGCTTTCCTTCAGAGTAACAAACCATGGCCGTATTTAAAGAGAAGTATTCTTCTTCTCGATATTTGTATGTAATCTCCCTTGGCATTGCTGGGTTGTACCAGTTCAGTGACAGGAGAATGGAGTAATAGCTCCTAAAAAAATGCATTGGGTAGGTCAACAGTCAGGTGTGATTGCATATCTTTTATTCATCTCTGAGGACTTTGGGGCATTTGGCATAATGCAGCTAAAATTAAAAACTGAAAAATCTTATTAATACCCATTCACCAATCTAATAAAAATGAAAGTAACATTCAGCCTAGCATTAGACACACTGTTTACTAAACTCAGTTTTATATATTAAAGCCCATTTCCATTACAATTTCAGCAGAAAATATCAGCAACTTGCTTTCCTATGCAGTTGGAATGGATGTAAAGTTAGCCCTTACTTTGAAAATAAAACTGCTCATATGTGTAGGTTGCTCTACAGAACTACCTCCTCAGCTACTCTTTTTTTACTTCCTACCACATTGTAAAAGGCAAGAAAATAAATAGGGTCTGAAAGTGGGTAGTGTTCAAAGATACTGAAAACAGCTTTCTTAACATAGCCCTGATTCCATACTCTCTTAAACTGTTTTCACACAATGTACACCAAACCGTGTGTCTTCTTCTGATCTGTCTGTTCTATGCAGCTAGCTCAGAGAAAGTGAGATCTGGCTGGTTTTTGGCTGGACCATTTCCACAAGAAAAGCAGAATATCCCCGGAGGAAATAAAGCTTTTCTAATAAGCTCTTATTTCACTTGCCAAAGGAAAGAGCAGAGAGTTGCGTAGAGAATTTCTAGGTGTCATCTTTTCTCACCTGTTATTGCAAGAGTGAGGTTACAGCAGCTCCCAGACTATACGAAAGAAGGACAGGCTTCAGATAACTAGATTGTAAAGGAACCACAGCTGCTCCCAACGAGCACTGCTTCACACTAACCAAAGGGGAAGATCCACTAGCCAGTACCACTGTCATTTTAAGCAAGTGACTCATCATCTCTGTCAAGGGAACTGAGTTTTTGATACAGATTATGTCTAGTGTTCAACACAATGGAGCTCAGGGCTCAATGGTTTGCACCTTGTCCAAAATTAGCAACAGACAAATACTGGAATTACCAACATTCATTGATTTTAACCTTTGATATGATGCATTACTCACAAAGCTTGGATGCCTATAAAAAACTTAAAGACATATTATTGAAACTGACCACTTTCATAGAAACTACTGTATGGCTGATGTCAGCAAAATCACAAATGGTGATGGCAACCTGAGCAGGACCCCATTATTCGGCAGTCAAGCACCAGAACAAAGGAAGGTTTAACAGAACTGTATGGTATCTTTCATCCTGTGCACAGTTAAATTGTGGAGAACCCGGCACAAATTGTTACCAACACTGAAACAGAAATGTGTTAAAAAATGAATTTGCAGCATCATGAAAAGTTATTAAATATGTTAGGCTCCACGCAACCTCTAGCTTGTCAAGTCCCTGTGCTGCTGGAAACTATGAAGATGTTCCTGCAGAATGTTTTCCCTAGATATGTCCTACCAATCACGCTCTTTTCCTAACCTTTTCCCTCTATTCTACCACATAAGGTCCAAGAGAGCCATTCCGATTTTACATTCCAAATACAGACTAAGATATGAGATCAAAACACTTCAAAAATTTGGAAATATAATGTGTTGGAAATCCCAGTAACTTACAATCAGTTGATTGTGAAGCACTACTCCTGTGAGAAGAGAATCAAGGCTATTTGAAAAGATAAGGACAAACTTTGGGACCTGCACATCCTGGGGTTTTCCTGTATATCACAATATTCCAGCTGGAAAAAGTGACTACACAATTGCCATAAAATCATAGCTTTCAACACGAGGAGTAGAGAAGATCAGGCAAATATATCATAAAAGAGGGTTTTGTAACAGCTGGCTTTCTGCTGAAGCAAATTTTTCAACTCCCACAACAGACATACTGGGTTGCAACTCGTATTTCAGTATTCCAGCAAAAAAATTTTTGTACTGTCTCTTGAAATAATGAAATCTGGTTTTTCAGTCAGTGGTACCACACCAGGGAAATATCAGCTGGAGCATTGGTAAAGACAGTTCAGAGAGATGTCACCACCATTCTGTTGTTACAGGTATTCCTGACACGACAAAGCAGTACTGCATAACCCCTTCAGTCTGAACCACATTTCTGAACCATGCAGACGTGGTTCTATCCAGTGTTACAAATTCCATGAGCCAAACTGCCTCGGAAATGTCCGTGGTTCACCTCAGCAGCAGCACTTCACTGGCAGAATGAGTAAGACCAAATGACTCCCTTCGTACTGTTATATTAGTTTTTGCCACTACTCCAGTGGCATAAGAATATGGTTGCCAGAGCGCGTTTGCTAAGGGAATGATAAAATTATGAAAGCTGTTGCTTTGGTTCCTCGTGTACAAATGAGCAGGAACAATGAACAGCTGATCCTTTAAGAGTTCCCCGGAACATGAAAAATGCACCAGTAGTCCCTGTTTCTTTTCTCTAGTGGTAGAAAAATAAATCCTCTATTTCTGAGCCTTTCTACTCATAAAACATTCTTCTCATTTCCTTGAAATGTTCCAGATTTATTTTATCAGTACATTTGAAAATAATTTTCTGAACAGTTTTCTAAAAGTTCTTTTTTTAGGGAAAATCTAAATTTACAACTAGCAGAGATGCAGAACTCAGAAGTGAGATACTATATCATACCCAGATCTCCTGTCTAATTGTGGTGATGTGAATTGACATTATGGACGTTACAGACACTATGGAAGTTTGTTGGTGATGTCGCTTTCCTGCAGTGAGAAATGAGCTTGAAGAATGTATATTAAGTGCACAAAACTAACGGAAAGCATAACCTTAACACATGGCTTTCCTCTAGCGCTTTGAAGAAAACACTCTAGTTTCAACAGCTGATAATCAGACAAAAAAATTAACTTGGAAGTGACATAAATATACCTGTATACAGTCATTATTCCGTAAAGGACATAAAAGTAAACTGAAAACTGAACCTGGTCTCTCAAAGTCTTACATAGGTGCTGAAAATGATACATCAGGGTATATTAAGAACAAATGATCTACAGTTTTAATGATGCTGTGAATCAGATACTCACTTTGACAAGACAAAATCAAAATTTTCAGTCGGGTTCTTAGACACACCAGTGGATCTGGACTAACAGGGGAAGCATCCACCCCTTGAATCATGGTGATGGGAGGGGAGTCTTTTCACATCTCCCTTCTAATGGAGAAAATACGCCTGAAAAAGTCTTTCCGGCTGATGGAAAGAATGACTACTGAAAAGAGGACTCTGAAAAGCGGTTGAGTGAGTAGCTTAATGACTGAACAATTATAGGTCTATTACACTCAGTAAGGCATCTTGCTGCTCTGAGGTACTTACTTCTCATTGATGGTCTTAATGAATTGGTCTTACTGATGGTCTTAATGAATTTTTTAATTATTACTTTTAATTAAATGCTGTCCTAAGCGCTACCCATCAGAGGGACAGCACTCCTGAATGGCAGTCCTGGAATAAAAATGGGCTATACCTGAAAGCTGGCTGCATAACAGCAGTTGCTGATAGTTTCGATGGAAAACGAATTCACATTTTTGTGACTATTCACTTAAACTATTTTTCAGTTTGATTGTTTTATAAAACAAAAAGTAGAATGTCTATGCAAATAAGTATTTTTCTTTATGACACACTTGAAATACAGAATTATAGAGCTGGAAGGGGTCTCAGGATGTCATCTAACCCTTCCAGCCTGCCTAAGGAAAGGGAGGACCACACCTCTGCTATTCCTCACAGATCCTTGTCCAGTCAGTTCTTTCATGACCAGTGACAGAGACCCATGTCCCAGATGACCTCCTCGGCTGCTCCACCAAAACTTTCCTAATGGCTATCCTAAATATCCTTCTTGTCATCCAGCCTCATTACTTCCACACCTGTCCAACGTGGCCAAGGAGAACGGAGTATACCCTTCTTCTTTGCGAGCAGCCTTTTACGTATCTGGAATCTGTTACACTGCCCGTTCCCCTCCACCGTAGCTATCCCACCCGATCTTTTCTTCTTGGGCCATGACTTCCAAACCCCACCGTTGCTGTTCTCCTCCGGATTCCCTCTGATCGGTGAACGCTTTTGCCAACAGTCACCCAGAGCAGATTTCTACACCAGCAAGTGCTAAGCAGAGATTGCTGCGGTACATAACTAGATGCAGCTGTATGCAACAAGTAAAGAGGGATCAAAAGCTGGTGGCAGGATACACAAAGCCACATATTACATGCTACAGAATTTCCCCTTGCTGTCAGGCTCCACCGCAACGCAGGCAGCTGCCCACCCTGGCGAGGAGTAAGAGGTGGCAGAAAACGCAAATTTGCAAAAGCGAGTATTTAAAATTTGTCGGAAATAACTGTTTCATTGGAGAAGAGGAAACATCGGGGGGGGGGGTGAACCAAACTCTCGCACGGTTTAACTGCGGGGCTACAAAGTCAGCACCGGACGGTGCCGAAGATATTCCAGGGCATTTTTGAAAGCAAGCCGACTGCAGCAAAGTTAAAATAGGCTCTTTCACATCCACCGACTGCCCGTTTGACTTGAGTGACTTCAGACTTGCGGTCACGGGAGTAGCATTGAGTGGGGATACATTATCTATTTGGGAGCATCTTTGGCTTTACGCATATTAAAGGGAGGGGGGGGCCTTGCCCCCTGAACTTTCTTGGAGAACTTCGCAGGCCTGTTTTGTTCTTGGAGGAAGCCCCCGGAGCGCTGACAGGCAGCTGACTCCGAACCGCCCCGGCCCCCCTCACCTCAACCCCCCGCCCCGCAGCACATGACCCGCCATGGAGGCGCGTCGGCGCTGCCCAGAAGTTTGGAGCCGGGATCGGGGGCGGGGCGGGGGGGGAGCGGGCCGAAGCTGCCTGCGAGGGGACGGCGGCAGCCGGCGGCCAGCCGCCGGCGGTGGGCAGGTAAGGCGGGGCGGGGCTGGCTGAGGGGGAGGCAGCCGCGCTGAGGCGCCCGCTCCGCGGCGGCGGGGGACGGGGACACACAACTTGGGCAGCGGCTCCGGGGGAAGTGCGGGCGCGGAGAAGGGTGTCCCGGGGCCGAGGACGGAGCCCCTCGGGGATGCTGTCGGGGCGCGGCGGGGCTGCCCGGAGACACCCCCACCCCCTGAAAGCCGGTGTTCCGTGTTGTGCTGCCCTGGTTGGGTTCCTCCACCCTCGACCCAGCGGCTGGAGAGGAGGGCTGAAGCGGAGGGGCCGTCGCGGGCAGATGGTGCCGGGCGCTTCCCGACGGCGGCCGGCGCGGGCAAGACGAGGTGAAGCCGTCTCAGGTACCGTCGTTCCTTCTGTATCCTCACAGGTGTAGGCAGCGTTGGGCTGTTCAGCGCCCAGCCTGACCTCCGTCTCAGACGGAGGCATCGCTCGGAGGAAGCGGGGACGGCGAGGCGTCCCTGGGACGGTAGCCAAAGCGAAGCGGTACATTTCTAGGCTGGGGGGGGGGGGGGGGGGGGGGGGGGGGGGGGGGGG
>JAVKLA010000027.1:34930182-34960814 GCA_034782735.1 Sagittarius serpentarius | reverse complement strand
CCCCCCCCCCCCCCCCCCCCCCCCCCCCCCCCCCCCCCCCCCCCCCCCCCAGGGAGAGTGGTCGGCTGCACACACACTGCCTGTGCAGCTCACGAGCAGTAGGACTGATGCAGTACATCGGTGAATTAAGAGAATACCATGTTTGCATTCGGAGGCTTTGCTATCTCCAGTTTTGGCACAAGCGCAGCTGCTGCTGGAATACTGTATTTGCTTTGATGTCTACAGATAAAGATGGCGATAGGTTTGGGTGGGGAGGGGAAGAGGGGTCGAAGAGAGGCTGTGAGAACTGTAAGAGGACTGAAAACAGTCCTTAGCAAAGAAAAAGTTACTGAGTGACTGAACTGGGCTCTAAGCACCCACCTGGAAACACGAATTTGGTAACTGAGGGTTGCTTGGTCCAAGAGAAAAATATGACAATGGCTGGAAAACAGGAGCTTGGCACATTCCAACTCAAACTAGAAAGCAGCGGGGTTTAGTGTGTTTTTAAATGGTTATTTAGATAACATTAAAAACTGTGCTAGGTCTTCTGTTATAGCCAATTACTAAATCAAGATTGGTTAGTTCTTCTAAATAATATGCGTACGTAGCCCAAATGATAAATTATGAGGAGAATTTCTATGCTCTGTATTAAGGAAATGGAGATGAAGTCAGTGGTTCAGTCCAACATTTTAATCCATTTTTCTTACGACACATTCACTAGCAGGCAAAGAAAAACATAAGGCTGTCAGCTTTTAAATAAGATGTTTTGCGAAGTTATGACGACAGCTATGTGAATCAACCCACTGACAGCATTTCTTGTCTTTCAGGCTTGAGATCTCTTGGGATGACTATCGCACAGTGCTACGAGGAGGTTGGCCTTCTGCTGCTTTTCCTCTCTGTAGGAATCTCTATATTTTCCACTGTGGAGTACTTTGTTGAGCAAGGCGTGCCAGGCACAACTTTCACAAGCGTACCTGGTGCTTGGTGGTGGGCAACGACTTCCATGACAACTGTTGGTTATGGTGACATTAGACCAGACACTACCATTGGTAAGGTAGTGGCCTTTATGTGTATACTATCAGGAATACTGGTTTTGGCTTTGCCAATAGCTATCATAAATGACCGTTTTTCTGCCTGTTACTTTACACTGAAGATAAAAGAAGCTGCTCTTCGGCAGCGTGAAGCTTTAAAGAAACTCATTAAGAACTCATCCAGCGATTCAAATATCAATGTTAATTTGCGAGACATATATGCACGCAGTGTCATGGACATGTTACGATTAAAAAGCAGAGAGAGAGCAAGTACAAGGAGCAGTGGAGCAGATGATTTTTGGTTTTGACTTTTAAGTTATTTAGCCTTGTATAGCAAATAGACTACTTCAAAAATGTAGTATTAAGCATCTCTTTTTTTATTATTTGCCACATAGTGTATTTGCTTTTTCAGCTGGAGTTCTACTTACTTGGACAGACTGAGATAACTATTGTATATAAAAGGCAGAATTCATAATATGGAGTCTCTCGAGTTGCTCTGAAACCTGCTTCCAGAACTGGATCGTGGTGGATGAGATGGGAAATAATGGGTCCATCAAAGTCAAACAGTGATGCAAACACTTGTTTATGAAACTTACGTCCTTGCTAATGTAGAATAATAAAGTCGTAGTGAAAATTGCCACAGTGTTTTGAATTTTAAAGATCTATAAAATTTGTATTTGCATTGGAAGAACCAAAGTCAAATACATTAAGAAAAACTGGAACAGGAAGTGTAAGGAAGTGAAATGTTGAATAAAGTTAGGATTATGTTCCTATACCAAGCTTCATCTTGACCCTCTTTCTTATTCCTATCTTCTACTCCATTTGCATGAAAAAGAGGTTAGTAGACCCTGAGGGGGTTGGAATTTCTTCATTTGAAGAGAAGCAAACGGCTACTAGGTACATGTTGGGTATCAGGAGAGAGGTGAAAGTATTAAGCAGATGCAAGATCTGCAGCAAGGTATAAAGTGATCATGAAATAGGTGCCATGATGTAGAGCATCCTCTGCAGTTGCTCTAGAAGTTGCAGGAGCTAATACAGCCTTTGCAGCATAGAAGTCATTTGCAAACTTAGTTTGAACTATGCCTTCTCTATGTGTTTTGATTCCCGTAACTTGTTTGTGTAGCTAAGCAGTTTTTGTGCTCAAGTAAAGTCACCGGTGGATATCAGAAGAAACAGAAGTGATAAAAGATAACAAGCTACTCATTTCTCTGTCTCCTATTAAAATTAGTAGGTATTCCAAGTGGGCCAGATTTTAAAAAAATTAATAAACTTCACGGAACCATTATTAGAAAAATCCCTCACCAAAATCTTTTGTTCCAAAGGAAAAATGAGCACTTGTTGGACTGGATGCTTAGTCTAATGTAGTAATCAAAGTACAAAATTAAAATAATCAAAGGCATTTTCGGTCAAGTTTCCCACCACTTACGTCTCCAGTGGCCCAATATTCTTAGCAAAAAGCTTTTCTTTAATATAATTTCACTGGCCTAGACTATGACATTGCCACAGTATGCATATAACTCAACTAGTAGGTTAAATAGAAAAAAATCACAAACCTCTCTCATTTCACATTTTTTTGGGGCAATGTAAGTACAACCGTTATTTACACTTGATGTTAATTCAACATACTCACTAAAAAGAAACATCTATTAACTGTGGATTATTTAATTTTGTAAGGTATTTATGTATACAGAAGGCTCAAACTACCTTTGAGGTTATATGAATGGGTGAAATAACCTGCTTTTAATAAACATTGAATGATACTCGTTTTGAAATAAGTGTGTTTTCCTCCCATTTCCTATAAATGGTGATGTAAACACAACACAACAAGCAAAATTTTCAAAGGCTGAAACCTTGACGCAAACTGAGTAGCATTTCAGCATGAAACTTCTTCTGATTTGTCAGCTGGCATCAGTCAGCATTTGGATTTGGGACCAATGCAGCACATGCAGCTGTCACCAGGGTCAGAAGGAAGCCAAGGGAAAACACTGGAGACCAAACGAGCGTATCTCGCTCTATCAGAAGTTGTCTAGGTGTGAAAATTCATAGGTCAGCCTCATGGTCTGTGTTACAGAGAGCAGACTCTGTTATCACAGTGTTCCCCTCTGCCCAAATACTCTATGAATCCATCACAAAAATCCCGTGATGTCCAGGAGACAAAACTAATTCTGCAGGGGAAGGTTTGATGCAGCCCACTCTAGGTTATTACTTCGTAGCTCCTTGGAGCAGGAAGTCTCTCAGGCTGCACAAATTGTACAGGCTGTTTCTCATTCAGAAGTCATTCTAATTATAGAGAATTAGGAAGAAGCTTTCATTGTGGGAAGGCTGTTTTGTAATGTCTTTTGTGTTTTCTTGTACAGCATCTGATCTCTGTTTGAGAAAGGAAATGCAGTTAGATAGCTGACTGATTCTCTTTAGGGAAAGGCTGCTTTTATTGCATCCTGTGCTTTTTATGAAGGACGCAAAAGAATGAGAGAAATGTTCTGGGATGTATCAATTGATTCACTCCTTTCACCAGCTCTGGAGATAAAGTTTCCTAGAAATGCCCACAGGGAAACGTGGCTGAGACTTTATCCAGTAGCTGCTTTGGCTTCTATTTTCAGACCTCTTGAATTTAAAGTCAAAGTGTCCCAAGAAGTGTTTGTCAATCATGTTGTTTATGCAGCAAAGTTGTCTATCACGTTATGGGCTGACACTAGCAAATCATTTTGGAGATGAAGGCCAGTTCTGCTTTCAGCTGCTACAGGCAGAAGGACCAGAGCATTCGTACTGAGCAACAAACAGTACAGGACATTACAACTCTAAAACATGAAGCTACGCCATGTACTTACTACCACAGATTTGGAAAACAGCTCAGTCACCTCTAAGGCACCAAATTAGGGATGTTACTCTGCTATCTTTAGAATATCACACTGAAGATAAGAAACTACCTCTTGTCCTCGCATCTGTTCTGCCATTTCCATCCCACAGCAGACTTGGCAGAGGGGATCATGTGTTAGAACATCAGTAACATTGGCTGAAAATTCAGTGTTTTAGCTTAACACACCAAGTACTTCCAAAAACTGACATCACAGGGTGTAGCTGCAGCACTCAGAGCAAGCCCGCATTAGCCTTGGTTCCCTAACACAAGAAGCAATAATAGTGAAAATGCAGTGGCATAGACTGCACTGCAGACTTACAGTCTGAAAAAGCTTGTGTATTTGTTTGTAGATTCTTAAGGGCAGCTTTTAGTTGAGGACAGTTGGTCCAAACCCACCAGAACTTTTTAAACATCACTAAAATTGTTGTCATTCTTACTTTGATGAAAGCCAACAGCCTCCTGGGGTTGCATTAGGCAGAGCATTGCCAAGCAGGTCAAGGGAGGAGGTCCTGCTCCTCTGCTCAGCACTGATGAGACACATCTGGGTGATATGTCCAGTGCTGGGCTCCCCAGTACAAGAAAGACAGGGACATACTGGAGATAGTCCAGCAAAATATTGGAGTGCCAGGTTGCAGAGACCAGCACATCAGAGAGCACCCATGTCCAGGAGAGGTGGGTCTGCTGGTAGCTGTGGGGGGATTTATCGCTTCTGGGACTAAGTTATAGAAAGGTTCTTAGAAATTTGTGTTTGCTAGTATTTTACAAGTGTCTAAGATTGTGATTTACCTGTTGTATTACTGATATTGATCCTGAATGCATAGTTCACTGATCACTGGTTAATTATGCAGTGTTAGTCAATAAACCACTTTAATCCTGATTTGATATAAGCTATGCAAGTGAGCAATTTCCCCCCAGGACAGTAGTTTTGCTACCAAGTCTGAGTTTGTGGGATTGCTGTCTGGCAAATCTGGCAAATTGGGTTGAGCACTGTTGTGGTTTAACTCCAGCCAGCAACTCAGCACCATGCAGCCACTCACTCACATCCCCCCACACACCCCCAAGTGGGATGGGGAGGAGAAAGGGAAAAAAAGTAGAACTCGTGGGTTGAGATAAGAACTGTTTAATAGAACAGAAAGGAAGAAACTAAAAATGACAATAATAACAACAATAAAGTGACAATAATAATAAAAGGACTGGAATATACAAAACAAGTGATGCACAATGCAATTGCTCACCACTCACCAACCGACGCCCAGTTAGTTCCCGATCAGCTACCCCCGCAGCAATCCGCCCCCCTGGGCCAGCTTGACCCAGTTTCTATGCTGGGCATGACATCACACGGCATGGAATACCCCGCTGGCCAATTTGGGTCTGCTGTTCCGGCTGTGTCCCCTCCCACTTTTCCTGTGCCCCTCCAGCCTTCTTGCTGGCTGGGCAGGAGAAGCTGAAAAGTCCTTGACTGAGTCTAAACACGACTGAGCAACAACCGAAACCATCAGGGTGTTATCAACATTCCTCTCATACTAAACCCAAAACACAGCACTGTACCAGCTACTAGGAAGACAATTAATTCTATCCCAGCCAAAACCAGGAAAAGCATAAAAAAAAGACCAAAAAGGAAACGAGAAAGTTATGAGGCCTTTTACAAGGTAATGCCCTTTTATTTTTGTTTTCTGACATAACAAAGTATTCTCGTCTTGTTACAAATATTTTGATAATGAGTGACATGCTTTTCTCATTTTCTACTACAGCATTATCGTCTCAGCCTCCATTGAGGTGTACAGGCATGCACACAGCTCTACCAGAACATGAATTCTGTTGAGATGCCCTCCGTGTAAACGGCACTAGAGCAGCTGTTGCTGATGCCTCTGGTACTCAGGCTATGTGCAACCATCACGTAGCCTCACTGCGGAAGGGCAGAGCAGCGCAGGCTGTAGTCACACCTCTCTGATTGCAGACCAGGGCACTCCAGGGCTCTGGGCTCTTGAAGACATCATTCGCTAAAGAGGAGGGCTGGAGTCAATAATCTCTCTAGGACTGAGATGCCTTCTTTCAATTATAACCTCTTGTCCATTAGGTTTTTTGAGAGTTTTAATGAGTCCTATAATTATTATAGCTTTGCCTTATATTTAAACACAAATACTAGAAAACACATACTTCTCCAAACAAAAGCAGAAGTGCCTCACACTCACTGTTCCTAAGAGTTTGATGAGACATTTAAGTTTGGTGTAAACAGTGAGCTTGGCCTAATGAGCAGTCAGTAACTAAAGTTGTTCCTTCATAAAATGGATTTTCATGAAAGACTAAGCTGAAGAATTCAGTTATAATTAACTTTTTTCTTGGGTTTGATATATGAAATAGAATCTTTTCTGACAAATCCTTGACCCTGAGGTATAGGACTGGTGCTTCTGCTAGAGGATGGCACTGTCAGTAACAGGGACAGGGCAGCCCGTCTTGTGCATGCCTCTCACACTTGTGCTTGAGAAGTGTGAGCATGCACACCCCTTCTCAGAGAAAAACAGAAAGGAAACTTGGTGCAGGTGGGTTTTGCACACTGCCCTGTTACAGGATTTCTGTGTGGAACAAAAAAAGTCTAGACTAGCAACAGAGCCTATTTAAAGGTATTTGGGGCATTATTATCTGTTTTACTTATGCTGAGTTTCTGCTTTGCAGACGTCAGCAACCCCTTTAACTGGGTGAGGGAAAGGAAAGGATCCCACCTAAAGTCACAACAGTGAGCCCAACACCAGCCCACATAAACATCAGTTGCTCCCAGTCTGTCTCAGACCCCCAAGAAGTTGCCTGTGAGATGGATTTATAACATCCCAAAGAGTGAGGAACCCAGAATAGCCTGAAGTTAGGTGGGGTCTTTAAAAAAGTCCACTGTTGTGTTCTTATAATTAAAAGTATATGCAAATGCCTATTATGATATGAGAAAACCAGCTTTTGAGAATAAAATTATCTTCCTTATCAAGCAAAGCAAGACTCCTACAGATGTAAGATTTTCTCTAATTATACCTAACTTTGTACAGCTTTTAATAAAACTAAAAGTGCTTGTAAGTCACATACTATTACTGTGTAGTCCTGTAAGCTGATACACACGTTTCATTTTCAATGGCTTGACTCAGAAAGGCAATTCTATTTCCAGCTCTGTGCAGCAGAGAGAGATCCTGGGAAATGGCTGAAGTGTGCATGACTCTTCACTACCTAATGCATGAACTAGTTTCTCAGGAGGACTGGGAAGACAATTCATAACAACCTCTTGCAGTTGCCATAAAAAACAAGCACAACGAATTGACTTGTCCTAAACACATTTTTTTCAACACAAACGAAAAAGGCAGTTAGCTTGAAAATAGTTAAAAGATAACTAATGATGTCATTCTTTACAGCTGGCCCTGTGTTACAGATTTCTGAATTGTAACTCACAGCCTGAGGTATGAAATATATTATACAATACAATGTTGAATCATGGAAAAATATTCCAAGAAGAACATGTGTCTGTTTACGAACTGCTGTCCAGTGAAGCAACATTCATAAAGTCATAGCTCTTTTGTCTTAAACTAGCGACATCTTTACGGTCTTTAGAACATGATGTCAGAAAATGCCAGAGTTAGAGGCTCCACGGGATCCCTCCACAGCTTTCACGACATGTCGGATGCTGCAGTGAGAAAAGCTATTTCTGCTGAAGCCCTAAACAGACAGATTAAGCCATTATTAATGCTGAGCATATGAGAAGAAAAATAATGAAGGCAGAACAGGAAAGAGAAAATTAATTTTAAATTAAATTAATTTTAATTTAAAATAAGAAGTTGACATTCTTTAGCTGAGATTTACCAGTGACTTTTTGTGGCCGACCTTGTGTGTTTTACTCCTCATATCTTCTCATAAGAAATGAAGAACACATAGTTCAGTGCAGAGGAAGAAATTCTTTTCAGCTCATTAACTGACATGCATCGTAGGTCCATACCACAAATTAGGTAACATACTAATAATTCATACCTCATCCTAGCCGTTCAGCCCTCTATATCAGACACACCTCTGCCCTGAACCATGCATAAGCATGTGGCTTCATATTTGCATTGTCCTTCTGTAGATCAACACCAAAAAAACCTTTTTGTAAGAAGTAAACTTCAAGTTAAAGGAATAAGATCAGGTTTAATCTATTTCCAGTTCCTGCTATTTGTTATTTCTGCTGTCAGTTCTCATTTAACCCTCCCATCTTCTCTTCCTGGCAGGGATTGCTGAATAACAGAGGGAAGAATTGCCAATCACAGCCTTTCAGCGTCAAAATGTAGACAAACCTACCCCACAAACCTGTGTTCTGTTTTCCTATATTAGAAACAAAATCCAAGTCAAAAGAAACAAGTGCGGTGTTTCTCTCACAGCTACAAGGACAGCATTGATTAGGAACAAGTAGAACCACAATTTTCCAAATTACTGGAAGCTATATGCTTACAGTTGATCAAAACCGACCTGTCATGTAACATCTATTTATATCACTAGGAAACCAGACTTCAGTAACAAATAAACAAGGAATACATTCTGAGAAAATACCTGTCTTCTATGTTTAGAGAGTTGATATAACTGGTACTGCAAGCATGCCCAAGAGGCAAGATCCCATTTTGCAAGTGTTGCACCAAGTCAACACACAGCCCTTTCCTAAAGACCCTTCCATTCAAATGTGTAGGAAGAATCAAACCCTATATTCAATTTGACAGTGTAAAGGAGCAAAGCTTGTCCGAAAAGCCTTCATATGGGTTTGTTGTGGGAGTAATGTGACATGTTCCCCATGGCAAATCTACTGATGTAATGGTATTACACCAGGATGAATTTGGCCCACTTTCCAGCCAAAGCTCTTTATAAGAGGCTTCGTTGTGTGCAAGTTGGATATGTGTTTGGGTCACAAAAGGGACCAAAACCAACATCCAAATTATGGTCTCTGTTGTGCGGACTGCCTCCTTCCATATGGAGATGAATCCAGTTTACTTGTGCCAAGCATCACAACGGAAATACTGGCAGACTGAGCTAACAAAATGCCACTGGCCTTCATTACAATAGAAGGCTGCATTATGCTGCAAATGCTCCCATCAGCTGTCCACCAATACACTTCATTACAACACAATTCACAATATACCACCCAAAAAAAAAAAAAAAAAAAAAAAAGAAAGAAAAGGGAAAGCTCTTGTCCTCACCTGTCACCAGGATTTCAGTCTGGTTCAGAGCTAGTGCATTTCACTATCAATTATTCAATGTTCTTAGAGTTCAACACTAGAGTAAGCAAAATATTCAGTGCAAAAATAATGGGTGTTATTTATGCAGTGTCTTTCTGTATCAAGAATGCCACTTTCTGATGACAGTTCAGTACTTCAGTAACCATTGCTTACATTCCTTACCACATACATCATCACAAACTGCAGACTTATCTCCAGCTGGTAGATCAAGACAGTTTTGTTCATTTGCGGTATGCTTCCATTCACATTATCTTTCCAGTTTCTTAAGATCAAATGTGCTATTCTCGCCTGCATTTTTTCGTAAGTCTCAGAGCAGAGCTACGTTTGCCAGAGAGACATGGTCCTTTAGATGACTCATGCTAGAATGATGTGGTCTGTGGTGCAGGCACTTGTAGTACTAGCATCAGGCAGGAGAACACAGTACATGTGCAAAAACAGGACAGAAAGCCGCACAAGTGCCTGTTTCAGAAGCAGAAGATGCTATATGGGATGCAGTAAGCCACAGCTTTTGACATGGCACCCAGCAACCCAAGTCCAGTGTGTGAGGCAAAACCAAGTGGTCATTAAATGATCCCAGTGAAATACAGACCTGCAAGGCGCGCAGGCAGAAGGAGCTGCTCTGCACATCCTCAGCTCCCTCTCCAGCTTGCCTGTTCCTTGTATTTTTCCCAGCCAGCCCCTCAAAACCATGGAAGAGGCCCCAGTAGGCCAGCTGCACCTGGGAGGATGTATTCAATGCCACTGAACTTGCCCAGGGAACAAAGATTCCAGAATTTGGATGTGGTGAATGATAAAGCATTATTTGCACATTCAATTCTAGCCGGTGCAATATGCTTTTTTTCCAGACAGTTTCATTTCCTCACCTAACATTCCTGTGTAGTTGTGTTCAATTAGCGAGGTAAAATATAATTGCTAATTAAAGGGAATATTTTAGCAAAGACAATTAGCAATCTAAGTAAGGCAGGCAAGCTGAAAATACATGATAGTTAGCTAATTGTAGAATAATTAAAGGAAAAAGAAAATCTTGAAAGACTGAATTACAGTTTAAGCCTGGGCAAAGAAACACAGAAAAGTCAGAAACTAGTAGAAGAGAAAAGACAAGTCCAGAATATGAGAACCAGGTTCAGATACTAAATATTTCCAACATCTAGCATAAGGCAGCTCCCATGCAAGCTACTAACTGTTTTGAAACACACCTCATCCTGTACTCTGGGCAAGGATTAGGAATTTCTCATGTAGGATTCTGGCTTAACATGTGTGTAAATACAAACACTTAAATTTTCAATAGATCCGGACAAGATCTGTTTTTGAGTGAGGGAAAAAGCACTGTAGCTGGATGTATACTTTCCTTCTGGAAATTGAATAGTTATTAATCCTTCACACTTTAATAAAAATCTTTTTTTTCCCTTTTCGGAATAAAAAGATCTGAAGCATTTGTTTAAAACGCAAAACAGCTGAACACTCATAGCACTGCAGAAACGGGTCAATGCTCTGCCAGGTTCACCTCCTCCATTCCCACTCCAGTGCACACAGACAGGCTCTTTTCCAGGAAAGGCTCCTGAAAAACCTTGGAGACACTGCAGAAAGAATAAAGTTTGCTGCTGCACACTTGGGACAAATTTCACATCAGGGCAAAGGCTAAGTGGAAGGTTTGCTTTAGATATCTGAGAAGCGTTAATATCTGCCACGCAGTCCCAGCATTATAATAAGGGGATGAGAGAAAAAGAAAAAAAAATTGTATTAGTTAATCAGATGGTTGTTTCTGACATGAGCATAACACAACGCAGTCCAGACAGAAAGGACAGAGAAACCACAAAAGAGCGGCAATTATTTTTCTCCATCAGTTCCACTCCTCATCTCCAGCAACCAAGCTAAGGGCAGGGATTGTAACATATGAAATACATCTCCCATGTTTATTCAAGATACATAAAAACTGACAGGCATATTCCTGTCCTTCCAAGGAGGAGGCTAGCAACGGTCAGCACTGGGGCTCGGAACGGCTTTGAAGCAGCAGCACTTCACTGCTGCAAGTCTCTTACATCAACGGGTTGCACTGAGTAGCAGGATGCCTAGCAGGAAGGTTTACATCCCTTCTGGCAGCTGCAGGGAGGTCTCAGCGCTGACACCCACACCTGAGACAATGAGTCAGTGCTGGGGTGCCAGAGAAGGTACCGTTGCGGGTGGACCTCAGCTGCTGACTCAGCAAAGTGTGTTGATCCTTACTCTGTGGGGTTTCTGGAGTCACACCAAACCCTGGCTCAGGAAGAGGGTCTGCAGGTCCGTGACTTGCAGCGGGCCCTCTCACACGGCATCTCAGCGCTGCTCCGGGGCCTGGCAGCGGAGGGGCAACTCTCCAGCTCCCACCTGTGCAGCTGCGGGGAGGCAGCACCCATGCCAGTGACCATCTGACTGAGCTGGCCTTCTAGTTTTCTCTTTTATTCTGTAATTTGGAATCAGTTTCTCTGCTCTACACAGAAAGGCAATGCTGGAGACTTTCTATAGGTCTATTCTTATTTTGTCGGGCTGTCTGCTCAGAAAACTATAGAGGATTTTGTAAACCAGCAATTAAAAGCTGCTTGAAAACCAATTCTGCTGCCGGAAGGATTCAGTCTCAATTGCAGTGTTCATATGATGCTATCACTACAGCAACCAAGCCTGTAAACAATACTGGTGGTCGTGGATAACACATCAGTACTTGGTTTAGCGATTAGAAACAAAAGCTTTGTCAGACTGTATTTCTTCCCTGTCACTGCGGGGTTCCTGATGGAAACGCTGTTTCAAGGGCTTTTCTCTGAAGTACATTAGTCCTTGTCTGACATAAGATCTGAGGAGGTTAAGCTGCAGTGCTCCACCAGGCCACCTGGGCTGCTTCTCCTTTACACTTCATTGCTATCATCTGACATGTTACTCGTGCATTACCAATGCATACCTGCCAGCACAATGACAACATATTTATTAACGCACATGGGTCCTCTTCCTTCTGAAGTAAGACATAACTGACATTTAATTCTGGTACCTACAGAGCGGGATCAGTCTTTTGAGTTCCTCATGAAAGGCACCGATGGAATTCTGCAAAACTCACGTTGTATAATGCCGTACAGAAATCTTTAACTCACCTGCACCCTAAAAACTAGATAAACCTAAAGAGGTGACCTTTGTAGAGCAAGATTACTAAATCCAGAATAATAGGCCCAATCTTTGCTTAACAACTTAGAACAAAGCTTTATTTTGGCATTATCTCCTGCAGGGCATCGATATGCCCGAAGCAGCTACATAGTACTGATGAAAAAGCCTCAAAACACTGAGTCTAATCTGCTGCCTTAGAACTCACAGCAGAACTCCCAGTATGGATGAGCTATATTACAACCAGGAATGAGAATCACCTAGCCTAACCCTAAATAAGCAGAGTTTAGAAAACCTTACACTGAAACAGGTTATCCTAATGACTCTCTGCAGTCATTTCATCTAGGATAGGATGTCTAAAATAGAATCATCTATTATTCTCCATTGGCTGAAGGGACCTTTACAGTGACTAGCTCTGGTTTAGATATTTACATCTTAGAACTCAAAATCATGGAGAGATGAGTTCTTGAGCCCTTTGGTGCCAGCAAGTTTATTTTCTAAGCATTCAACACACAGATTTCAGGAAAGTTCTTCACTCTGGATCCAGATAAGACTGTTTTGAATCAATCTTATTGGGCTGCAGCTGGAGAGCTATGCACGACCTGGGTGGTGGTCCTTTCTGGGAACATTTATTGAACTGGAAATAATAATAAAAATTTTTTTCCCCTTCTTTTGCTCAGTGAATCAGTCAAAAATACTTCTTCAGGTGTCTTAGTGCTCCCCTCTCTTACGGCAAGTAAATCCAAGAACAAAATGCCTAAATTTTGCTGGAATGAATCTGGGCATAATTATTTTGTACGTATTACAGGACATCTTTTTAACTCCAGTTCCATGTAGCTCATGTCCTCCAGATGGAGCCATTCGTGGGATAAACCAAATAAAAATCTGAAAGGCTTAAAGAATGAAAAGAATTCAACAATGCAAATTTTGAGACCACCCAGAGCAAAACGTGTCACCTCTGGATTGTGTGGGGACTAATGATTAAATAATTATGATCTTATTTCTTCAGTCTTATTTGTTTTCTATGACTGTATCACACATCAGATAATCTTAAAAAGTTTGTGAAACTTGTTTTCATAAATTTTAGTTCTGTTTGTTCCATCCATTCAGAAAGTGAGTTATACATTTGCCATTTTATGTCTTCCTGTCATAGAAGGGGAACAATACCATGTGCTTTGAGTGACTGGCTACAAAACATAAATCACAATTACCGAATCATTGAAGAGAACATTTCACAAACAGCCTTGAGTCTGAAACTTATTTATGCAAAACTATTCCACAACTTCTTGTGAATAACAAATACTTGAGAAAGAGAAAAACTCAATTTTTTAATTCCAAATCAAAGGCAGTGCTGCTTTAAAACTGAACATTAATTGTAATAACCAGATTGAGCAACAACATGAATCTACTGTTGGCTCCCTTCCAGCAGTAAAAAAGATATTCTTATATTTTAACTGATTTTTTTTTCATGATTTGCATGTTAAGCATGTTTTTTTAAACACCTGTAAAAGACTGATCATACATAACCTGATGTTCATTTTTCTTGTAAGAATATATAATCTAGCAAGTTTAAGCAGCATCTGTTACAGCTATGTCTTAGCAAAGGCCATCAACTCAGTGACAGAGAGAGACTCCTTTCAAATTATCTTTCATGTTTCATGTATCTATTCCACTAACATTATTACTCTTTCTGATCTGAGCAGTAAGCAAATGCAACATCAACGCAATGACTTTGAAGTTGTTATTCTTAACTGAACAGGGGATGTGAACAGAAAAAGGAAAGATCACACTATAGAAATGCATGAAATAGTTAATTTGTATTTTTTAGAGACTGCTAACATAATTCCATTCCAGATGGCAGTGAGAGTGCAAATCTGTTCTGTTCTGTGAGGATATGGGTGTTATAATAGGCTCCAATGGATCAGTTTTATTTTTCAATGTTTTTTTCGCAAAACACTTTAACCATTTCAGTCAACTGCTGTTTGGTTTTATATGCTCGGTATGAAGCATTCATATAAGAGAGTGTATCATTGCTCTCCACAAAATGCCATACCGTGGAGACTTTTCTAAACAAATGACTCCTTGCCAGGGGCATTTCCTCTTAGAAGCTGATAAGTTGATTAGACTACTCCATGGAGAATCTTATCTTAAAGCCGATCAGTTTAGGAACCAGACTCTCTCAATTACCATAGCCTTTTCCCTTGTTTGACTCCTTCATTGATGTTCCACCTAAAAAGTTTTTTTTCCCTATATCAGGACTCCAATTTCTTCACACTTATCAAACAAAGAAAGCTTATGGATTACTTTTCCTTCACTCTGTGATGCTCCTCACTCTCCTTGGCTGGTAGGATCTCTGTAGCTTTACAACTAGGACGTTGTTCTGGCAGTCTGCGCTTCAACCTTTGGTACCAAAGTCCTAGGGAAAACATGAGACTATTAGCCTGGGGTAGATGAGTGTCTTTCATCAGTTTTTAGCCAGTTCTTTCATGTTTCAATGCAGAACAAAACTAAAGGTTGTGAAACCTTGAAGTTTTAAATTTAAGAGGGATTTTGACACACAGGTCCCAGCACTCTCCTCTGGGTATCCATCCACAGCCGCCCAGTCCCAGACTGATCCCTCAGCACCCAGCACTGTGCTGCTTTCAGTGGCCCCAACAGTCAGCAGTTTCGTCCCAAACCTTCCTGTGCGTCCTAATTGATGGCACTCTTCCTTTTAGGAAAGCCCCTTTCAACACAAAACATGGTTTTGCTTGCCTCAGGAGCTTAATGAAGCATCACACAGTGGAATACATTTGATACAGTCTTTGGACTACCTACCTTATTGTAAGAGCCAAGAATCTGACAAATACCTTATGTATGTGTTGAAAGAGACAAAGAAGAAATAATAACTGTCTCCACTCTTTCTATTTAGCTGCACCTCACCACTCAAAACCAGGTTCTGAGGTTTCAAAATCTCATCTGTATTTTCTGTCCAGCTTTTCCTTGGTTTATTGAGGTTTTGTATTTGTGTTGTAAGTCAGTTGTCCAAAACGTGCTTTAGAATTGCCTTCAAAAGGGACTTCTCTGATACGGGAAAGAACTGCCGTCTCCATCAGTGTCTGTTCTGCTTTTGAATGGCACATTAGAGACATAATCCTTTACTCCACTGTAACATAACCTGAAGAGTCTTCAAGAAAACTAGTTGGCTATTTCATTTCAGCCTACTAATGTTTGACATTGAAGACAAACTACATTGAATTAACAGCACACTTATGCAAGCTAAAAAGCAAAAATAAAACTAGTTTGCTTTAAGATAACATCTTGCTCTGATACAAGGTGAATAATGATACTAAGAGATGAATAAATGGGTCTGTAAGGACTGGAACTTGCAATCATGGTTTGTGTAAAAACTGAAAACTGGGAGTAGAAGACTGAGCTCCCATGCTCTGGACCTGCTCAGTAATAAATAAGAGCTATTGCTTTCCAATAATTGTAATATAATGATATTTGGTTTTATTTTGTAATTTGCATTTTTTCATCGCTTTTTCAAATTGGCAATATTGCTTAAGCATGTATGGATTTTTGTTCAGAAATTAAACTGTCCATAATGAGCAGAATACTAAAGGATTAAAGGATAATGTTCTCACTATACTAAAGCTTGAACAAGGAGATGAACTGTCAAAACAGTGAGAAATCTTGGTTCTCCTCTTAAATAAATTGAAAGAAGGAAATCATAACTCCCAACTCTCCTTTAGGACTGTATAACTGTACTGGCAATTTTGATTATAAAACTTCAAGCAACTTTAATGTGTCGCCTCTTCTTAAAAAAAAAAAAAAAAAGACCACTGAAAGACTGAAAGTGGGTGGCTGAAAATGTACCTGTCCTACACAGTTTATGCCATACTACTAAGGATCTACTTCATCTTCTTTTAATGGAGTCTTTCAATTGTCATACAGTGAATTAAATTTTCTAAGCAATGTTCAGGACATGTCTATGGCATAGCAGTTGTTTACACACCGAATATTCTCATGTGCATATGGCTGTATCTAGAATTCTGGTCCTGAGTCAGACATTGATTTGAGTGCTACTTATCCCCTTATAAAGCCAAATTCAGGTATTAAATCTGACTCTCTGCAGCTGATGTGATAATTGACATTGATTTCTAAATAGGACCATACAAAGCAGGTGGAAAGAAAAGCAGAGACATTTCTCTCAAGTACTTGTTGAAATTTCTGGTATATTTAATTGCAAGCAGACCTGAGATATGACTTTAATATATAAAAGATATACTATCTGTGGCTAATTTGGATGTAGTATATGCTTTAAACCAAGGTCAAAATGTTTTTGATAATGGGAATTGTAGTCAATGTATTGTAACTAACCAGCCAATTATTCTGCTTCTCTGCAACCTGTCATTTTGTTACACTTCAGAAAACACATTTGCACTTTAGTATCTGTTCATCCATTTCATTGCTTGGATGCTCAGTTGCCTTCTAAAATACAAGTCATTGTTTACAGAAATAAAAATGATGATTTCTGATGTCTGCCAAGTGGCTAATTAACTACACAAGCATAACCCCCCTTTTTTTTTTTTGTCAAGGGTTTGTTTGTTTATTTTTAGTATAATTACTTCTCAAATACTAATTTGAAAAGAACAAATTCTCACTGTGGAAAAGAGTGTTCTCAGTATACCTTCAAAAGCCTAAATGTAATGTCCTTCCTCTGTGTTTATAACACTGCAGAAATGTATCTAAGGCATGAATGTGCTTATGTTGTGATCAGACAGCATCCTGGAAAATGGTAATTATGAAGAGGAAAAAAAATTCTTACAGAACTGAATATATCTGTAAAAAGAAACCAGAGATGTCATAGAAGACTGATGAGAAAACCTGCTGCTGCATGAAGGGAACCATTGGCCTCCCCAGGGACACGAAGCAGCACCACACTGAGTAATACACCAGGGAAGAGCAATCAGTACGGGTGCAACATCAGTTCTTGCTAGACAGGGTGTTAGAGATGCCATTGATTAACTCATACGACATAAACTCTATGGGTAGCTGGATTTCACTTGCCCCCATACAATATAATGTTAATTTAAGCATGCATGCAAAGTGAGTTGGACTTTCTTGGCAATGGCTTCAAATTATATTTAAAGTTGTTTAAAATGGAGAAGAGGATTTATCTAATTAACTGAACATGTTTCTCAGCAAGACATTCTGAAAAATGAGAACAGTTTTTTAGAAAAAGAAAAATCCTCTTTTACTTGCTTGCTCTGCTGAGCTCTTACTTTCTTTAACTGAGGATGCATCTCTCATTCTCACCTCACATCACAAGCAGGCAAGTGCCATCAGTGGCAAACACTGAAGATTAGAGAATAAGTGTACTTAGAGGCTATGGAAAAAATCTCACTATTCTGCAAATGGATAGTGAGAAAGGGGAAAGCAGTGGGAAATACAACTGAATGACTATCAGTGATTCAGCAGCGGTGAGGAGCTATTCTCATAAATTATAAAATGTGAAATATTAATCAGAAAAATGTGATTTAAAGTATAATACATAAAGTTGTCCAGCTCTTTTATGTAATATTGCACATACTCAATACATGAAGTATTCAGGGGCTCTAAAGCACTATGAACTGGATGTTGCATGTCAGGAGTCTCTATGGACTATGTGAATTTTTCAGGATTGGCAACCTCACATTTTTATCTGGGCAAAAGAAACGGTTTGCAGGGTTTATTGCACTGGAGATCAGTAGGCTAGAGATGCAGCTGTAGATAGGTGCCTTCAGATGGGATGGGACAGTGGCGTATGTATTATTGCCATGTGCTCTCTTCTGACTTCAGTGGCCTTTTGCTGTGCTAGAGCAAGTAATTTTCACTCTGATACCAAAGACTATGAATCTGATCCACAGCACAATAAATAAGCTTGATCCAAACTGAGGCCTCTGGGCGTTACTGTAATGCAAATAAATATTTCTCCATACACTTACAAATATCTCCTAAAAAAAAAAAAAGAAATTAAGATTGTATATTCAAGCACACAAAAGTTAGGAACGGCTGTATTTATGGTTTCTCATGCACTTTTAATTCTACCACATTGTATTCCCACCTAGTATAATGAATGATTTCTTCAGGAGAAAAAAACCAGCAATGTAAACATGCTGAATTTTATTATATATCACAAGCCTGACATTACTTAATATTTGTGAGCTTGTTTTTCAGAACTAAACCATGGTCTTTCAGTGTATTTTAATATCTTGTTCATAAAAAAAAAAATAAAGAAGGGGGCAGGATTTATATTTAAAAGTAATATTCCTTCCCTTTCACAATCAGCAGTTTGTCTCTTGGGCCTTAGTCACCCCAAGACAACACAGGTTTCCACGTCATCTAGAGGGTTTACTACTTTCTGTCACCTCCACCAGAAAAGATCTGTTATAAGGGAAAAAGAGGAAAAACAGCTAGATCCAGAGCCAAGTATGACCCAATTTTGATGATGCTGCCTAATGAGAACTGATGTGGACTGGGCTGAACTTGTGGGAATACTTTAGCATGAGGCAGGGATATTGACCTGTGGCTGGTTATGCACACGCCTCTGAGGGACAAGGGGGACAAGGCCAGCCAGAGGACAAAGGACGGACACCCATACCAGGCCTGGTTTCTTCCTCCCCAGGGCCCAGCACAGCTGGACCACTGTCCATCCATGGGAAGAAGCCATCACGGCCCACAGAAGTTCCTGCCTGTGAAAAACAGGAGTGTGTGTTGTCTGTAAGAAGCTGTTGTTCTCTCTCACTTTCCGTCATGGCCTGTTACTGTGACCCCAGACATAGCTCTGGAGAGTCAGGGAGTGATGTGATCCCTGAGGGTAGGACAGCAAAACCCTGAAGGGTTGTGTTGTGTCCAGCGTAAGGTAGAGAGGTCTGCTGAGCTCAGGGCCCAGCTCTTCCCAGCCTCTGGCAGGGCCTGGGCTTAGTCCTAGAGTGTTCCTGTGTTCAGTTATTTTGCTGATCCGGTAAATTTTTCTAGAAGAGTCCTGAGAGAGAGGAGCTTGACTGGCACATCCCAACAAAAACTGAGTTAAATCTTCAGGCACCAGGAAAAAGTGCTTTCTGGAGTCTGTGTATTCCCACTGCTGGGTATCAACAGGGGGAATCTTCTCCAAATCAACAGCTGTCTTCTCCAAACAGAGATATGACGGAATTCTTTACAGAGGGAAGCAGGTGGTATTTTTACGGAGGACTGCATTCTTTGCACAAACAAGAAGGAAATTTGTTGAAGTCCATGGAGAGATTAAAGTTTCATACAAGTAATTCCACAAATGAGAATACTTAAATGTTTGTGACTGTTGCCCCCCATTCATCAAAGACTCAGCACTGCCCAGAGCAGTCCAGGACTGAGTTGCAATGGCTCAGAAAGAAATGGCTAGTATACCCTGGGCACATCCACCACATCCCCATAGCTGTCTCTACAGTTCCCTGCACTGGGGGTCCTCATGAATTTGTGGCTAAAGCCAGCAGTTGCCAAATAGCGGTCACTCAGAAAAGGAAAGGAAAATACTTCACACCAGATTCAGGGCACAAAGCCTTCCCACAATCACCTGGCCAGCTCTCTCTGAGCCACCACCCACTAGCAGCCTGTCCCCAAGAAGTAAGGCCGACAAGAAATCCCATCCTCTGTACCCAATCCTTGCTTAACTAACTATTGGTAGAGCCTGGAAGTAATGGGGCTAAGAAGTAGGTGGGAGATCACTTGCAGAAGTAGATCTGTAAGCATGTTGTCACCAAGAAAGGGGCAGGCCATTCTGAAACATCCAGACTGCACTGAAGTGTACCATTGCTGTGCACTGACCCACCAGGCCCTTCAACACCTGACACGGGAGAAAAGCAGTGTGGGTTGCGTGGAGTCGTGATCCGTGTTGTCCTTGTAGTGTTCACCCACACAGCAACCCAAGTCCAGAAAAAGGAAAGAGTAGCAGAGTACCAGCATAGTGGTGAACAAATGAGGGCATCAAGGTTCATCAACATGAGATGTTCTGTATCTAGATAAAGAATATTTCTATTTAGTGTTTCTGTATCAGTTTCTGTGTTCATTCTATATTAATCAAATCTATACCAATGTTCTTACATATTGACTGTGGATACTGTTGTGACCTGGTTAAAAATGGTGCAGCTAATCTAAGTAGTCCTTTTGGAGAAATGGAGGGTAAATGAGTCCAGCCACTCACAGGATGGGTCAAACAGCTTCATATAGATCTCACTGCTCATCTAGAAGATCTGTCACTGACCAATGCCGTGTCAGCTCGTTCTAGTAGGCTGGATTCAAGAGAAGTCGCAACAGGTTAGTCAAAGAGAAACCCATTAAATATTACTAAATGCATAGATATCTTGGACTGCAAAACAGAGGCTGGGGAAGTACAGAGAGAAAATATTACATACGATAGCCTTGTTATGTAACATGCTTCCCAAGTTATCTGCTTGTCACTGTCAGAGACAAGACCTTAGGTCTAGAATGGTCACTCTAATATTCTTACAGTGTGGGAGGCTGTTATGCAAAATTTGGTCTTCTGACAACGTTGATCTTGTCATTTGGCCAGCAGTGGCAAAACAGAAGGCCTTGGCAGGGTACACTGTCTATAAATCAAAGGTCTTGAAAAGTGTGTTGTAGCTCTGCTGCCTGTCATCCAAGTGGCTCTCAACTAGTCATTTAAGAGGAAGGCAGTTTCTGGCTGAAGCTATAGTTGTGCATATGGTCCTCCCTTATTAAAGTCTTTCAGTGGGATCCCTTTCAGATTCAGGAGAGGAACCCTTCTCGCATACAAATCACTGGTAAAACACCCCAGTCCTTTGATGAACTAAGAAGTCTAGATGTTTATCAGGGTGTAGACGGTGAAGAGACATGTTAGCCCATGCACTCAACATCATAGTTTGGGAAGGGTCATGTCACGCCTGGCCTTTTGGTGTACATATTTCAAGGGTGCACAGTGAGGAGCAGTGGCTGTGCAGCTTGCTCAGAGGTTCCATCTCTCCTAGACCACACATAAGAGGTCCTTAGCATTTCACAGGATCAAAACAGTCTGGATAGTTGAAGAATTCATCTTCAAGGGGCTTCAGTGGGCACTCTTAAATAAGAACACAGACACAGTGTTGCAGAGTATCTCTGCTGAACTGGGAAATACTAATCAAATTTCACTCCTGTAAGTGCTGAATGGGGTTGATCTTCAACCTGCTGAAACAAGTAGCCTTAGATTACTTCCTTCAAATACGTTCTCTTTAATTTACTACAAAGTAATTGAAATGCTGTTTTAGGAAGAGTTCTTTTAAACATAATATTACAGCTAGTAGCTTTGAAAATTCCCAAATTAAGAAGAGCTGACTTAAAGAAAAATATTTTGAAAAGATCAGCGGCTTTCATTACATGTTTGTTTGTTTGGCTGTTTTTTTTCCCCATTCATAAAACAGTGGATTATTAAAAGCTACTAAATATTGCCACAAAGTCATTTGACCACATAATCTGAAGTAAGAGTTAGCCAAAGAAATACCTCCTTCTGAGAGCCAAAGTTGTTCTAGCAATATGAGGAGCATAACCTAACCAGAAACTGGGGGGAGGGGGTGTTAATGTCAATACATATTTGTGATGTTGACTGTTTTAATAGGACTTCAGAGATTAAAGCATTAAATTAAACACAATAGATAGAAATGTTAATGAGAGATATAGGGAAATGAAGAAAAGTTATTTCGGAATGTACCACACAAAGAAGAACTATTAAAATATAATACAGTTTTCTGGCTGTAAAATACATCAAGCATAATAGCATTTCACAGAGAAACTGCTTACAATTACTCATCCAAATGAGCGAGATAGCCTTGTCTCAGAAGTAAATAACTTATGTGCTAAAGCTTTCATCAGTGCTGAATTTGTTGATAAGACCCTTTTGTTCAATATATATTCAACCTGATATCTCCAGAGTGATGAATGTCTTACAGCTGTGTATATTCTCAGCTTTATAGGTCCTGATGCTCAGATCTCATTATAAAATATTAAACTTTCAAGGATTAAATTCTCTTGTATGCATTCAAGACCATATCCATTAATATATTGCCATTGGTGGTAACAGTAATTGCCTTTGGCTTAGTTGCTTACATGGAGGAGGGCTGAATTTTTGGAAAGGAGGTATTTCAGCAAACTGTCAGTGGAGGCATTGCTGGTCTAGTCTTTTGTGACATTAGTGTATCCATTCTGAGGTACAAAGGAAAAATAATATCACTAAGAGGTGAGAAGATTTCTCATGAATGTGTTTTTTCATGAAGTGTGGGTCTCAGAAATGACACTACAAAGCTGCAGCTGAGGAATTCTTAGAGCAAAGATAGAAGTTGACTCTACTCTGAATGAGACTTCAGAGCATGAGCAAAATAAACTGTTCTCTCAGTTTTTATTCATACTTCGTAGATTCGACTGATGAAGCTTATTCCTAACATAAAAACCTGTTGGTTTTCTAGCTCCTCTTCTCTCAAAGGACTTACCCAGTTATATGGCGGTGATGGATCACATACAAGAAGTAAGATTGCGACCCAAGCTAGGGCAAGGAGAATCATGAAATTCCCTGAGACAGTTGTAGGGGGAAGGTCTGAACAGCTCTTCATTGAGTCTGATGAGACTTAAGAAACCACAAACAGGAGTGTCTCAAAATTAGAGTATCTGGCACATGAGGGGAAAGATCATGGATACAGTCATGGCTACAATGAGGAGGGATAGGGGAAATACAGGGGGAGTGTAAAGAAGATTAAAGCAGTGGAAATAATCAGCCACCACAATGGAAAGAACAAAAGAAGTATAGAGAGTTAGAATGGAAGAAAGGAAAACAGACAATAAAATAAGGAAAAAAGAAAAAAATAAAGGAATCTGAAATAGAGTGAAGAGAATAGGATGATTCCTCTCACATCTGTAAGAAAGGCAATGTTGACTAGAGAAAAATGTGAAGGCACACTTGGGAAGGCAGCTTAGAAAAATGAGCATTTAGGCAAACCTAGTCTTTTTCCAGGGGGAAATTCTTTTTTTATGGATTTCTCTCTGCCTTCTATCCAGCAGCTACCGCACAAACACTTTACGGGAGTCTTCACCCAGGAAGACTAACCTCAGTGATTTACTAATGTGAGGAGCTCATTTAACTCAAGATATTAAACAACCAGCTGGAAACTGGGATGAGATGAAGGGAGAAACTGCTCATGAAACTGGAGGAACAGGACTGGATAAAACCACTGAGGAAATTCAGCACTACTGTCGTGGCTGCCTTTTCTGTCATGGGCTCTCTGGGTGTTGGCTCTAACTATGACATCTCACAGCTGGATTTAAGAGCAGTCAGCTATTTGCTTTTAAAAACTTTTTTTGCTTTTAAAAAGAATGTAGGGCATTTCCAGTGCCTTTCAATTCACTTAACAGACCTTGTTATTTCTCCTTCTAGACAATCAGAGCAACAAGTCTGAAGTAACAAGTGGGAAGAGCATTTTAACAAATAGAAAAAAGCCTAGCGGTGCAGAACCGTTAGTCCTGACAGTTTTAGTGCCATAGATACAAACAGTAATAAAGTTTTAGGAACATAGTAGTTGCATGCAGACTTATTTTCAGAAATTACTTTGAATTATAATTACCTTAATGAATGCACTAAAGCAAAGGCATAGCATTATATAAGAAATGCCAGATGGGAACCATAATGAAATTTGCAGATGAAATAATTTAAAAGAGAAAACAATAATCCCAAAGGTGAGTGCACTGAAATAATGACTTGTGTTCATGGAAAAGAGGTATGAACTCCCATATCCTGAAGTATAAAAAGGGATTTTATGACTTTTTATCTGAATGTATCACTGATATGTACTTTAATTGTTTGGGGGTTGATTTGTTGTTTTTTGGTTTGGGTTGGGTTTTTTTCCAAAAAATAGGTTCTATTGAGTTCTTACAGTGTGCATTTCTTTCTAGTATCTTAACATATATTCTGTGGGGTTTTATCTCAGCTTAGCATAACTGAGTGTAAAAGGAAAAAAAATACAGTCAGTGAATATTAAGCAAAATCTCAAAGATATTTTGAAAAGGAGATTTTTTATTCACTTACCATCGTACATTTATCCTTCTGTTTACAGTTTAAGCGAGTAAGAGGAAAATTAACCAAATCGTGAGCTGATTGTGAACTAAATAAGATCAAGAACAATAAAAAAATATTCCATAAATAGATCAAAAGCATTTAAGGAAATCAGAATTCGGTGTTGAACTTTTCACATAAGAAGGCAATGTGCTATATCTTTCTATTATGAATTATATGCACCAGTTTACATTAATGTCAGAGACGTATACTTGAAACAGCTACAGCTTTAAGGTTCTTTACTGTGTGCAAACCATTGTCTTATAAATCATACCTTAATATGCATCTTAACATTATTTTGTTATGCAAAGAAGGTAAAAGACACGGAAATCAAGACAAAATTGTCAGCTTTGGAGCCTTTAGCCTGGCAGTCCCTTTACTTTAAGCAGTGCTTTTTCACTTTTACAAATTTTTGCAAGATCAGGACTTCAGTTTAGAATCTGAAAGAATCTGATTTAACAGGGGTCATTTCCAGTTCCCTTTTTAACTGCAGCCTCTAATTTGCCTCACTGAGAGCTGAGTGGTTTTTACTCGTAGGGCACTCCCATTGCATAAAAAAACAAGACAAAACACGAAGCAAAAGGGAGTCAACTGCAGTCATCAGATACATTTCAGCTTGTCAGTGTCCTAAAATGCCTCAGAAAGTTTCCAGCATACCAAATGCACTCCAGCCTTCCAGCACTCATTAGCGTTAGCCGAGCACGAAAACACAGACTTGAGAGCTGCAAAGAAATGCAGGCAGAAAGTAGATACAAAACTCTCTGGAGCTCTAAATGGAATAGTAAGGTTGCTGCCCATGGCAATTGGGTCCAAACAGACAAAAAAAGACAAGGTTCCATCACAGATCATGTTTGCCCCACCCAGGTGACCCCGGTCGGACGGTGGAGGTGGCCCGTCCCAGCCTGGTACCCCAGGCACTCCATGAGGTCAGCCTGCAAGCTTGCCCGGGGGGAAGGGACAGGAGCAGGCCACAGGCCCCAGCTAAGAAAGCCCTCTCCAGCAGGTCTCCTTCTTTCTGAGGAGCAAACCCCACCTCTGCACAGGGCCTCCCCTACTCTTTGGTGCCCTCCACTCCCCCACCACCAACGCCAAGTGTGAGGAGCCAGTGGACCCTGGGGACCCTGGAACTGCGGGCTGGGGACCTGGTGAGAAGGCAGCTGACTATTTGGTGGGGAATTAGGGGAGGGGAGACCTGAGAGGTCTGACAGCATCCGCAGGAAGGAAACGTGCGGGTGCCAATCACCAGTTTCCACTTAGAAGGGGACAGAGGGAGGACCCCAGGAGAAGTGCTGAGGGCATCCAAGCTGCACATTGATTCAGCATGTGCCGTGGCAGGCCGCCTGCCTTGAAGGGGAGACCTGATTCATAGCTTTCTTGGAAGAACGCCCAAGAAATGCCGTGGCACAAACACCACCTGCGCTACCCAGGAATTGCCTTGATCAGTGTCAACTATTACGTTGCCCATATTCTAGCATTTTTTTAACTGCAATTCAGTGACTTAAACCGGATCAGAACAACAGAGAAAATGTTACCAAGTGGGAACGCTTTGTTTACAAAGCCCCACTCTGACCACCAGCAGCCCAGTTGCCCTGCCAGTGACTCTGATCCCCTCTCCCTGCTCTGAGTGAGCCTCTGAACCTCTTCCACCCTCAAGGCAGAGGAACCCAATGCAGTCACTGCGTTTCCTCCTGTTTCATATGCTCATCACTCTGTTACACTCGAAGTCTTGCTACGGGCAGAAGGGAGTACACCACATAGCTCACTGGCTGGTCTGGCTTAATATTCACTGCCGATCACATACTGACACATGTACCCACACACTGTGTACACACTGTGGTCTCTCCAGTCGCTGGCACTATGGACAAAGAGATGCCTGTAAGCCATGGTCTGACTCCAGTGTGCTGCACTCAGACCCAAACACGAACATGCACGGAGAGTAGAGAGCCCACACCAAGCAAAGAGTTAGAAAGGGAGTTGGAGAGACCACACTGACCAGGCACAGGGCAAGGCCAGACAAACATACCAACCAGCAAACTGTTTACAGGCAGCTGGCCTCTTTTATCCCCTTATCCCTGTTTCCCCATGCTTGTTCTTCCACAACCCACTTCAATTCCTTTCCCCTCCTTTGGTTCCTCCCGTAAGCATCCCATAATAAGTCTCACACAATCCCAGAATGCTCCTCTCAGCATCCCATAATGAGCCCCATCCCTCAAGGCGGGGACCACCCAGTCTGTGCAGTGCCCCAAAGAGCCACCCCGCAGAGTCACGGCGCTGGGTCTCACTTGGCCTGTGCGGCTGATGCTCTTTGGGGGAGCCCTGGGGGGCCGGGGCAGGGGCTCGTGTCTCTGACTGGGGTGCTGGGGCTCCCCCGCTGCCCTCTGCTTCCGTGCCCCTCTGCGTGGGGAGGGGTGAGCCTTTAGCATATGCCCTAACAAACACCAGCACCACCGGTGGGAAATATTTTGACTGCTACTGAATCAAAACAGGTAGGTGCCTTGTGATCATTTATTCTCTTGTTCTTATACAGCAGAAAGAAAAAGAAAGGAAAAGAAAAAAAATCCTGACAGCACCTTACTACAGAAAATAATGCGTAAAAGTGGAAAAAAGAGGATGGAGCGGAAGGACATGTCATTGGTCCAGATGCATCCCCACCGACTGGAATCATCCCTTGGCAGTACTGGTGAGGCAGCCCAGCAAAGCCAACTGCTAGCACGGCACCAACGCCCCCCGGTAAAAGGGTCTCATATGGCACCAGGCTACTGGTCCAGCTATGGAGGAAGGACTCTGAATTAACCACTGATGTTGAACATCTGCAAGGGTGTCCACGAAAAACTCTTATCCCAACTGGCTCCCCCGCCCATGCTGCTTTACATGGCAGGATACACCCCCAAGCACTGTCTTGCTGAAATGGAAAAATGGAGCTAA
This sequence comes from Sagittarius serpentarius, assembly GCA_034782735.1. Lineage (NCBI taxonomy): Eukaryota > Metazoa > Chordata > Aves > Accipitriformes > Sagittariidae > Sagittarius > Sagittarius serpentarius. The sequence goes on along the minus strand of JAVKLA010000027.1, from coordinate 34,933,559 downwards.
GCCCAACCGTATGGACAGGCAGAAAGGAGCAGGTGCCCCCTTGACTCTTTCCCAGGAGACAGCAGAAGGGAGTGCTCAGGGATTGCATCCTAGTGCTAAAAGAGCACAGAGTGGGCCACTGAATCCCAGAAAAAGGAAAAGGAGGCTCAGCAGCAAGGCCAGGCCCACTCTGAGGAACAGAAGTAGTACTATTTAGTGAAGATTTGGCTACAGACTAGCTTCTGAGCCTCAAGGCTTGTTCCTCTACAACCTTCCTGGTTGTGAAAGGGCACCCAATGGAAGTCATATTGTCAGCTGTACTAAAAAGATGCTTCAAATACATGTTGGACAGGGAACAAATGGAGAGAATAGCAGCCAGACGATTCAATGCTGGCTGCACATCTTTTCTCAGCTGCCAATAGCACGGGGTCTGAGTCAATGGGCTGCAACAGCCTGTCTTGTAAATAATCCTCCATCTTTTTTCTTTGCTGCAGAACTACTCAAAGCAAAAAAAGAGACAGCATAAAACAGTCCATAGTCCTCTCTTTCCTGTAACAAACAGGACCATTCTTACTCCCTCCTGTGTTGTTCCTGATGGTATGTCTTTGTGTTGCAGCAGTGTATCAGGGTGTCAGTGTCCTCTTGAGTTATTCTGGACACAATGATTTCAGATATCGTGTAATGGATTGCCTTCAGAAGCTTTTTAATTGAATCATCCACATCTCAGTATTTCCTCCTGAGAAGAGAGAAAACAGGATGTTTTTGAATCTAAGTTCTGGATAAGATGCTACCAGTAAGGTTCCCTAGTGCTTCAGAGACTGCAAGATACAGCTTACTCTTTTGAATAACTCACAATACAGATTTCTTCTCCTTCGTGCAACAGGATCTGAAAGTCTGTATCTAGGTAATGGAGCTGCACTGGCTCTGGGGTGCCCTCGAGCACAGATAGCCAAGCCTCCAAGAGGTGGGGAGGATGCACTCTTACAGCAACTGTCACAGCAACATTGTCCTTGGATCCTTATTTTTCCTTCCTCTGAAAAAGCCTTTGAGGTCATTTGTCTTCTACTGCTAAAAGGAGCTAATGTAATTGCGGAAAGCAGTCATAGCATCCAGTGCAACTCTCTAGTGCAGGATTCAGCTACAAGGTACACCAGGGCAGCACTCCTCATTAGGGAGCAGCGAGAGTGGGGCTGCTCCCTAAGAGAAGGTGAGCCAAGAGCCAAATGGAGCCCAGGGCCAGCAGGGCAAAGGCCTTGCCAGCTAGGGCAAATCCACAACATGCAAGCAGATGGTGGCCAGGTGCAACCAAGAATCCAGATGATAAAGCAACATCACAGTGATGATGCAGGGCCAAGGTCAAGGTCAAGTCAGTCCATGGGTTGATCAAGGGGCTGTCTGGTCAGGCAGGGCAAAGCTTTGGCTGAGCTCAAGACCAGCTACTCCTCCAGTTTAGCTGAGGCAGAGAATGAAGCTCCGAAACTGGGCTTAAATAATGCTCCTGGGCCCATGGGGGTGGGTGGAAGTCTCAGGTGAGGCTAGTCAAGGCCACTAAGACTCATTGATGAACCTAGGCTCCTGATGCCCTTGGCCTCCAGCTGTCCCTTGGGAAAGGTGGTGCCTTCTCAGAGAGCCTGTGCCATATCTGCAGCTTCACATGCATGTTTCAGGTACCCTATGAGGTCTCAGATGTTACTGGTCACCTACATGTAGCTAGCTGAGTTAAACCTGTCAATGGGTGGGATTAAGATGTCAAAACCCATATAGCATACACATATGCTAAGTTTTAAACTGTTGCTGTGTCAGTGGACTTCTAGGACTTGATTAATTTGCCTAATAAGAAGTAACTATGCCATTTGAGATGCTCTTGGGTATCCAAGGTATCTCTAGCATATTTCTACAGGACTAACAGATATGACAGGAGGAGTTACATGAGACTCAAGACCTTTTAGAACAAATACTGCAGGAGGCCAGGCAGGATACTTTGGGGCATCCTAGTGACAGGACACTCATGTTTAGACAATCAAATCACAAGTTATTATTGTCAATGTAATCTAAAGAGCTATTTGGACAGCCAGGTGTTGGGTGTTTACGTTAAGGTGGTCTGAATAGTGTTTTTAATTTTACTGACTAGACCTCCCTTGCTCATACTACATTAGGTGTGAATTTTGAGCTGAATCCTAACAAATCTTTGACCACTCTTCCTCTTGAGTCAGCCCTCAGAGGCACATTTGCTCTACAGTTGTGATTTACAGTACAATGTCTTGGCTCTCTGAGATTGCTGACTTTGCCTTGGCATAGCTGAAAAGAAAAGCACTATTGTTCCCAGAATTAATTTTTAAATATTTCCACATCAAGGAGCCAGATAAACACAAAATTCTTATAGGAGGTCAACGCTGGGAGGAGTGACAACTGATTTTGCATGCCTCAGAGTTCAGAGGTGCACCACCTTGGAACGGTGCAGTGTCCAAAACTTGCTAAAACCTTCCGAAAACCCCCTCCTTTAAGGCATTGCAAGTCAGAACCCCCAAAATGCTGTGCAATAGAAGCATTAGCTCAGTATTTCCTTAAAGAACCTGGCTTAAGCCATCCCAGCATATCTTTCATTTCAATAATACTTTGATCTTATATTTCAACCACTGAAACACTTCACAGAAACTTAAGGTTTTTACAGCAATTATGACATTGTGGATGCTATGTTAATTATTTTCTTCCTCAGAAGACTCTAATTATCTTTGGCTTTTATTTAAAGATATATTATCACCCATATCCCAGGACATACTTTTGTTTTACTTTTTATCAATTAAATTTTCTCTTTTCAATTTATCCAAAACTGTATGTGAGCATTTCATAATTGTTTTTAATTTCATTTTAAGCACTGCCAGTTCAGATTGTCTCCAAGCACTTAATTAAATTTCATTCTCAGGAGACAGTTATTCCATCTAGATTTTGTAATAGTCTATCATATAGTTTATAATAGATTTGATAATAGTTATTCAAATGCACGGGACTGTGCAATTTCCCTTAGAAATATGACTCACATGCTTTTATCTCCCATGGTTCTCAAAATAAGTTTTTTCTAGCTGTCACAAAAATAGGTTAACTAGATTTTAAATACATGGCAGGGAGTTTGGGGGGGAGGGAACAGTTATGTGGGGAGTACCAAAAGCAGACTTACGCTCAATTTCTGTTCAAAACCCACCGAGAACCTTGCCTAGAAGAGGCAAGCAATGACAAACTGCATTTTTTGGATGGTCTATGCTCACACAAGATGCTTTGCTGGAGGGTTTCTCTCATCCTGGGGGGATACACTAAGCACCAGGCTACAGCCCATGTAGGGTTGGGCTCTCTCCTCTCTCCTCTCCTCTCCTCTCCTCTCCTCTCCTCTCCTCTCCTCTCCT
>JAVKLA010000027.1:34917673-34930082 GCA_034782735.1 Sagittarius serpentarius | reverse complement strand
TCTCCTCTCTCCTCTCCTCTCCTCTCCTCTCCTCTCCTCTCCTCTCCTCTCCTCTCCTCTCCTCTCCTCTCCTCTCCCCGCGGGTGGGAGCCCCCCCTGCCAGGGCAGTCACTTAGCAGGATGGAGGGCTGTATGTCTTACAGGTTCCCCAAGGAACTGGTAAGTGTGCTTACAGCTCTGAAGGACTTCGATGGCGGTGATTAGAAAGACCTGTTCTTTCATATCCTGTGACTTATAGATTAGGATACATTTCTTTGGTACGGGTTCCAGTTGTTTTACGGAAAGAATGGGATTCCACCCAAGTGTCTAGAAAACCTGCTGGACACTAATCGTCAGTCTGCTGGCTAAAGGAGATTTTTCTTTCAGATTAAGTTCTGTGGAGAGTAAACCATACATGGGGTAGTCAGTAGATTTTAATGATTGCTCTGCAACTCGCAGAGCAGATTTTCCAACCTGAAACTGGAATACAGAAAGAACATGAGTAATGTTGGCTGTACAATCCCAAACTTTCACTAAGAAACTGTCCTGGTTTCAGCTGGAATAAAGTTAATTTTCTTCTTAGTAGCTGGTATAGTGCTGTGTTTCAGATTTATGATGAGAATATAAAAATGCTTCTTAATTGCCAGCTGGGTTTAAACCACAACAGAAACTTTTATTTTAAAAAAAAAGTACAAGATCTGGATACTAATTGTGAAGTAGCTATCAGAAAACATGTAAAAATGCTTTCTCAGCTGTCTGTAAATTATTTATATCAGGCTTTTATCCAGCCCAGCTGAACCTGCAGAATTAATGGTATTATCAGAAAGGAAAATAAAGTATTAAGAAAAACTGCATCATGCCTGGAAAAAGTCAAAGGAAATCGCTACTCCACTGAACAATTCCTGAAAGAAAATGCATTGTTCAATGCATCATCTCACAACCCGTGGTAACCTGGCATGACATAATAAAATCAGGCAATGCGTGTCTTAGAACAGTTCTGCTAATTTTGTGTGAGCCCATATTTTGGGACCACAGTTTTTGTCTCTGAGCTTTGTGCTCATTTTGGCTGGGATGGAGTATCTTCATAGTAGCTGGCATGGGGCTACGTTTTGAATTTCGGATGTTTGAAGAGGTGAGTACCAAAACAATTACAGGAAGGCATTAAATCCTCCTACTGCTCTCCACAACTTCTAAAATAAGTTTTTAATCATCTGTGGCCAGTTAATACACAGTAGAGAAAGATTTAAAACTAGCAAGGTTTTCCCACCACTGCCTCACCAATTTCTGATGTACTATGGCGACTCCCAACAGTCACTGGAGGAATTCTGGGTAAAAATGTTATGCATAAGGGCATATTGTAATCTTGTATCTTGCAATATTTCTCCTGTTTAACAACAGATGAGGAAAAAAACTTTAATCTCCAGCACCTCTGGATACACTACTAAAGATATTTTCCCATTTTTTAGAATTTTCAGTGTTACTTATGAAAAAAAAATGAAGAAACCTGAGATAGCATTTCACATATCAAACAAAATATTAAGTTTAATTAAATATCACACTGAAACACATATGGTCCAGTTCCCATTGGTGCACTGGTTAAAGTTCCCATCCCCTGAAGCTACGCAGATTTTGTTACGTGTGGAGCATCTTTGATGCCTAAAACTACCAGTAAGGCCCAGAGCCAGAGACGTCTGTCTTCCTGACTTTTCTTCTCTTTTTTTAGGGGGCAGCTCCCCACTTCTTGCCCACTCCCTGGGCTAAGCCTGTCCTCTCTTGCTACCCACAGTCCTTCCTGGTATTCACTTGGTGGCACAGCTTTATCTGTGATGTACACACGTCAGTCAGTGACTCAGCTCCCCTCTGTGCCAAGTTTGAATTATAACAAAAGCATTTTCATCCAGTTTTCACACTGAAACTTTATCAAATATAATTAACAGGTTTTATTGCACAGTTGCTCATAAGTAGATCTTGACAAACATTATGGAACTAGCTAATTGGCAGCACAGATTTCTCATTCAAGGGCACAGGAAGATAACTACCAAAGTGATAAAATCTTAGTTTGCTGTCCACAGGGAATTTTCAAGAGTAATCCTGAGTCATTTCTATAGTCTGAGCTGTTCTAAAATCATGATGACATCTGTGCGTAATGACATTCATAAGACAGTCAGGATAAGCATTCTTCAATGAAAACGTTACATATTAGGAACATTAGTGGTAAAGTTGTGTTAAAAGAAGTTATAATTATTTACTAAACATCCCACGATGGAGGGCTGGTTCTCAGGAGTCAGCCCGTTTAAATCAGTAGGAGGTTGTGTCAGTGATGAAAGTGGGGACAGAGCTACACCCTGTCGGAAGTTATGGGAGTAAGTGATTTCAGCCTCCTTGCCCTCTGCGTCTCCAAGTTCAGTTACAGACTTGCTGGGAGGAAGAGCAGTGCTGCTCTCCCTGCAGTTCCCGCTCCTTTCCTCCCTTCCCCAAGCACAGCGTGAAGGAAACAAGCAGAACCAGACTGCAGCAGGGCACAGGCGACGGGACAGACAGCGAAGCTCGGGCAGGTCCTCGTGACTGTGATGCCCCGGGTGGTCCTGCTGTCCCCAAGCCTGTCCTTCTGCAGGGCCAGATTCAGCAGCGTGATGAATCTCAGCCCTGTGGAGGGCAATGTGGTCATCCCTCACTGAAACACCTACTTGAAGGGCAGGACATCCTCCAGATTTCTCCCAGGTTAACTCCCACACGGAAGAGGTGATGTGATCAGGTTGGGCATAGGGCTCAGACAGCCCAGGATTGGCTATTTGTGCGGAGTGAGCCGTTTGGTATTCATAAATAACAGGGAGAACTAAGCTTCTTCCGTGGCTTTGAAAACTGAACGGAAATGCAATTGGATGCAATTTCAAGGTGCAGGTGGACAGGGTGCTAGATAATCTCATCTAGGCTCCCTTTCCCACCAAGGTTTGGATGACATGATCCTTGGAGCTCCCTTCTAACCTGGGCTGTTCTACGAATCTGTGAAGCTTCAACTTAGCCTTCTTTGTAAGGATAACATACAGTCTGTGAACTCAGGAGACTAATTAAAAATATTTAGTTACAGAGAGCCTTGTCACCTCATACAGTATAACTTGTTTTATTTAAAAAAAATAAAATAAAATTAAGCCTATGCTAGAAACAGAAGTCAAAATATTGGATTGTTATGGTTTAAGCCCAGCCGCAACTAAGCCCCACACAGCCACTCGCTCACTCCCCCCTTGTCAGCATGGGGGAGAGAAATGGATGGGTAAAAGTGAGAAAACTCGTGGGCTGAGACAAAGACAGTTTAACAGGTAAAGCAGAAGTCACGCACGCAAGCAAAGCAAACCAAGGAATTCATTCACCACTTCCCACGGGCAGGCAGGAGTTCAGCCATCTCCAGGACAGCAGGGCTCCATCACGCTTAACGGTGACTTGGGAAGACAAACGCCATAACTCCGAATGTCCCCCCCTTCCTTCTTCTTCCCCCAGCTTTATATGCTGAGCATGACATCATATGGCACGGAATATCGCTTTGGTCAGTTGGGGTCAGCTGTCCCATCTGTGTCCCCTCCCAACTTCTTATGTTTTTTCAATTGTAGTATAAACTCTTAGGCCTATCTGAAATTACATCTTTTTTTTCACCTCTGCCTGGGTCACTTCATGCTTTGTCAGAAACTGATTCTCCACACAAATAGTGGTTTACAGGAAAAAAAAAAAATCCAACCTAAAACCTGACACATAAAGTACTAGTTATGGAATTCAGAGATTCCCTGGTGCCCAAGTGAGTGGTATAAATCCATCTTGTTAAACTGCCCATAGTGTCATTGCAGTTTGTGTCTGGAAGTGGATGTCCTTAACCTGGAATCACACTGCCAAGGGCAGAAACTGTCCTCCTGAACCTCTCCTTCACACTCAGGTTTCTCTGACCTCTTCTTTGCTTTCAATTACTGTAAGACAGAATAAAATCAGTTCCAGTTTGAAGGCATTTTTTTTTTAAGAATTGAAGAATTATATTTCTCTAAACTCCCTAGGTTTTTTGGGGACAGCAGGGAGGAAACACCAATAGATTAGGTAAAATTTTATGAAAAAGCATTTCTCACTTCACTAAATGAAGAGAAGTCGGGGATGATTTCCAGAAGGCATTTCATTCCAGCTATGTAATTTTCCAACTGTATGAGCTCTAGGCAATAACTAGTCAAATTGCCACTTCAGTAAGAAATATTAACTGTTTTCCTTTCTATCATTTGCTTTTATTTCAGTTTTGCTTTTAGCTACGCAGCACCAAACACTGTTTATTAATAGTGTTTGTACTGGAGGTACATGCAACAGGCAACACTTGTACAGTCTCTTTTTTCCCTCTGAGTGCTTTAGCAAAAAGCGGTATTTGATGCACATCTCTAGTAGTATCCTGAAAGCCAGAAGACAGCTTCTGCTAATAGTGATTTCCTCTCATGTGTAAATAAGAAAAATTTTGACAACTGAAAGCACGTTTTAACAACTTACTTTTGAATAGTGTAAGACCCTCTGTAAGTTTCTAACAAAAAAACCCATAGGTACTGGGCCTACCTTGGAGTGGCATGTTGCTTTATCTTTCCTCCTGCTTTCTTTCTTTCCTCTGGAAAGCAACTGCTACAAAATCCAGCTATTTTATTCTGTACCTTAAATAGGTAAAATCAAACACAGATGTGTTAGCTAATTATTAAAAATCATCTTTAAAAATCCTCTCCAATTACTACAGGTTTCTAACATCTCTTGTCCAGAAAAAAATAACTGATTTTTGATGAGAAAGGTAAGACCACATCAATAGCACTCGCCATGGACAATCAGAAGCTGTACAACTACAAGCACACTAGAAGACAGTTTCTTCCAATTCTTTCTTAAGGGAACAGCATTTATCTCACTGATTGATAGCTGATATATGAACATGACCTGTGGGCTAATGTTTCCAGAACTTTTGGCAGCCTTTGTGACAGTTGTCCATCTAGTTATGGCCACTTTCAAGATTGCATTCTGAGAAGCATTTAGCCCAAGTTTGAGGCCGCAAGCACCATCTGGTCTATTGAAGGACGGTGTTGGTTTTTTTCCTTCTGCAGGGATGAAGAGTAAAGACTAAGTCTGGCAAATTATTTTTCTATTCATGTCATTTGTGAAGAAAAAATATAAAGTAGTCATGTAGCATCACTGTATATATCATGGACATACAGGCGTCTACACTGATTAAAGAATAACGTCAATGATGTTCATAGCTTCAGTAACTTTCAGTCCATTTGTGACAGCCAGCCTCACTGAAACAGAAATGACAGATCACAAGGGTAAACCTGGGCCGTAAGCAGTAGTTTATTCAGATAGTACTCTAATCCATGACCATACTCCATCTGTTCTGTAAGACTACAGTATTCTTAGTACTGTATTTGACTTGTATTATTTTCTTAAGTAAATCATAAAACTAAGTTGGATTTGTAGCGGCTTTCCATTTAGGTAATATTACACTTATTGAACCAATTCAAGACCAAATGCATATTTTGAAATGAAAAATTAGTAAATGAAAATTTACCACAAATTAACAACACAATTTCTGAATGCTTATGTTATTCGAATTGTAAATATTGGCTAGTGCAATTAAAATACCCAGCAGTGTATAATACAGTATTTGCTTGGCAATATGTTAATAGCCACGTTCTTCTGCTCAGGTACATCTGGCAGCCGTTCAGCAGTCTCAGGAGCATTAAAGAGAAAAAAAAAACATCCCTAACACAAGCTTCTTAATGTATTTAAACACAGAAGGCCCTTCACATGCAAAACACAAAAGTTATTAATTTCCCTATAATTAATATGAATACGAACAGTGATAAATTTACTATTATCATAGCATACCACAGAATACCAGATTGGAAGGGACCTCAAGGAACATCTGGTCCAACCTTTAAAGCATTAGCATGCACCTTCACATCTTTCTAAAACCACAGCTACACATGCAGCCCATTCTGGCCATCTATAATAGTCACATTGCCAGGTTTTCAGCTGGATCAGCTGACATAATTCCACTGAGATGAACACCGCTTCTCCAGCTGGCATCAGGTAAGGACGGACAAACAGTGGTCTCTCCTTAGCGCACAGTTGCAGAGGCAGCGGTAACTCACACTGCAGCTTTCATGGGAAAACATGCCACAGTGAGGCAGGCAGTAATTGATAAAAAATTGGTATCTGTTAAGGTCCTTAAAGGATGGCAAGGAACACCCAGCTCCTGCATGTGGGAGCTCTCTGCTGTAACTGGAGCATCTTTGTCTTAGGGCGGTCAGAGCTAGTAACGAGCCAGTAACAAACTGGCAACAAGTTGTGATTGGTATGTGCCCTTTTCTGTCGTCCAAAGCTTTAGCTTGCACATAGCTTCAGCAGCTTTGTTTGGACAAAGTATATTTTACTGGATATAGGAAATGTGCCCATGTTATGATTGGGACACCGATAACCATCCTTTGTCCTCTACCTCAGGAACACAAGCAGCACGTGGGGTTAGGGCCATCCAGAATGGGGAGCGCACAGCAGGCTGGTGCCTTCTGTGGGGGCAAGGGAGAGCATGGCCAAGCAGGAGGTTTGGAGCCCTGTGCAGGGTGCACCACGGATGAGGCGGTGGAGCCGGGCGTGCCAGGTGACAAGACAAGGAAGGAGGAATCGTAGAATCATAGAATTGCCTAGACTGGAAAAGACCTGTAAGATCGTCTACTCCAATCGTTAACCTGGCACTGACAAGTCCCTCACTAAACCATGTCCCTAAGCACTACATCTACGTGACTTTTAAAAATGTCCAGGGATGGGGCCTCCACCACTGCCCTGGGCAACCCTTTCCAATGCCTAATGAGGAGACGCAGCGCTCAAGCACCTGGCTCAGGATAAGGACTCTTTCCGCAGTAGGAAGCAGAGCTGGGCTGTTTGCAGGCTCCTGGGGAGTCTTTGCAACTACAGATTTGTGCTGGCAACAGAGTCCCTTTCCCGTGTGCACACAAGCATGAGCTGGCCCCACCAATGGCTCGTTACAGCTGTACCTGTCTGCTCTGAAAGCTGCTCTGAAAGCGAGTCCCCCACGCTCATGAAAACATATGCAGCTACTGTTATTATTAATAACAGAGGAGGGAAATTCTGGCAACATTTATGGAAGAAAGCCCATTGACTCTAGCAGGTTTTCCAGTCTGGCCAAAACCTGTTTTTCCAATCAGGGCAAATATTCCTGTAAAAGAGGACAGGGTTCAGATCTGGCCCAAGGGAACAGGGGAGCCTGTGGATCCTCATATTAATCATTATAAGCAATTTATGGTGGAATGAACACAGCAGTGAACATGAGAGCAGGGATGAGATATCTTTATGAAAGCAGGGTCCCTATTTTGAAAAGTGCTCGGGACTTTGGCTTCCATAATGTTTGCATTTCAGATTACAGTTGCATATGAAGGATGCTACAGTCCAACAGACAAATCCTGCTTCTGATCTTCTTAGCACACCTAATAGAATTTTAATGTATTTTATCTGTGTATTAGGATCAAACTCTTTATTCATATTGATTCAATAGGGTATGTATCTTTAACATCTTTATCATACTTTGGGGAATGTCGGAGAGTCAGTCTGCTGGATCCACTTTGTGAGAAATAACCTTTTCATGCATCTTGCAAAACAAATGACCCCCTCCCTTACTCTAACAATAGTTTTCATACTTACCTTACCTATGGATACATTGTTTTTCCAATCATAATAAAGGTCATATTTTTCAAAATACAAAAGATATACCAAAAAATACTTCAGAAACCCGCTATTATTTATTAAAGAAATAACTGGGATATGTGCCTTTTTAATTGACTCTTGTCAGTAGTTTAAAGACAGCTTTAGTCACAATTAGCTATGGTATAACAATAATTGTTTTCTTGTAAAGCACAGTGTATGACACTTTAATATTTAACAGTGAAATTTTATTTTTTACAATACTCGTTTGCATATTGATGAATAAAAATATTACTGAATTTCTTGAAATATAAAAATAATGTTAGAAACAGTTTTTCTTGTACTCCCTTAAAACCCATGGAATTCCTAGTCAGAATATTTTGCGTATGTTTTGGGATAAACATGGAAAGATTTTACAATATTATGTATAATAGCTTACAGTAACAATTTTTAATTATATAAATAGCTCTTGCATAGGTTTTAATTTAGGAATTTTTCAGAAGTCTTTCTGTTGATATGGCTATTGTCTTCAAAATGGATTTAAGTATTTCCCCTCCTGTTATGTTAAGCTTTTAAATTATTTAATTGGCTATACCATAATATACCCATATACAAAACTGTGAGCATTTTCTCTCGATGCCTTTAATGAATTGTCCCTTTGTAAAATTTTTAACTCTGATTAAGCATTCACATGCTTAGTCGGCATATGGGACTTGAGTTGGAGTCTCTGAAGATTGTTACCCTTTTGTAGAAGTCTGTGAAAGAAAAATCCCTTTTGCCATCATACTAAGACTTTTCACTGTTGTATTATTTCTATTTATGACCAAACCAATGAAGTAACACAAATACATATATAGACAGATTTTGAATTAGAGCAAAACAGCGTGAATATCTCTCACTGCAGCACCTGGCTTTTAATTTCAGGTATTTATTCCCAAAATGGAAACATTTCCTTTTTTTTTTTAAACGAAACAGTATTTCTTATAAAAATACTTAGCTATGCTGGGCTGCATAAAAAAAAAGTATTCAGGTACGTAAAGAAGATTCCAGTAGGCAAACTGAGATCCAAAAAAACCATACATTAAATATATGCTAGTCTGTGGAGGTGCCTAAAATCACTGTGTGCACATGAAAGGCTTCCCAGGCTATAAGCCACAGGGAGAGCAATGCCTTCCTGAAACACTGATTAGAGCTCAACTTCTGGAGAGCAACAGGGTTTCAGATGTTCCCCTGCAGCCAGCGTTTCCGACCAGCTGCTCCCTGCTCAGCACGCAGGCTGCCGAAACGCTCCTCTGTCCCCAGGCAGCGGGGTCCGCACCGGGGAAGCAAAGCCGCCGTCTTTCAGCCAGATCCTTCTGCCAGCCCTGGCAGCTGTGCTGACAGAAAGCAGGCAGCAGCACGGGAAAAGGGAGGGAGATGGTAGCGGGAGGGCTACCGAAAACCGTCTTGAAATCCCAGAAGATTCTATGTATGTGAATCTATACTTTTATATAGACATCCACATTTTATAGGTACCTAAACTTTAACTGCCTGATAGGAACTTTACACCACTCTAGCCACATAAAAGGGCTGCAAAGGAGGTACAAATAATTTTCATGGGTTTTTTTTCAATATAAGGGCTTTGCTTATGTAAGAACTTCATTCGCATTACCATAATAAAAAATATGCCAAGGGTGACTGGAGCAGGTTTCGCTACAGCTCTCCTTCCATAGGAATACCTATGGTAAGGCATCTCAAAGCAGCAAGAGGGTTTGGGGTTCACTGAAAGGCAGGGACAATTAAGAAATAAGAAAAACTAAGCAAAGGGATAGAAAACATGATCGGTAATCACAGAAGTCTCTCCTTAATCAAATACATGAAAATTTAATATACTTAAAGGACTGTGCTGATTTTGGCTGGGACAGAGTTAATTTTCTTCACAGTAGCTAGTATGGGGCTACGTTTTGGATTTGTGCTGAAAACAGTGTTGATAACAGAGGGATGTTTTGGTTACTGCTGAGCAGCGCTTACACAGAGCCAAGGCCTTTGCTGCTCCTCACCCCACCCCACCAGCGAGGAAGCTGGGGGTGCACAAGCAGTTGGGAGGGGACACAGCTGGGACAGCTGACCCCGACTGACCCAAGGGATATTCCAGACCATACGACGTCACGCTCAGCGTATACAGCTGGGGGAAGAAGAAGGAAGGGGGGGACATTCGGAGTGACGGCATTTGTCTTCCCAAGTAAGCGTTAAGCGTGATGGAGCCCTGCTGTCCTGGAGATGGCTGAACTCCTGCCTGCCCGTGGGAAGTGGTGAATGAATTCCTTGGTTTGCTTTGCTTGCGTGCGTGACTTCTGCTTTACCTGTTAAACTGTCTTTGTCTCAGCCCACGAGTTTTCTTACTTTTAGTCTTCCGATTCTCTCCCCCATGCTGACACGTGGGGGGAGTGAGCAAGGAGCTGTGTGGGGCTTAGTTGCCAGCTGGGCTTAAACCACAGCAAGGAGAAATGTGGTGTTTCAGCCAGTCCTTACACTAAGAGTTATTAGAAACACTCAAATCAAAAGTAAACCTCAGGGTATCTCACCTGGGCAGACCAAGAGGAAGAAACAAGTTTCACACAGTCCCTTGTGGGAAAAACAACTGACTCACGTTTAAAATCTGTGTGGAAAATCAAGCCACTTTTTCTTAGTCATCTGGTATTTCCCTCAAGACTATGCTGCCTGTGTGAAATTGCATGAGTTGCAGGTTTAAAGCAACAAAGGTTAGGTCAAGCTGTATTAATATTTCAGAAGGTCACCTGGCAACATTCACTAGGCTACTCGTTATGCCTCATTTTAATTTAATTCTGGACCTTATGGTGGACCAATTTTATAACATGGCTGAGGAGCTGGAATAGCTGATGTACAATTTCTGCCAGCTGAAAGCAATATCAAAGCCATTCCATTTTTAGTAACTGTGGCATATTTAATAAATCACCAACCCAGATAGGAACAAGGATATTATAATAAGTAGAGCTACATGTATTGTCTGTCCATGTAGACACTGGTTTGCTTAATGTATTATATTCAGGATTTCCTTGTACATTTTAAAAGAACAGAATGATGGTTTTTATCCAAGTACAAGAATGTTTTATTGGAGGTACCAAACAACCTTGACTCTGCCCTGTAGTGACACCTAGATGAAATAAAGGTGAACAAAACATAATTTCTCCTTAAAAATCAGTGTCAGAAGGGAAACCTTCTTTCAGTGCATGAAACAATTAGAGAATAAAAGAAAAAAGCATAGCAGAAAGTGGAACTCTAGACAGCCTCTTCCAAAGGGAAAACATCTATCACCAGCTCCAGAACCATGTTTCTTCCCACCAACTTCAAAAGGCTAATGTGGACAATGCCCAGCTGCATGTCCCCCAGTTTCTGCTTTTCCTGGATGATAAGGTTGTTACCTTGGATGGGAAAATCTCTTTGAAGCTGAGAGGAATACAGCTTTTCAACTTCGTAAGGACACTCATTCTTTCTGAGAAAAAGATAGGCACCATCACAACAGTATTTGTTTCTTCTTTCCAGTTAATTGGGTTTGGAAATGAGAACTGATTTAAAATTAACTCAAGTGGTTGTCAGGTTTGTGTTTTGAAAGGCTTAGAAAGATCCCAAGGCCTGGAAGGGAGAAGATGTCCTGGACAGCAGGGAAGGGTGCGCCGTGGCTATAGCTATTCTCCGGACACTCCTTTACGCCTGCTGCTCTTTAATGGTTGTCATTACAGGTTAAACTGCCAAAGTGCAACACAGCACAGCTAAGAGACAGTCACATGCCTATTCCAAAATTATGACTTTGCTTTCCCCACACACACCCCTTAGCCTAGAGAGCAGCCTTAGGCTGTGAGTTCCTCTATCTTCATCCGCAGCATCGAGAACTGCAGAAGTTGCCTGTGTCCTCCCCATCACAGACTCCGGGAGCTGTAAATCTCATTTCAGGTGTCTAATGCTCTGCATTCACTGTATGAAAGTGCCTAAATTGGGTTTCTGAATCACAGTCCCCATGCCAGCTTACCAAAGAAGGCAAGCTCAACCTTTCAGAGTGTGAGAGAAGACTGAAGTTTGGGGAGGGATTGATTCCTCTAAAGATGGTCAAAAGGCCATGTTTTCCATTCCTTAGAAAACTCCGGAAAAAAGTTGTTCTGGTTTAGAACGAAAAAATATCCCGTATTTTATAAGCACCCATGAAGGAAAAATCCCCTTCCAATCAAACTCAGATTTGCATCTCTCATCCTGAGGAGCATGTAAAACAAGATTTAGATTCTGCATCCATCAATTGCAGTTGTGATTTATTTTTTTTTCCAAAAATAATATATCACTGGACTAGAGATGGATGCAAGACACAGGAGTTGTAAGCCAGTGATTATGACTCTTAATGATGACAGTGAAACAATGAAAAGCTGTAGAGGCAGGAAAAAGTTGCATGTTGCAAGTTTTTTTCCTGTACTTTATTTGGCTTCCTTCCATTTTGCTTGAAATCATGGCTGAAGAAAGTTGTGTAGCAAGGCTGGCTCAGTATCTTGTTCATAGTATGTTGTTGGAGACCTCTCCTCTCCGCTCCTGTCGTTTAACCCCAGCCGGCAACTCAGCACCACGCAGCCGCTCACTCACTCCCCCCCCCACCCAGTGGGATGGGGGAGAGAATCGGAAAAATAAAGTAAAGCTTGTGGGTTAAGATAAGAACAGTTTAATAGAACAGAAAGGAAGA
>JAVKLA010000027.1:34900978-34917573 GCA_034782735.1 Sagittarius serpentarius | reverse complement strand
ACACAAAACCACTGCTGCACGATGCAATTGCTCACCACGTGCTGACCAATGCCCACTTAGTTCCCGAGGAGAGACCCCTCCAGGCCAGCTCCCCCAGTTTCTATACTGGGCATGACATCCCATGGTATGGAATACCCCGCTGGCCAGTTTGGGTCAGCTGGCCTGGCTGTGTCCCCTCCTAACTTTCTTGTGCCCCTCCAGCCTTCTTGCTGGCTGGGCAGGAGAAGCCGAAAAGTCCTTGACTTAATCTAAACACGATTGAGCAATAGCTGAAAACATCAGGGTGTTATCAACATTCTTCTCATGCTAAACCCCAAACACAGCGCTGTACCAGCTACTAGGAAGACAGTTAACTCTACCCCAGCCAAAACCAGGACATCCTCTCTTCTCTTTTCTCTTCTCTTCTCCCCGTCCTTCAATCTGCAGCCTTTTTGCCAAGTAGGCTCAGTTGCTCCCAGACTAAGCACACTTTTTTCCTCTCTCCAGAGGGTTCTTCAACCCATTCACTGCTTACTTAAAGAAGCAGAAAGACACTAGATACATGGACACAAAAGCCTGAAGCACCAGGATTGGCTGAGACTTGTGAATCTTTTTCTCTATGTCCCATCGAAAGAACCACATGTAAGCATTTAATTTTAAATTTCCCTACAGAATCATAATTTGAATAGAACTTCTTGCGAAATATTTTTGCAGTAGAAGTGTAAGCTTTTTAAAGATTTTTTTATGTTATTCTGTACATGCTGGGTCTCATCTGTTGTTTTAGGTAGTTGCCTTAAAGGAAAAACAGCTGCTCTTTCCAATTAGATTACTCTGCTGAAGCTTGAAGCCAGTTTGCACATTCAGAAGACCAATCGTCCCTTTATTCTCCCACATTTCATCTCTCCAATGTTAAAAAATACATTGTGTATTCATGTACCATGTCGTATTTTGTAACTGAAAAGCAATCAAATATTATTAAAAGCAATCAAATTATTTTCAGGCTGTGGTATGTATGTTACCTCTAATAGTACTGTCCTGAAACCTCCTGCTTTGCACTTCTGAAAATGCAAATTCATGTCAGAAAAGTGCTGATTTATGAGATTTTAGATTCAGCTCCAAAAGGACAGTGTTGGGAAGGCGCTTCCTTCAGAAATGGCATTTCAGGGTTTGGCAAACTCATACCATAGCAATTTTATATCTAGCAATTTTATTATTAATGCATCCATACTTTTTAAAAAATGCCGTATATTTTATGCTGCTTTTGACCTTTGGTGTTTTGCTGAAAGCATAACAGAAATGGTATCAGCAGACAAATTTTCTGCAACATGACTGGCCTCTTCCTATCAAAGAAGGGTTTGGAGTCCCACTAAAGGATTCTTTAGCTGATGACAGCTATGAAGGGCTTTTCTCATAAAGTCCTGTACTGGCTATAGTGAAAAAATAATGGATGTCCCAAAATTAGATTTGAATAGTAAGAAGTGTTGGTAAACACAACCATATTGCAGTAGAGGAAAAAAAACATCTTTTCTGTTTCCTATTTCCTTCAGAGGCAAGAGGGAGAACTTGTATGCAATAATACCTGATTTTCTGTTAAAGAACCAGGCCTAATTTTGTGATTGAGTGGTCCAAAGCAGCACACAGGAACCTTATGAGATTAGTCCTGTAATAAGACTATATCCATCTATTTAATTGTGCAGCAGTAAGGGAAGAGTCCATTTTTAAATCCCCAGATGTGCTTGGTTGAATAGGCACACTGGTGGAAACTTCTAAAATTTATATGACAGATTACAAGCTGCAATGAAGATTACGGCTACTCGAAGTCTAGCTGCTTCATCACAGACCGACCTTTTCTCATCTTCAAGTCTGAACACAGGAGTGGTTCATGCTCCTAAACTTGTTAGATAACTGAGAGGTAATCTGACTAAACTAGAACCATGCTTTCTTGGAGGCAGAATACCAGAGGGGTCTCTAAGTATGGAAAGGCAATGAAGGAGCCAGAGGACTGATGATAAAGTGATGGGAATTCAGATGAAACATGAATGTGTAGGTGACCACTGGAACACACTGGCAAGGAAAGCAGCAAGCCTCCGAGTGAGCATTAAAAGCCCTCCTAGAGGTTACGGTTAAGTAAAAGGTAAAGTATAGGTTACTGCCCTGAACCACCCACAGTTTTGTGGCCTGAGGTACGCAGTAGTCAGGCTATGCAATCAAAGTCTTTTCTTTTTGAGAAGCTGCCAGTCCCACCCCACAATAGCCTCTGGAGGGAACCAGCACCAGTGACAGGGTGCATGCTGAAGGAATCGACGTGCTGAGACGGTCCCTGGGCACCTCCTTTGGGCAGCATGCCGGCACCCTTCATGCCATTTCCTGGGGGGGCATTCTTTGCTAAAACAGATTAAATAGCCTGGCATTTCTAGGCCATGCCATTTTGCAGCTGAGGTTAGTCAGAGACAAAGGATCAACTCATCTCAAAGTTTCATCTCTCTCAAATGTCTCTTTCAATATGAATCAAAGCTCCTACTTCTTTTTATTTCACCAACTTCAAAGTTCAGGTGCAGTTCAAATGTGTACATTTCACTAACTTTTACTTCTTTACCTTGTAATCTGTGGTCTTAAAGTAGGCTTAAAATTAAAAGTTAACTTCAACCATAAACAGAAGTCCTTCCACAATTACAGCTCTTTCAATTATTTGTTGCATTAATATTTCATAGTTAGTCTGTACTCCTTTGAATATTCACTTGGTTGTTTCATTTAGCAAATTTATTTTAAAAATCATATTTACAAACATTATCCAGAAGGAAAGAAAATATTTCCGTGCCTCCAAAATGTAAATTAGTGCATTTTACTTGCCCGTTAAATTATGAGAATTATTAGCTATTACCCACAAAATCAGCTTTCAGTAACATGCATCTCAAATTGGTTTCTGCAGAAGCTCATTATTTAATAAGTGTATGTGTCCTGCTGCTGACAAGAATACATTATTCATTTGTCGAGCACTTATCAACATAGGGTTGTTCAAAAGTAATTCTTTGTTCTGAAGAGATTGCCAAAGGATTTCTGGTTAACAACATAAACTGGTATCTGAAAAAATCAAATCTGTAATTTCTTCTTGTACTCGTACATATTATCTACTCTGTTGTGTGCATACATATGCGTATGTGTGTGTGTGTTTGTATACATACTTATGTATATTAAATTCTCCATCAGTGACAATAATTTTACCATTTCTGTTATGTTACTGAATGCTTATATCTGAAGATATTTATAGGAGTATAACTATGTAAAGCACATAGAGACTTCATATCCATCTGTCTTGCTTATTAAAAATGGGACAAAAATCTGATTTATACCCACAGAATTATTACAAATGCAGAAGAAACTGCCCTGTGTGTTTCAACTCTTTATCAACAACTGTCTGGGTATTTTTTTCAAAGACCTAAGAATGAAACCATGACTGTTCAAAAATATTTCCCTCAGTTTTTTATAGTCTCTGAAAGGGTTTAAGATAACCTCATGAACTTCAGTATACTGAGCTGCATAGCTTTCTTCTAGGTTAAATGAGTGATGGAATTGAACATGTATTTGGTTTAGGGACTAGTATGGCCAGTGTGTCAGCTCTTGGATAATGCATTCCTAGACTCGAGTGGAACTGCTGTCATGTACGGTGTGAGGCTCTGGTCCCAAACCTTTAAGGCTCAGTGCCTGGAGTCAGAACTGGAGACACTAGGACTTAACAAGAGGTTTGATGTCAGACATGCTGTCACTCTGTGTCCCTTGTTCATTGGGCCTGTCTTTGAAACCAGACCCTTTATGGTCCAGTTATTGCCAAATAGTTTCAGGTTGCAAACTTTCAGCCCCAAACCCCCCTCTTTAAGAACCCTGTGCCAGTTGCATGGGAAATTGGCAAGAAAGTTAAGACAAAAATCCACCTTTTATGTGGCTGCTTGCAAAGGGCTGCAGCTTTCATTGAATCCAAAGTGCAGAGATCTCAGGGGTCTGGGCACTTGCACTGGGATTACAGGGGAAGTATCATTCTCAGACATACAGACAAAAGACTACAACAAGCCCAGAAGACTTAGCAGGATGCATTGGGGTTTGGGTGGCATCTATAAAGGAGTGTAACTTTTCTAGAACCGTGCCATATCAGCTCAGGATAAAAATCGTTCTGCTATGGACAGCAAGATGCCAGCCGATCCACCACATGTGCCATGTTTGAGGGCTTGACTGGAATACACGAAAATGCATAGGTCTTGCAGTAACCCTATATTCACCAGCAAAACGTCAAGTTTTTCAGTTTTGTGAATGCTTTCTAATACAGCCCTGTTTGGACAGACTGCAAGCAGTGGTTTCATCGCTTCATGTCAGGACACTCATCATACATGGAAGAGGTTGAAAGGGGAACTGAGCTATTCACAGAAAAAAAGAAATTGAAGAAAAGAGATGGATGAGTCTGCCAATTGCAGGATGTATCCCTCTAGTTATCAATGTCTCCATTAGAGGGGAAAGGAGATACAAGCTGAAAAGCTACAAACAGGGAATGTGCACACTTGCACTGAGCAGCTCATGCCTCTAGCATTTACCAAGTCATGTCTGCTTCTTGTTTATTCTTTCTTTGCATATGCACATCTGTATTAACCTTTTCATTTTCTTCTGATTTGAACATGAATTATGACCCTGTGTGAGCACTTCAGATTTTATACTCCAGCTGGTTTTCTGTGTCCTGGTTGTAGTCTTCCTATAACCAGATGTCAGTGGTTTAGCTGATTAATCTCACTGGCGTCCAGTCACAGGCACAGCTGCAGCCACTTTTCTAATAATGGCCAGATATAACATTCTTTGCACCGCTCTAAAATTTTGTCTAAACAGTCCATCATTTAGCAAGATGAAGAGCACTGTCATACAAATACGGTAAAGTTCTTATTATTGTACCAAAGAGGCTGAATTTTATGTCCTGTGCTGAGCCACTAATACTCGTTTGAGAAGAGTCTTGCATTTGATTTTTTCTGAAGACTTGAGCAGGCAGAACTCTAAAATACTATCACCTGGCTGACATTCTCAAAGATAAACTAGAGAGACCACTTTGTTTTTTCCAGATAATAGCTGTCATCTCAAAAAAAATCTGGCTGGATATTTTCCAGCTGAAAGTTTTCTGAAAGGCAATTAAAGCATAATATCCTGTGGAAATATATTGATTTCAAAGAATGTATGTTGGAAACCTTCCTTCCTGTCCTGACACTGAAGGCTCAGATAGCCTGAGAAGCCAGCTGGCCCAGAAACAGGACAGCTCTGGCTCAGCCAGGCATGAGTGGCTTCCAGGTCTCCAGACCCATCTGGGAGAACTTTTGCGACAAAACTAATTTATTCAAACTCTTTCAAAAGAGATTTTGCTTGTTTCCTCTGTTATGAGGTTGATTTTAATTTGGGTTATTTTAAATGTAAGGGCTTTACTACAAACTGGAACAAATATCTTAAAATCTTAGGCTAGTCTTGGAAGTTGAGTTACTTAAAAGTGAGCTCTACAGCCATTCTACTCCAGTGACTCTGGAAAACCTCTTACTGACTTAAATTACTCAGAATAAGGTTCTTAGTTTGCAGTAAGTCACCATCACTGACTTCAGCCAAGAGAATGTCTTATTTTTTACTGAGGCATCATTGTACATTTCCCTGATAAAATATGAACTATAGCATACTAAAGTACAGATAAAATTACCTACTTACTCCTCACAGGCCTTGTGAGGTGCCTTTCCAGTACTGCTATGATCAAGGAAAGCTTTTAGAGCTCCTCTGGAGTCGCTGGCAAAAAGGTCAAGTGCTGGGTCTTCCTTCCGCTGCACTGCAGGTATGAGCAATTGAGATAAATCGGCCTCAGGCGCCTAAGTAGTTAATTGCGCCGAGGGAGCTTAGAAGACCTGAGAGAAAATAGGAGCTGAGAATTCAGAGAATCAAAATATAAATCAAAAAGCTGAAGAGAAATCAAGAAGTTGAAGAGGAAAGGCAAGAAGTCTTGCTTGGTCACGCAGAGACGAGTGACAAGGGTGTCAGTATCCTCGGCTGGGACAGACGCGTGGTGCTTAGATAGCGCTCCATCCGACGTGTGTGCGAATGTGGAAGGAACTGTCATCAATCACAGGCATATTTTCATATGAGTTTTTTAGGAACATTTCAAACTTAATCACATCTACAGACAGATGGATTTTATTTTCCTTTTAAAATTAATGCACTTGGTTTAACTATCCATGTATATTGTGTCTTCTTAGCCAAACTACACAAAATGTGGAATATGTACCACAGACGTGTCTACAACCTTTACAACAAGATGACTAAGGAGCTTCTGACAGACAAGGAATGCCTTTACAATTACCTCATCCTGAGGTTTTGTTCTCCAAAACCAATTCAGTTCCCTGCTAGGTACCCAGGTATTGGAATAGGTTAGTGAATTCCATTTGAACACTGTTGATTGCTTGTTTCTATTATTAGTTGATCCCCAAGATAATTCTATAGTAAACTAAAAAGCGTTAGGATCGACAGCTCTTCCAGTTACATTTCAGAGTCTGGTATGACCATTCAAAACAAGAGAAACAATTCTGTCCTTGATTGTAGCTGGTCTATCAAATAAATAGAACACGTAAAGAACTACTGCTTATAAATAAGTTTTGCAGAATTAATCCCATATTTGCAGAAATACCAGAAACTTTAAAATTCTAAATTAATAGCTTTCATTAGAATATTTCATTAAAATCTTAATACAGGAAGTATTTCTCCCTTTGCCCTGCCATGAAAAATATCATCTTTAATACCTGTCATAGTTTAACTCCAGCCAGCAGCTAAGCACCACACAGCCGCTCACTCTCTCACCCAGTGTCAGCATGGAGGAGAGAATCGGAAGACTAAAAGTGAGAAAATTCATGGGTTTGGATAAAGACAGTTTAATAGGCAAAGCAGAAGCCGCGCGCGCGTGCAAGCAAAGCAAACCAAGGAATTCATTCACCACTTCCCACGGGCAGGCAGGAGTTCAGCCGTCTCCAGGACAGCAGGGCTCCATCACGCGTAACGGTGACTTTGGAAGTCAAACGCCATCACTCTGAACGTCCCCCCCTTCCTTCTTCTTCCCCCAGCTGTATACGCTGAGCGTTACATCATATGGTCTGGAATACCCCTTTGGTCAGTCGGGGTCAGCTGTCCCAGCTGTGTCCCCTCCCAACTGCTTGTGCACCCCAAGCCTCCTCACTGGTGGGGTGGGGTGAGGAGCAGCAAAGGCCTTGACTCTGTGTAAGCACTGCTTAGCAGTAACCAAAACATCCCTCTGTTATCAACGCTGTTTCCAGCACAAATCCAAAACATAGCCCATACTAGCTACTGTGAAGAAAATTAACTCTATCCCAGCCAAAACCAACACAATACCTTTAATAAAAAACAACCTAAACACAAGAGTGTGACTTTTGACACTTTCTGTCTCCCTAACCGTCATTTGGCATAAATTGTGCACAAAATGATTATGATAGATAATCTACGGATCATTTTCAAGACTGGATGCTAAACAGTAACAGCAAATTGCAGACAGCTTCAGCAGTATTTAAAATAGTTTTTTGAATTAGATTTTTTATCAGCTTTTCTTGTGATGTACAATCTGTTAAAGTGATTGTTTTGATAACACCACTTCTATACTTGCTTTAGAGAGCAGGAAAATTAATTGCTTTCCTAATCTTTATAGAGCTGATAGCTTTGGGATACTTGTCTGTGTTGCATACAAATAGTGAGTCTTTGTTGTAGTGCTAAAACCAAACAGCAATTAAAAGAGAGGTAATTTTGGAGATAGTTTGCAGTCTTTGGATAATTTCCCTTAAGTGTATTTCTTTCAGCACTGCACCTCTTACTAAAAAAAAAAAAAAAAAAGGTAGATTATCACTAATTCTTTTTATATAGCAAATACAAAAATTTACCATACTACTGCAAAATCCCGTTTTAAAGTTTAGTGTTGACTGCCTTAAACTGCAGCCTTTAGTCTGTAATAGCATAGATTTCCTATGTAAAATGTCATTTATTTATGTTCCTACTCATATTTCTATATAGAGTGACTCTGCCATGAAGCAGTAGTCTACGCTCTGCTATTACATGCATGCCATTCATTAGACTGCTCATTTGAAGATATTTTGGGTTAGCACCAGTTACGTCAGAGACAGAGACAATACACATTAGAACTACTGGTTGTTTCTGGAAAACAGAGCTGAGCCATCCCATTCTTCTTACTGTTAAAGTCTCCATAATCCCTCTTTTTGTCTGATTTTTATCTTGTCAATGACCTACTCCGTGCCAAAAAGGCAACATTTCCCAATTATTCTCTCATGCTCTAGGTCAGTTTTTCTTCAAAGACTGAAGGAACAGACACATCTTTCAGTACTGTCCAGAATGGTTTTGATATCAACCATTGAATTTTGCACTAAAACATTGAAACTTAGTGGGGGAGGAAAAAAGTAGTTCTGATCTCATTGAATGGCAACAACAAAAGTTTGAAATTTTCTCTTTTTGTCAAATATTTTCTGAGGAATGTTACTGTACCTCTACTTTACAGGAGAACTCAAGCCAAATTTTGCTTCCTACTGTTAATTCTCTTCTTTTTACTGATATGAAGTGTACAGTGGTGATGACCCTTGTTCCGACGCTAAGAAGTTCTTCAATCGATTTTGGAATGCATAGAAAAGAAATGAAAAAATAACATAGTACTACGGATGCCTGCAAGGGTACCTGGAATATGAGAGCCTCTGCTTCGTCAAGTTATCTGGTTAAGGACTGTTCAGTGTGAAAGAAATACCAGATAAGAAGGAAACTTCACAGACATTAAGGACATTAAGGACTGGGCAGCAACAAAGACAGCACAGAAGACCAAAGGGAGGGATGAGCCCCTGGAAGAGTCGCAGGGCTCAGTCAGACACCTGCTTACAGAGCAGCAGCTTGTTCCTCCTCGGTTCCTCCTGATCCTCCTCTTTCCTCTCTTTGGCCCTTCTCCTGAATGTCCCACATTAAGTTTTGCACAGTCCCAAGAGCCCCCTCAGATAATCGCTATTATTTGTGTTAGTTTTGTTTCTGCCTTTGTGTCAGTGACAAAGCTCGGGCTAATCCTGGAGTCTGCAGGATTTCTCCAGTTGCAAAGCACCGAGGGAGAAACTCAGCTCCGTGACTTCTGACCAGTTCAGGCCATAAATACAGTGCTGCATGCAGACGCATACAGGGTGGATTTAAAAAGCTGATTTTGATTCATTAAATTCTTTTCATGAGCAGGAAGAGAGTAGGCCCCTGGGCA
Organism: Sagittarius serpentarius; assembly: GCA_034782735.1. Classification (NCBI taxonomy): domain Eukaryota; kingdom Metazoa; phylum Chordata; class Aves; order Accipitriformes; family Sagittariidae; genus Sagittarius; species Sagittarius serpentarius. The sequence goes on along the minus strand of JAVKLA010000027.1, from coordinate 34,908,296 downwards.
CAGCTTAGTTCTCCTCAGGCAAATAACTAAAACATGCAAAAGGCAACATATGCTAGACATGCAAGGGTATCTCTAAAATACATGAAATAAGTATGTGTCCTTAAAGATGTCTATGTGTGTGTACAAATGCAAATTTATTATAATAATAGTACGTAAAATGAGATTCTGTGGCAGGCTGTAGGCACCTGGATGTGTCTATGACTGCAGTAGTATTTAAACTGCGTGTTAGTCATTAGAGACAGTAAGTTTTGATTCAGTTGCCTAAACGTAGACATCTGAGGCACTCTGGCATGCCTAGGCATCCACCTAGGTCAGGCAGATACAGCACAGGACAAGAGGGAGACCTGTGCTCTTCCAAAGCAGGAGGTGGGGGCCAGGGAGGATGCCCTGTGGCATGGCAGGTGCTATCAGACACTTGTAGTTGGACAAATTAACTGGACCTTCAGCCAATACAGTCAGTAGAGCTTGCAAAACTATCTAGTCAGACATAGGTGTCTGATTTAGGGTGAGCTGAATACTTCTGTTGACTCTACTGAACAGATTGCTTAGATCTCCTTTTACTGTAAGTGGAGTTTAGACACAGACCTAATCTGAAGAGAGACATATTTCAGTGCCTACAGTACACCAAGGAAAGGCAAAGACAGGTTTGCACATAGAACTCCCTCAGAAAGTCCTCATCCTCCATATGGTTAACTTCATATGTAACAGGAATTCCTACGGGACTGACCAGCCTGGGAATAGGATCAGCACAACGATGCCGTGAAGACCATGTGCGTTTTAGGATTACAGATGCTCCTCTCAATTCTGTGTAGTTCTGTACTCTTCCAACAGTGACAGACAAGAGAACCAGACTTCTCCATCTCACATGTACATTTCTCTCTCCATTGTCCCGGGACAAAGTACATAGCTTTAAAAGTGATTTTATCTCATAACTCTAATAACTCTGATGCTTCTAAGTTCCCAGATAGCAAATATAAATCCATTATCCTTTAGAACTGATACTTCAAGTACTTCTTTTAGTTTCATTTCATCAGACCTTGCTGCCTTTGAAGAGCCCCTTCATGGACAGGGGCTCGCAGTATTGGCTACTTGGTTACTTGTCTATGAGCAATTATTTATGTGGATGAGCATAAAGCCGATGGAAATATATTATTAAAGCAGCTGTATTTTCTAAAGATATGAAGCCAGTAAGCTCTCAGGAAAATTCCCATCAATAGATTTTCCTCGTATTGGATTTTATTATACAAAATTTAAAAGTTTTCTTCAAAACAAGTAAAAAATATAGTTGTCATAGGACCAAATATAATTAAAGCTTACAGAACATATCTACTGAATAGAATAATGTTAATTCATTTCATCAATCTGCTATATGGTATTTTTTTAGCATTGTATAATAGTTGTTTATTCTAGATGAGCTGCTGCACATAGCTGTGAACCTAAGTCAAGTTTAAGTTATACAGAGCATCTTGTTCACCTTTTTTTTTACCATTTATTAATATGATCACAGTTGCTATGTTACATATACCTTTGTAATGTATTTTTGTGTAAATAGGAACCTGACACAGTGTTTGTGTTTGGATGTGTTACCAACAATCCCCCACCTCAGCCTTTTGTGAGAAATTCCACAAACAATGATTTGATTATTTTTTTTGATTCATGATGGCCTGTAAAAGCAATTCTCGCGCTGTTTTTCAGTCCCAGGTTGAAATGTGTATTTATTATTACAGCAAGAGCACCTGCAGTGGAATATTTTGCTTTGAAATCTATCTATGGACATTGCTTAGTTTCCTGAAAGCAGAATTGTCCGATTCCTTTTTTCAAGAGCATCTTAGCATAATAGAACATGATTAACTCTTTTTGATATACTGACATTTTTCCAGCTTGAATTCAGAGCTTGTGAGTTTGAACAGCCATGCACTCTAACCACGGTGAAATACCACATGTTCGATGTACCCCAGAGCTCAAGCTTACAGCACACGCCGAAACACCTTTCAGTGACAAGGCACAAGCGCAGAGCCGAGGTGCGCAAGCTCTGAGAGGTACGTGACAGCTCCCACACCTCTGCACCGTGCCGCAGGAGCAGGGAGCACAGCGGAGTACACTGCGGAGACTCCTGCAAGACTCGGGCAAAGCCAGACAGCCGTGCCAGTCCTACCAGCCCTGGCCCAGAGCCGTGGCTGAGGTGGACGCGGGAAGGAGTAGGGTCCAGGACAGCATGCAGCTCTGCCGGCTTCTGCAGGCAAGGTGGGCTGTGCGCAGGGAACCACGGCTGAATGGCGTCAGGGTCAAATGCCAGCCCGTACTACGGCAAGGGAAGTGGGAAGAACTACACGAGTAGCTTCGCTGCTTTGCATTGTAGAGAGGTTAAAGCACAGAGCTCTCCTGTGGTTTTGTTTTTTAAGTTACAGTCAAAGGTAGGGATGATTCCTGTGCTCTAACGATATGAACATCTTCGACTTACAGCTCTTTTGATTCTTGAGACTTTGTAGTGAGACTCCCCAGTAAATACTCTAGTTACAGAATTAAGAGAGAAGCTTTTTGGTTTTCCAAGGTGGTCCTTCCAAAAAAGGAAGATGTCCCAGGCTAGGGAATTGTACAAAGTGCACCAACCACAGCAATCATGCTTCCTCTAACATTCTGAGCATCAATCATGTCCCTCCTACCTTCTCTAATTCATAGACCATCAGGTAAAGGGCCACCCAACTGACAGTCCAAGGAAGTGCAGACTATACTAATTGATGGAAATTGGTTTATTTTCCTAATTACTTACCTAAAAGAAGTGCACAGAAAGGTTTTATGCTGTTAAAAATTGTGTACTCATCTAATCAGGTATTTCTGTACTCCAGCAGTAGGGGCCTCGCAAATCAGCTTTCACCTCATTTTTTCCCACCCTGTTAGCATTGCAACATGGACCTGCCCTCATCTTTGGGACTGAGAAATAAAGTAGCCGTTTGGAAGGAGGAGACTTTGGTGTAATCTTCCATGGCCAAACAGGGGAGAAAAACCCAACATATTGACAGCTTTCATTAATGGTTTGCTTTCATTGTTTTTTCTTTTACTTTTTTCTCAATACTTCAGTAAGGCCAAATACGGCCACTTTAACACATTTTTCCATCAGGTCTCTGTGCCAATTCCGCCCATAGTTATGGTGACCTGTGACTCTAACAGCATTCATTTCAAACCACTTTATTTTGAACTGAATCAGTATTCGTTAACTCTGTTCCTACCATGGGAAAAAATATATTCCTTTAGGATTTCACTTGAAGTGACTGTTTAGACTGACAGTAGCCAATCCCCATAGCCACCAGCAGGGCAGAACTTACTTGTGAGTAACAAAAAGAGCCATTTTAGTCCACTGCGTCCACCTCAGCCTCCTCACAGAGGCTGATCAGCAGTGACCCAAAGCAGCCCTCCTAGTGAGGAGATTGAGTTTCAATCAGTTACTCTAAAGAATAGAAACTTGTCAGCAATAAAATGGTATTGCTATTAAAAGAAAAGCTTCCCTACCTGCAGGAGTTCAGAAAGGAGGCTCCTGGTATCATTTATAAGGAAGGCTTGGCTACCAGAATAATTTCCATTCAGATATACAGCCATCAGACCAACAATGAAATGAAATGAAATGTTTGCTTTTCTTTATTTCTTCTTCATTACTTGTTATTCTCTACTACTGCTGTTTTGTACTTCTACATGGAAAGAGGTCAATAAACTGAGAGGGAAGAGGGGATAGTTTCATTACAGCATAGTAGGCATTAAATTTTACTTTCTTTTTTCTGAGACCAGAAAGCATATTTTTCTAGATCTTGAGTTTCTATAAACCATAACAGATTGATATCTGTCAGAGATGGTGTAAAAAAATTTTTTTCAGGCTCTTCAGTGTTTAAAAAAAGTATCCAACACAATGGCAAGTGCTCCAGAAATTGACTACATACCACCATTTATCTACATGAACTGAAAGTGGGAGATCCAAAGGCAAAGAATAAGACGCTACACATTCAGTGGAAGGATTAGCCATTTTGCTGTGAGTCATTAAGCTTGTTCATATCCTTGCAGATAGAAAGGAAAACATGACCATGTGCACTCAGCTGGTGTGAACAGTGGTTTACTTCTCACAGAAGAAGATAATTCCATATACCTAAACATTAAAGCTGTGAGGTTATTCAGCAGTGAAACGGGACACTAGCAACGCAGTCTTAGACAAGGACTGAGGCTGGACTGTGAGAACCATAAGTACAAATATGAGATAAAAAATGAACAGCCAGGCCTATGAAGTCAAATACAGATATGCTAATATTCTATCAATACTGTCTATATACTAACAGCCAAGTACAGATATACAAGCCCAGCCAAGGGGTCAATACTAAGTGTCAGTAAGATAGATTTTTAGATCACTAGAAGGACTTCATAATATATTTAGAAACACTGTGGTCACAAGATGCCACTGGAATCAATGGGAATTAGTTGCTGGAAATTCTCTGCAGGTGCCTTTCTGTGGCTTTGGGCATCTCAATACTTCACATACCTTTAGTGATGAGGTCTCAGCAATGTTCAGACACTTGAAGACAGAATAGGGAAAGACAGACCACTTTAGGAAACTGGTGGTGGAATACCAGAGACCCACAAGGAAGGACATTTAGCAACAGCCCTGATGCTTCACAATCAAAAAGTTATTGCTCTCTGATGTTTTATTGAAAAGGAAATGATCAAAAAACAGCTGAAAGAAGGGAAGTATACACAGAATAAAAGAAGAAAAACATGAGAAAGAGGCAAAAGAAACAACTTCAATTCCCAAGCTTTCCAGCAACCACAGAAGTCAGACCAGGTGCAGCTGAAGATGGAATTGCCATGGGCTTCTCGGCATGGCTCCAAAGGATTTTAGTAACCAAGCAGGGCAGCATTTGGAAGCACGCAGGATGTTTATTCTGTAACTATACAGTGTCTCAGGCTATCAGAGCAGCATTATATTTTTATTTAAGCCATAAAAAGCAAGTGCTGATTTCTCATGGCAAAACTGTCACTTAATGCAATCACGGTTGGTAAAATGAGTAATATTTTATCTCTGAAGCAGTAGGAAGAGCAGGTGCATATGTCCCTATTTTCTTGCTTCCATCAGCAGTGTCGCTTGTTATTTTGTTGCCATCTGGCAAAGACAGCAGGATCTACTAAAAAAAAAAATCTATTAGTTTTTCTCTAATAAAACATGGTTACCCAGTTACCATTGGCCCACAACCTAACATGAAATGCATGAAGTGTGATTTTCGGATAGGATTTTCTAACTTACAAATTTTGCATCCTGTCAGTTTTCTACTCTGATAAATCTTTTCTCCAAGGAAAGTTGTTGACCCATTACAAAAAAAGAAGGGGAAAATAGTCCTTTGGCTGCCATTACCATAGTCTTGAGGAGTCTCAGTCTTCGGTATTTTATCTTGTAAAGCATGCTCAGCTAAAGACATACTATTTCTCCTTTGTGCAAACAAGGTTTATAAAGATATCAAGAGATTTAGTCGAGACAACAATTATGACACTGGTGACAGCACAAGAAATAGCCACTACAGTGGTCTAATGAAAACTGGTAGACTGGTTTTCTTTAATGTTACATGAGTGCTGCTCCGTTGTCTTAAATAGGATAAATTAGTACTGCTGGCTATGTCAGCTACTGCTGGCTATGTCAGCTACCGGCCTAAGGTCTGAACCTGTCCTAGTCAAAATACTTAGCACGGTAATTATAAAAAACTGTTAATTCCTGTATGTCCTGTTGTAGCGCACATATTCCAGTAGCAAAACTACTCCCACAGACTCCTTATAGAGGTGGGAGGGAATGGAATTTCACTTTGTGTGCCAATCCAAATCCTGGATTATTCTAAGACTGTGCAGCACCAGCTTTGTATAATTTCATGTTATTTATTTATTAAGAAAAACATGTATGTTCTTGTGTAGAAAAAAAATCTTACATTTAAAACTACAATATGACATGGAGGTTTTGGAAACAAAACAGGCTGACTTTGCTCTGAATTATTTCTCCCTGTTGAATTGTACTTCATCTAGTTCTCAACTTTCTGTAAAAATGTATCTGCTGACTCCTGAAACTCATTTTTCAACATAAAATACCATCACTATTGTTCACCAATATCTATAACCAGGAAAATCACTTGGCTTTGTTAATTATTTAAATTCAAGAGACACTGCAATTTGAACTGACACTCACATGAGTGAGACTAAGAAAAAAAAGCAAACCTAGAAAACAGAGATGCAAAAGAACACCTAAGTCCTCCACTGCATTCACAGAAAATACATTTCTTTCCCCAGTTCTTTGGTCAGTCTAACCAATAAGATTCAAGTGATAGGAAGGGATTAGTAAGAGATGAAAACTAGTTTTGATCTTTTAATTTCCTCTTCAGTGTAGTTAATTATAAGTCTAAGCTAAAATCCCAAAAAGCTTACACACTTAGTGATCTTTGCATGTGAAAAGTAGTGGAGCTGGTTGGGAATTTTCCAATAAAGCCACTTTAATATGCAAAAAATGACAGGTCTTCAAAACACCTCTCAAGAATAATTTCTACAGATTTTTACCAAAGACCCTGCCAGCTCACCTGGAGGGCTCCACAGCTTCCAGAATACATGACACCAAGGAGACTCTGCAATACCTGCTGCATCATAACGTGGATCCTGGGTCCCTGTTGCAAAGACTGCCTGATGGAAAGTGTGACACACATGAATGCACACTTGGGGCTGGGCTTCAAGGGCTTGTAAACTCCCTGCTCCATCACAGAATACTTAACAGTTTATCCCTACTCCAGGAAAACTGAAGAACTGAAGGAAGTTGACTTATTCTCCTATTGTCTGCTTAAAAGTCAGACCGGTTTGGTTTGTGTTTTTTTTCTAAAACTAGAAAGAAAATGCTATCCTGCTACAGGAATTTTCTAAATTACAATCACTTTCTCTGAATAGCAACAAAACCTGTCAGCAGACTTTACAGAATGGAAATTGCCAGGATAGCCACATCTAAGATGTAGTATCACTATTCATGGCAGGACTAATAAGGCCTGTAAGAGGATTTAACAGTAGAATAGTTTTCCTTAGGTCTAGACCCTCCCTTGTAAGGAATGACAGTGTTTGATGTTGCTCCACATGAATGCTCCTGTGTTGTCCTGCCTCTGGCCAAGCTGACCACAGGTATCTCATCCCATCAGTTATCCCGTGAGCTCTTGCCATCTCCCTCCTCCTGCCATGATATTCCATCTCCTGGTGTGTGACGGGTTGACCCTGGCTGGACGCCAGGTACCCACCAAAGCCGCTCTCTCACTCCCCCTCCTTAATTAAA
>JAVKLA010000027.1:34866773-34882541 GCA_034782735.1 Sagittarius serpentarius | reverse complement strand
GAATAGAATAGAATAGAATAGAATAGAATAGAATAGAATAGAATATTTCAGTTGGAAGGGACCTACAATGACCATCTAGTCCAACTGCCTGACCAATTCAGGGCTGACAAAAAGTTAAAGCATGTTATTATGGGCATTATTCAAATGCCTCTTAAACACTGACAGGCTTGGGGCATCGACCACCTCTCTAGGGAGCCTGTTCCAGTGTTTGACAACCCTCTCGGTAAAGAAATGCTTCCTAATGTCCAGTCTAAACCTCCCCTGGAGCAGCTTTACACCATTTCCATGCATCCTGTCGCTGGGTACCAGGGAGAAGAGCTCAGCACCTCCCTCTCCGCTTCCCCTCCTCAGGAAGCCGTAGAAAGCAACGAGGTCACCTCTCAGGCTCTTTTTCTCCAAACTAGACAAACCCAAACTCCTTAGCTGCTCCTCACAGGACATTCCTTCCAGTCCTGTCACCAGCTGTGTTGACCTCCTCTGGAGGGATTCAATGACCTACGCATCCTTCTTAAATTGTGGGCCCCAGAACTGCACACAGTATTCAAGGTGAGGCCGCACCAACACTGAATATAGCGGGATAATCCCCTCTTTTGACCGGCTGGTTATGCTGTGCTTGATGCATCAAAATTGTTGAGTGCATTTCACTGTTATTAGTGAACTGGCCATGAAGACACTTTCCTTCTGACAAAGGTTTTTTTTGTTGTTCCAAACTTCCAGTGTCATTTGCAGTTGCCTGACTGGGCCTTTTATCTTAAAGGAAAGACAAGAACTATTCACCCCGTATTGGTTTCAGCAAATCAGAATATGAAATGAGGCTGTTGATTTCAGCTTTCAATTAAATGGCTAATTGGACAAAAAGTCTTTATCAACAGGGAATATCCCAAATTCATACAGGCAGCAGATGCAGCACGCACTTACATGGATAATATTCCTCAAACTGACAAGCATGAAAGAAAAGCTTAGGAGAAACACTCCATCCCTGGAGACGTTGAGAAGGACATCATCTGACAAGGCATTGGAAACAAACTGATCATAGGCAATTTTAACACCTTCACCATTATAAACACAGAAATGATTTCATGCTGCATGCTTTTCTCTTGATTATATCTCTTTCTTTCTGAGAGAATTAAATGCTAGGGTTTTCAGAGCTGTGACAATAAGCTACATATGCATCTTTGACCTTTAGAGTAATTCCTGCTGTAATTGTCTGATTATGTCTTTGGCAGGAGGCAGAATAGTACTACAGCCATTTCAGGCAGAAAAAAATCTAGTCATTGCAATAATTCTTCACACATTTATAGAAAAATAAATCAAAGACAATTATTTACCAAAGGTGGTAATATGAGTAGCTGTGATACAAGGATAGAGCCGGACAACGTTTTTCTGGTGAAAAACAAAAAGTCTGTTCAGGTAACCTTAAACTCTTTGTGAATTTACCATAATTTTTTTTTCTACTAGAAAACCGGAAGAGAAAACTGTGGTAATAAAACTGTACCCGTTTTTTTCCTAATGAAAGTTAATTAAAACAAAGCCAAATTTATTATCTAAATAAGAAAAAAGGAGGCTCAAAAAGCAGCAAAAGTTTTCATTTTTGGTTGAGCAAAATGTGTCCAATTCAGAGCTCTCTAATTGTTTATTTTATCAAGGGGAAATAAAATCCATATACCTAACATGAAAATATTTTCACCCCCGCTTAGACCTGTACAACTATTCACCCATTTCTGCCTCGAAGTCCTCAAGAACATTGTTAATGGGACAGTTGCTCTAACCAAAGACTTGAAGATTTTAAATGGCAATGTTTAAAACACTTAATCAGTTGCAGCTGAATATGTTTAGGGAAAAGACATGAAACTAAGCTTTGCTTACTGAGAGGGCTACAAGCATCTTCTTAGTGCAGTAACTTGATTATTCTGTTGTTTGCTGTTCTGATCCACTTTGTAGCTGAATTAAATGGCACTAGTTGATTGGATCTGAGGAGACATGAGGAGATGCTATGTGCCCCCTTCAAGATTAAAACCACTGAGGGCTAGAACAAAGGTAGTTCATCTACTTTCACAGAGATTTTTTTGTATGCTGTTTAGCTCCTTAGAAATAGCCTGCTCTCAGTTGCCCATTTCTGAAGTCAGTCAAGTAACACACAATGATCTTTACTGTCTGATCGATTATATTAGATGTTTATGCTTCCTTTGTTTTTACTTATAAACTTACAGTTTTTAAGGTTATTCTACAGCAAGGTTCCTCAGGTGATGGATTACAGTGTAGATGTGGAAAAGGAGTATACAATGCCTTTTCCTAAACTTCACCAAGATTCTCCTCAATTCTAGATTTCCAGTTCTAGTGGGACACTGTATTTATTAGTGTTTTCCCTGTCCTTTAGGGAGCAGCTGTTGTATGCTGTTCAGTTTGCAGTTCAGAGGGGATGTGCAGCATCTGGCTGGCCAAGAAGAAGAGGAGCTGGCATTCAGCTTCCTACTGAACAGACCTCAGCAACATTACCCAGCAGATCTGAATAAAAATTAACCACTGAGCTCCAAGTTAGGTTTTATGGAAAGAGTCCCATCTAGTACTGATAAGAGCATGGCACTCTCTGCAGAACATCAAGGTTTATTATGTCCTAAGTAAATGTTAAACTCTACTTGCTTTCTTCAGAAGTTCGCTTCAATCAGACATAACTTTATTCTTAAATTCTGAGGTAAAGATGTTTCTTGATCTATACCTCAGCAGAAATTACCTTATTCGTAAAATCCATCTGCATAAAGGTCTCAGCATCAAAGCAATACAAGCAATAATGTCATTAGTTAATAATAGGAATCTTGTGAAGAAAAATACGTAAAAGGCTCAGCCTAAGACCTTGCAAACATTAATTGCACCATTCCTTAGAAAGACTGAAAAGATCACAGGTAAAATGGGGTGAGCAGTACCTTAGTTTTCTCCCACAAAACCTCTGGGTGACTTTCTCCACTTTCATATTCCAGCAGGCCTTTGTTTCACACTACCCAGCACAGAGTGGAAACATTTTTAAATGCCACTGTAAGCAATGTCTGGAGTTAATGTGTAGAAACACGTAACAACACTGCAAGAAACTCAGTTATTTCCTCTGTTCCACTGGTTCCAGGTCCAGAAGTCATTTGAGCTTACCTTCTTGCTGCTTCCTTTTCATGTGTGCATCCCTCCAGGTGTCAGCCAAGTGTTTTTTGAGGATAAAGCCAATACCATGATCCTTCTGGAAACAGGAGACAATAATGTGTTACCTCTGTGTCTCATTACAAAATGAGAGGTAATTCAACGAAAGCACTAATATTATTCATCAGCCAGAATAATATGTCTCTGCTTTAATATGAAGTTGCCATTAGTGTGACTGTTAGGTGTGCAAAGGATGTCACGCAAAGAACCACAGACCCCAACTACCATTCAAGGAAAATATATAGGGCTAGAAATATTCAGATATTCTTACCACTTGTCAGTAGAAAAGTTCTGATAAACCCTTGCCTTGTGATGTTTATTGTTTGCCCCCTCCCCAAGTAATACAAATAGCAATAATCATATGGGAATGCATAGCCTTACTACAGGCATTTTTCCCAGGTGTTTCATTGTTCAACGTAAATCTTACTAAAATTTCTCATAATACCTTTCTGATCCAGCTTTGTTTGTTTCCTCAATCATGTATTTGTGGAACAGTCTCTCAATAATTAAGCTTTAAGACACTTTTAGGACCTGAAATATTTTTAGTATGCAAATTAATTATACATTTACAATAGAAATGTTCTGGAGTTCTGATGCATGTAATTAGAGACAGCTCTTCAGTGGTAAGACATTAAGTACTTTTATACAGGATGTGGCTTCATCTCTGAGTTCCTGCAAGGCCGGTTACTAAAAAAATACTGTACATTTTATTAATGAGCCTCATATTGGGCTAAACTGAAAAGTGTACTAAGGATGGCATTAATATTTTGAACTTTATCCTCCTGAATCCTTCATCCTTGAAAAATACCTGCTAGCAGTAAATACACCCCACTTAGAGAAATGAGATTTGACCTTGCAGTACCCTGCAAATGTACCAAAGGTACCTTCCTCCACTTGCTCAGTTAAACAAGGCTCCAAGCACTTGTTGTCACCTCTGTATCTGTGTGTTACCAGTTAAAGTGTTCTTGCTGCACAAAGATTCACATCTGTGACAGCAGCTGAGAAAATGTTTTATTTTTATCTTCCTGTGCTCCTAACTCCTTCAATTAATACTATGAATTAAGCAGGCCCCTCAAATTACCTTTCTCATTAAAGTTGTTTTCCCCTCAGGGCACAGCTGTCTCACATCTTGCAGGGGGCATTTTTCCTTGACTCCAGGGTCACACCAAACCTTCTACAGTCTTTAAATAAACCTGTCTTTTGTTCTTTGCATGAAACCTAGCAAATGGTATTCACAACGTATTTTCTCCTAAAGAAATTGGTTCAAAATATGAAAGTCTGCCCATCTTGTGTTATCTGCTTATTTGTAATTACTGAAATACATAAAAGCTTTTTCTTAGATTAGCCCCTATTTTTTGTGTCAGGCATTGTGCAGCAATAGGCACTCCGCTGTGTACAAAGTCCAAATTGACAAGATAAAATGGTGGCAGGAATCCTTCCCTTCAGTAAACTCTGCAGACATTTATAGAAGCACTTAAAGACTACATTTAATGGCACCCTCCTTGTCACACTATTGAACGTATCCAACAGAATGCCAATCTATGACATGACTGAATGCATTTCAACCTTATGACATTATTAAGACATAATTCCATTTTGCAGTCCTCTTGCACATAGCTGGCTTAGCCCCTTCTCAGGACCAGCCTACAAGCACATGAACAGAAGTGCATTTGGCATGTCAGAAATGCGCACTTCATCCTGTGATCCAGCAGCTACACACATGTGCTCATCCTGTGACCAGGTACACACACACCTGTCATGCAACAAAGGTGCCATGTTTAAATGTGCTCTAGAAAGATGGTGGGTAATGGACTATAGACTTTATTGCTCTACACTTCAGGCTGAAGGTTTACCTGGAATTTTAAGACTTTTTCAACAGTATCATGGCTCTTTTGATCCAGCTGGTTAGCCAAAATCCAGGGTCTTTCTGGACTGTTCTTATTATAGTTTTTTTCTTATAAATTGCAGTATCTAACTGTGTGTTTGTCACCTAAGCTTCAGTCTTTCAAATGTTTGATCATGTAGTTTAATGTTTAAGTGGTACAGCTACTGTGCATGTACTACTAAACTCAGCAATGTCAAAGCCTCGCTGAAACACTGGAGTATGATTGTTTGTATTCTTTAACTGTTAGCATGTGTCCAACATACTTTTGGCATATCCCAACTAGCACGCTACCAGAAAAGGAATGTCTGAGCAAGTTTCAGGGGACAGCATGAAACACAAACCCTCCCCAGTAGGCTGTATAGACCAGGCTATCCTGTTATCAGGGGAGATGATCATTTAGATGAACTGATATGGGATATACAATGCTGCTTGCCCTCACAACCAAAGGATAAAGTTTGGCCTGCATGATCTGCTAGTACAGAAGAAGCCTGTGATGCTAAACACTAGAATATGAAACAGATGGTATCACACAAATTAGATTAATTATTACAAACTGTCTTTCTTTTGTTACTAGGTACATACTGTAGCTTTTAATACGAAAAATTGTCCTGATAAATACTTAGAAGTCTTAATCTTACTCTAAATGACAGCTGGGACAGTTGTGGCACCACTGCAAGAAGCTCTTTGCAGACAACTAGCAAGACCTCCATTGACTGTGAAGAGTTTCCAACATTATAGCCCTTTAGTAAAATTATATGGAGTCTCTTTCTGCTAACATCCTTTGCTACATAGACTGATACTTGTCAGCTACAATCTTTTTAACCCCAAACAATTACACCTATACTTGACCCTGCCCTTTCTATATCAGCAAAAACTGCTAGATAGTGTGACAAAAAGGGCAAGGATACTTTCATTGCAAATGATTAACTTCAGTATCTAAGTGTAATTGATTAAGGAACATCAAATAAGGTGGTGTAGATTACGCTAACTGTTGTGAAAAGGCACCAAAAGTCAGGTGTTTTTCTAAAGGCGTTGCTGTATGACTTCAGAGTCCAGCAGCAGCCAGTAGAATTGAACCTGCAAGAGAATGTGAAAGCAGCACAACAGATACTGTGCACTTACAGTGGCTAACTGCAGTAAGTAACATGACAGCCTGTCTCATGTTTGTCTAAACAGACTCCCTGAGTGCTCTCTAAGGCTAAAGCCGGAGCTCTGTCCAGTACTTCAGCTTAAGCTGCAAAGGGCACTGATGGGTCCGGCAAGTGATGAATAAAATCTTTGAGTTAATCACAGATGGAAAAATTGTTTGTTGAATATTTGCAGCTACCGCTCACTGCAGGAGGGTTGGAGAGATGACCTTTGATGGTCCCTTCCAACCCAAGCCATTCTATGATTCTATGATTCTACTGAAGCCTGTCTTCCTACAGATTGGTTTTTTTAGTTTAAAAAGTGAAATTTATGCACATTTTTCCCACGTCTGTACTCTCACAATTCTCCTCTTCCTCCTAACTCCCAGCTGATTCCAGCTATGCCCATGGTGAATGACTCGCCATGTGACCATGCCGAATGACTAAACTGCAAACTACAAAAGAAATATCAGCTAAATTCAGACTCAAGTCTTTATCTCATCAGAGACATTTTATCTGTCTCCTTTCCCTGCCATCATTTTTCATCAAAGTTTTGGGACTGGAATAACTCATTAAATACGATTAAAATTAAGCTTTAGATTCAAAACTTACTGCAAGGTGGGAAGTAACAGGCAGAGAAGTCCCATAACCATCTTTCTTTAGGAAAATTACCTAGAATGTTCTTTTTCCTGCATGCCCAGGAGGAATAAATTCTATTTTCTGTTCATGGCAGGAAATCTGAAGTGCTGGAACTGATTGCTGTTGAAAAGCCATGAACTTGATTCTCAATCAGCTCTTCTGTGCGATCATTTTAGCTATAGTTCTGGTATTTAAAAAGTCAACAGGATGGGTTTTGGCACTAAGTAAGGTGGACATGACGACCCGAAATGGCAATGCCTGGCCTTTTCAGGATTGATGCAATTGTACAACTTCTCCCAGAAGAAATCCCTCATTGCACATCATATTTGTTTACATTTGAGTAGATTGTAACTATCAGCAGGAGTCTACAGAAATATCAAAAATCCTATTTACAGTACAGTGCATGGGATGATTACTGCTATTCATGTTTCAATATTCAATATCTGGTATGCAAGTTATGTGGGGACACAGAAATCAGAGATCAGGATCTCTGCCTTAGTACTGGGTCTCTCTCTCACAGACGGCCTGAAAGAAACAGACTAAGAATAGTGTGCTTTCATTCTTGAGATCAGTCTCTAGGCAACAGAGAGCTGAATTATGGCTACTGAATAGCATATGATTATAAAACGCTTAAATTTTTGGAATCACATAAATACCACATGTACCTGTATACATACAGGTATATAATCTATACCTACATGTATGTATACATATAAGTATGCATGCATGTATAAAGTGTGTTTATGTATAGAAATGTACATAAAGGTACATATGTTAATGTGATTCTCATTTATAACATATGTATCTATATCCATATAGGTAGAATATGTATATTATACGCATAATATATATATACTGGAACAGATGTTATTTCATGTGGCTCCCATCATATGTGTGCATATATACACGCATGTGTGTATGTATACACATGTATATGTATGTGTATATATGCTTATGCACATATATGCATAGATGATTGTTAAGTCTACCATGCTTGAAATACTTCCATTCAGGCCTCAAAGAAGAAAGGTCATGTAATCCTGGTTTTGGCAAAGCCATTGCAGACTGATGTCTAATCTGTTTCAGTTTCTTGCAATGTCTGTATCAATTCATATTGCCTCTAAACCACCAGAGTGGGGTTTGAGTCATACTTGCCCTACTGTATATGAGCATGGTTGTTGTAGTTTAACCCAGCAGGCAACTAAACACCACACAGCTGTTTGCTCGCCCCCCGCCCCCGCAGTGGGATGGGGGAGAGGATCAGAAAAAAGGTAAAACTCGTGGGTTGAGATAAAGATAGTTTAATAGGACAGAAAAGGAAGGGAAAATTATAATAATGATAGAAGCATATACAAAACAAGTGATGCACAATGCAATTGCTGACCACCCGCTGACTGATGCCCAGCCAGTCCCTGAGCAGTGGGCCGCCGTCCCCCAGCCAACTCCTTCCAGTTTATATACTGGGCATGACATCATATGGTATGGAATATCCCTTTGGCCAGTTTAGGTCAGCTGTCCTGGCTGTGTCCCCTCCCAGCTTCTTGTGCCCCCACAGCCTACTCACTGGCAATGCAGTATGAGAAGCTGAAAAGTCCTTGAATTAGTGTAAGCACTGCTCAGCAACAACTAAAGCATCAGGGTGTTATCAACATTATTCTCATCCTAAATCCAAAACAAAGCACTATACCAGCTACTAGGAAGAAAATTAACTCTATCCCAGCCAATACCAAGACAGTTGTAAATAAAAGCAAAGGCAGCAATCCTGGCACTGAGAGGTGATACCTGAAAGGCCTAGTGACTATCCTGGCTTGACGTCAGAGCAAATCTAGTCTGGTCTAGAGTTTGTTCTTTCTTTGGGGATGCAAGGGGATCAGCTAGGAGATGCCATTAATTTCATTTAAGAACTCACCATCTCTGAGTGTTCTTTGACTTCTCCTCCACTTGAAAAGGCAAACATTCATTTCTCCTCCATGAGCGTAATCACTCAATTCAACTAAAATAAATTTTCTTTCACAGGAGGGTAAGTGGGAGAATTCTTGGTTTGCATGGACTGAGTCACTGCTCCTGAGGAGAAATCTCACATGAAATATTCAGGGAAATAGGAAATGCAAAAGAGAATAGTCAGAAAAATGAGCTCTTCAAGTACATCTGTAGGTGCAGGAAAGCAATCCTTTTTGCTACTCCCCGGTACTTAGTGAGGCTATGTTTTATTTCCTAGCTGTCCAGAAACAGTTTCCTTCTCTATTTCCACAAAAGCATCTCTCCCTCCGTATTCTTACTCTTTCGCTACAGTACAGGAAGATAAAGCAGTAGAGCCTGTTTTGAGGACCAAGCAACTACAGCTCTTTCAATCCAAATATTAAGATGGTTCCAAGGCAGCCTAACAGACAGGAGAGATTATCTTGCCGGCACTCTCCAAATCTTCATCTGAAGGGCATCGTGTCAAAACAACCTTAAGATATTTTTGACTCATTTACAGAAAGATGGGCAGTTTTTCATTACTTCCACCAAAACTTTAATGTTCCTTGAGAATGTATCCAGCTTCATGAAAAATATCTCTGTATGGTCTCCTTAGATGAGGAGAGGCCAACCCAAGAGAACCAGTGCAGTGAAGAGGCAGAACAGGGAATAGGAAAGTGCTACAGAGCCCAGAGGTCTAATGAATATTTAATTATTTGTAGAAAGCAGATCAGCTCAATTAGGCAAGCTGAAGAGAGACTTGCTCTGCAGCCTGAACCTTTGATCACTCAGCTGGGACATAAAAGACTGCTCTGACTTCCACTCTGACTGGCTGGAAACTGGGGTCTCTTACGTTGGTGGTTATTTAAAAGTCCATTTATTAGCTATCTGGAACCTTAAAGGTATTAGTTTTGGTTCACAGTTTGCAAAACAAGTGTCAGGCCTTCAGATGTGAAGGTATTTTGTGAGGTGAGATCCATTTTTCCAGCCAGCCTCCATGTGCCCACACTGGTAATCCCTCAAACAGGCATCACTTGACCACTTACGGCTTACTGGGTAAAATCAAAAGCTTAAAACGCTACCTGAAAACCAAGAGGCAGCCAATCCCAGTAATGAAATAATAGTACTAAATTAGTGATAGGACTATCAGATTTTGTAACCCTTGCAAAGGCAGGAGGTTTGGCTTCAGGGCTCAGGGCCAGCTCAGAGTCGGAGCAGCTGAGGGTGGCCCCATCCCGCTGGGGAGGCCGAGCCATAGCCCACCCTCGCCTGTGGCAGCTGCTTTACAGCTGAGGCTCTCATGCCTGAGCCACAGCCCCCACCACCACCGCCACCACAGCCCTGCCCTGCCCAGCCATGGGCCCTACTGAGCCGGGCCCGCCGGTGGGCCTGCGTCCTGGCATGGCCTTGGCCCGGCCCCAGGGAAGTGCCTGATGCCCGGAGCTGGGGCTGCGCCTGTGCCCCCCGGCTGCCCTGCTCTGAACAGCAGAAACACCTTCCAGGGAAGGAGCGATGGGCTGCAGGGAGCTGAGGGCCTGCAAGCTGCCATGGCCCCCTGCACCCACACCCCTCACTTCTGCACGCTGCTGTTGCCTGGGGGAGGGGGACACAAAGTCATGGGCCCTCTAACAAGGCCAGTTCAGATGGTGGGCAGAGGCTTAAAAGCTACTCTATTTGATTTTCAGTTGTAATTCAGCGAGCCTGTGCCCTGGAGAGCTGCCAAACTGGTGCTGGTTAGCTTCCTGCTAAGGCACAGTGTATTATTTCATTCGTACGCAGCTTACGTTGCACAGTGATATTAAATCTACATGCACCCCCTATCTCCTCGCAAATAAAACACTGAAAGAAATACTTGTAAGTCATGTGGACAGAACCATCAGCTGGAAAACTGAGTTGCCAATTGCACCCAAGATTTTTAGCGATTGTCACAACCTCTTAGCAGAGCACTGGCCCTTGCACCTGGCAGTTCCCAGCGAGGGACGCGCAGAGCGGCGTGTGTGGCAGGGACCTTGGCAGCCACACTGCAGGGGACGTGTTCTCAGGGTGCTCAGAGCAGCTCAGGGCTGAACAAAATAAAGCTCTGGCTTTGGTGGGCAGGTTATCCACCTCAAACAGGGCAGTGTCCCGGAGCAGGGGAAGATTTCTCAGGCTTTTGGCCACCTAAGAAGGAGAGATCATTATTTAGATTAAAATGGAGAAAAGTGAAAGGCCTATGATAAGCCATAGGACTGCATCCTGACAGGTACATTAGTTGAGGTAATAATAAACAAAATTTTAAACTACCAAAAAAAAAAAAAAAAGGATCATTTACTATAATCTTGCTCTTAGTTGAGAGTCTAAAATTCATACCTATGAAATGTACTTCTTTTAAAGATCAGCATTATAAAAGCCAGAATGCTACTTTGAATCTTGACGTCATTAGCCTCTGAGCTGTTTTTATGCTTTTTTAGTGCCAGCTGCCTCCCGAGCATCATCTTCTTCTGTTGGACATCAATGAAAAAATTTCCTTGTTTGCCATGGAGATTCCATTGTGGCCCACAAGGTAAGTGAATCACTGTCCATAACTATTATTTGGCTCACAGGTGAGGAAAATCTACTTGTCTGTTAAATCCCCTCCCTGCAGTCTTGTCTTTTTCCCATCTGCCATCTTGTGGCAGTATAAATTTAATTCAGCTCTAGCTAAAACCATCATTCCAGACTGAGATGCAGCGAAGCACCGAGTCATTGCCCACACCGTGGTTATGAGTTTGTTCCCTCCTGATGTTGACTAGCACCTTGTGTCTTGTTAGGCACACACATGGTAACAGGGGCTTTGTCCTTTTCCAGAACTTGGTGACAAGTCTAAAATAAAATGTTCTTGTCAACAGGTTGGAAGATGTTCAGAGAGAGAAGGGGAGACTACATTGGATTAGACATATGTTATATGGACAATTCACTGAACTAGAAATTAAATCTTGCCAAGAATAGCTGAAGGCTTTTTTTGCCTGCTGTAATTATTTGTGGAGGGAAGGATGAAGCAACGTAGGGGGGATAACACCTAGTAAGGAGGAACCAGGAGCAGCCACAGGCAGACTTGGGACCACTGAACAAGGGTCAGCAGTGATAGCAAAGACAGCCATGGTGCAAGACGTGAGCAGAGCCTGCCCAAGGCTTCATGGCAAGTAAGATAAAATTGGATTTGCTACTTCAAATACGAGGAACAGGCCGCAGCTGTCATGGGAACAAAAAGGCAGAAGGGCTGGAGTGGCAACAGACATCTCTGTCCCAGTTTCAGAGAAGAGTCTTTAAAGTCATACCAGACATTACTGTTGTGGCTGGAACTGTACAGTAAAGTCCTCAGCCATGCAGAGATGCTGCCTCTTCTCCAGACACACCACACCTGCCATACCACAGGCTGGCTCCTGCTCAGCCACCACAAGTATTAGGGATCAACAGAAGACACAGCTCTACAGACAGTTTATTGCCTCCAGCAGTGTGCCATCCTACACACCAGTCTGCTTTATCCCCGATGGAGACAGTTCAGATCCCTGGAGAGCCTTGGGCATCAGATCCACAGGTCTTGCTTGCTTATTAGCATCGAGAGCTTGCACCGTTCACACAGCCCAGTGTCAACAAAGGTTATTAAAGAAACCCCTTTCTTCGGCAGGGCAGGCAGAGACTGAGCACAGCTCATGTCTGTAGGGACTAGATTCATGCAGACAGAGCACTGAGACCAGAAATGTGCAAGTCGAATGCTGTTAAGATGAACAATCTGGTGAGAAAAGGCAGGCAAGAGGAAATCCCTTAAGGTCTTTGCAGTGAATTTAATAGCGCCAACATTTACACTCATCCTACGTGATAGCATTTCTGTCAGAACAAAATATTACTAATAGTCTAAAATGAGGCACTTGGAACTTAGGAAATGCCAGCATTGAAGCATTATGATAGTCATTAATTACACATTTACTTCTGAGTGATGCCCATCTATGGCATCATCTTACAGGCCCTTTATGATAACAGGAAGAAAAAGCTGTTGCTTAGATCAGTCTTCCCTTGCTTCTTCTGTAAGGCAAGGACTGCTCAATATTTTAGGAAAATATCTGCAGACCAACAAGCCAACAGAGGCTTTAAGTTATAAACATACAAGCCTCAGGCAAGGTGATGAATGGTGATTAGGTATTATATTTTTAGCCTTCTTTCTGTGGACAAATGTATTTTTTTTAAATGAATCTCTTCATGGACTATGGTGCAATATTTTCTCACATTTTACAGCCTCCCAGGCTAATTGAATTTCAGGTTAAAAGGTAGTTGTCTAGATTATTCTTGCCTCATATTACAGAATGAGATAAAATGATGTGATGATTTAAATAGCTGAGTGTCTTCCTTTATCTCTGTCCCAGAGAGGTGCTGAGCTAATAAATTAAACAAAGCTTTCTGCAAGTAGTCCCTAGGCCCATGCTCTTCATAACTTGTAATATTGCTGCATGAATTCCCTGATTGTTCAATGTGCCGGTTTTGTCTGGGGTAGGGTTAATTTTCTTCATCGTAGCTAGTATGGGGCTATGATTTGGATTTGTGTTGGAAACAGTGTTGATAATTCAGGTATGTTTCAGTTATTACTAAGAAGTGCTCACACAGAAACAAGGCCTTTTCTGCTCCTCATGTTATCAATTAATACGTATAATATGATTCAAATAACCAGGGAGTTGCTGAAGTCCTGTGTACAGCCCCCATCAGTTAATATTTAAAACAGGGAAAAAATAACTAGAGATGATTTAGGGTTTGGAAACTAACTACTAGACAATGGGGCTTTATGTTTATGTCAGAAAAGGTAATGGATTGTGGTCTGGTCAATAAACCTTGAAGAAGCGCTTGGAACTGCCAAGATTAAGGAAGAAGTAGGTAAAAGGTAATTCCTACAGGGGGAGATCATGACCACTGACTCACTGACCACCTACTCAAATGATACCACCTACTCAAAAGAAGACAGTGAAGGAAGAAGGCAGAGTCTGCACACTAATTTACATGAGGGGTGAAGAAGAAAGAATCAATCATTAAGGAAAATAACAATAAGTACGTATTAGTTAAGTGTATAATTATGAGGCAGGCACCCATTCATGCGCATCAATGACACTCTGTGTGTTATTGGCTTGCACACCAGGTAAAAGAACCCCATTTGTGGGCCAACACTCATACGCCCTGCCAGCACGGAGGCTGGGGGGTGCACAAGAAGTTGGGACGGGACACAGCTGGGACAGCTGACCCAAACTGGCCAAAGGGATATTCCATACCGTATGACATCATGCTCAGCGATATGAAGCTGGGGGGAGGGAAAGAAGGAAGGGGAAACGTTCAGCGTGATGGCGTTTGTCTTCCCAAGTAACTGTTAACGCATGATGGAGCCCTGCTGTCCTGGAGATGGCTGAACTCCTGCCTGCCCATGGGAAGTGGTGAATGAATTCCTTGGTTTTCTTTGCTTGCATGTGTGGCTTTTGCTTTACCTATTAAACTGTATTTATCTCAATCCACAAGTTTTCTCATTTTTACTCTTCTGATTCTCTCCCCCATCCCACCAGGGGATGAGCTGTGTGGTGCTTAGTTGCTGGCTGGGGTTAAACCATGACACTCAGCCACAGAATCACAGAGCTATTCAGGCTGGAAGGGACCTCAGGAGGTCTCTAGTCTGACCTCCTGCTCAAAGCAGGCTCAGCTGTGAGAGAGACAACATTGCTCAGGCCCGTGTCCAGTCAAGTTTCGAATAACCCCCAGGACAGAGGCTGCACAGCCTCTATGGACAACCTGTCCCATTGTCTGACTCTCCTCATGGTGAAAAGGTTTTCTTTATACCCTAGAATCTGCTAGTGCTTTGAACACGAAGTGTTATATAATGTTAGCTTCAGAGAATTTTAAAAATCAATTCTTGTTTGTCTAAAGCTGGGCATCAGAATTAATAGAGCCTCAGTATTACCCTCAATCTGCTTTAGCCCACTTTCGTAAAATAGGATTAATGCAAAATATTCCTGTCATGGTACTAGGAAATTAAATTCATTATCTTTTAAGATTATTTTGTATCAAATGGATGAGGAATATATAGCTCTGTTTTTAAACCAGGGTTTGAAGAATGAGTAAAAATAATATTTTGGGCCAGACACTAAGAAAGAAATGCAGTCCTGTGGCGAAAAAAGTATTATTGGTCATGAACAAGATGTTGTGAATTAAAACATTTGTAAATTTATATTTCCTAACATTTAAATGCTTCTCTTTCCATCCTCAGTAAGGTCATTCCAGTGAATTTTCTTTGTATAATGGACAATAATAAAATCACTCACACAATTTCTCTCTAATAAGACTCCATAAAATAGTTGGGGTTTTGCGTCAGACATCACAGGTGTAGAAAACAAGGAGGGCTTTGAAGTATATGGTGGCCTTGATTTGAGGTGGAATAGGAAAATGTTCCATGTATAAGAAGGAGTATTGAAACTGCAGGTGTTGCCTGTTAACATTTGCCAACTCCAAGAAATACAGACCTCTCAAGGATCCATGCCACCTCATTTCAAAATATAGCCTTTCTCTTCTGGTTTTAATTCTTTTGCTTTTTGTTGTTGTTCTTTTATGCTAATATTTACCTGTATTACAGGTGTAAATATGTAAACGGGTTCCTTAGAAGCCATTCTTGAAGCTCCTTTCTGTCGTGCATTCAGTGTTCGTATGTGCATGAGCCACTGGAAAGTACTACATTGTCCTGCCTCTGGATGTCAGCATTTGCCTTCATTTGGAACATTTATAAACTCGTTAGAATCGTTTGTCTCTAAGAAACCATAAAGGCAGATTTTAGCAGATTCCAGCTCTCTTTCTGAAATAGTCTGAACAGTTTGGTCTAGTTTATGAGTATTTTCAAGTAAACTGGAATAACAGTCCTGAGTCAGAAAATTATATTGTCTGTGTAATTGAGAAGGGGCGGGGGGGGGGCGGGGGGGAGCGTTGAGGTTTTCACTT
>JAVKLA010000027.1:34855997-34866673 GCA_034782735.1 Sagittarius serpentarius | reverse complement strand
GCGTGCACGTTTTCACTTCTAAGATCTAGGGGGAAGGAGGTTCAATCCTGAATTCACATTTCCCCCCAACATTCAGACTGCAAGCCAAGAGCAAGAAACAAAAATGAGAAGAAATAGCACAGGTTCAAGCACCTGCTATGCTGACCACTTGCTGATATACTATCAGATGAGCACAGCTTTTCTTCCAATCTAAAGCTTACCTCTGAGGCAAGAGCTGTATGAGGCTGCATTATTCCAGCTTGCATTATGGCCAGGTGGTGGGGACAAAGCTATAGAAAAGCAACCTTGCTCTTCATGAATGTTGTCAGTGATGGCTGTCATGCAGAGGGAGAGCAGGAGTGTAAAGAGAGAAGAGAACAGTGATTATTTAAACTGAAGGACCATAATCCTATCTAATCTAGCCTGCCTGCAATATCTCTCTCCCAGTGCACACTAGTAAGCTCTCAAACCCTGTGGGCTGGCAGCGTGACTCCTGCAGGCTCAGCCATAGAGGGTTCCCTGTAACACCCAACTCTCAGTGACACCCAATAGATTTGAAGGAACTCAGCACCTCATGGGACCAATTCTCTGCTTTTCTTTAGCTCCTAATATGTGAGATCAGAGGCACTGCTAGTAAAGTTTCTCCACATCTCAGTAACTGGGTATCAATCGTGTCCTTTGGAAATCTGTCCACCTAGAAGATTTTTGCTTATTTTGACTCAGTTTGACTCACAGAACCATAGAATATCTCAAGTTGGAAGGGACCCATAAGGATCATCAAGTCCAACTCCCTGCTCCTTGCAGGACTACCTAAAATTAAATCATGTGACTAAGAGCATCACCCAGACACTCCTTGAACTCTGACAGGTTTGGTGCCATGACCACTTCCCTGGGCAGCCTGTTCCAGTGACCGACCACCCTGTCAGTGAAGAACCCTGTCAGTGAAGAACCTTTTCCTAATGCCCAGTCTGAACTTCCCCCAATGCAGCTTCATTCCATTTCCTCATGTCCTATCGCAGGTCACCAGAGAGGAGATCACCACCTCCCCCTCCGCTGCTCCTCTTGAGAAAGCTGTAGAGACTACAATGAGGTCACCCCTCAGCCTTCTCTTCTCCAAGCTGAACAGACCAAGTGAACTCAACTGCTCCTAAGTCTTGCCCTCGAGGCCTTTCACCATCTTGGTCACTCTCCTCTGGACACACTCTAATCATTTGATGTCCTTCTTATATTGATGCACCCGAATCTGCACACAGTACTCGAGGTGGGGGCCACACCAGTGTGGTGTAGAGTGGGACAATCACATTGCTCGACTGGCTAGCTATGCTGTGCTTGATTCCAATAATATAATATATAATCCAATAAACTCCAATGTAAAAACCAAAAAACCCTGTGTAAAATCACTGGAAGGAAATTATATAGTTAAGATTGAATGTCTTGAGAAAGTAGAAAGAAGTGACAATTCATGCATGCAAACAAGAATGTTATGTCCCATGTGGATTTATATTCATACCATCATACATTAACAAGTTCAGTCTGACAAACACAGTGTGTTGTTAGAAGGCTGCCCCCTGAAGCATGACCTACAGTTTTATGCTCAAATTCATGAAATTTTCTTTTATTTTTATTCATAGCACTGGCATGTGAGCTAAGACAAGAACTGTCTTAGAAGGAGGGAACATCCAAGAGTCCCTGTCATCTTTTACATTGAAAGACACTTGTTTTCTGATCAGATTTAATGCATGACAATTACTGAATAACTCAAAGCCAGGCATAATTATTTTCTTTAATTACAGCTGCCAGAAGTAAGATGCAAATTCAAAAAAAAAAATCTGAAATTTATAAGAGAGGAAATCCCTGCCATGCTAAATGTAGTCTGATTTAACCTAAAGATGGTGGAGCAATATTGTCATAGCCCAATTTGCCCCCCTTTCAGTCATTCATTAAACTGGTTTTGATTTACAGATGCTTTTACAACTCCCAAGTGTAATGAAAATGGTGTAAATGCTCTCATATTAAGATACAAGTGTGAAGATACTTTCCTGCTATGCAGCTGTCTCTGGCCTTTTGAACCAAATTAGGGACCACTTAAGGAAAGTGGATATAAACAAGCCCATAGGACTGGATGGGATGTATTAGTGGGTTCTGCAAGAGCTGCCATATGCTATTGTAAGGCCACTCTGAATCATCACTCTAAGGTCATGGAAATTAGGTGAAATCCCTAATGACTGAAAAAAGGCAAACATTGCACTCATCTTCAAAGGGCAAGAAAAAAAACCTGGGTAGCCAGTTCACTTAATATCTGTCCACAGGAAAATTAAGAGGCAAATCTTCCCAGAGGCCATATCCAGGCACATGAAGTACAAGAATTTGATTGGGGGCAGCCAGCACAGATATACCAAGGGTACATCATGCCTGACGAGCCTGATGGCTTCCTATGATGAGATGACTGGGTCATTGAACAGCTGGAGACTTGTAGGTGTCGCTTTAGCAAGGCATAAGTAGCCCATAATATCTTCCCAGCCAAACCAAAGAGACAGACTGGATGGTCAATGTTGCTTTCAACAGCTCTCAGAATCTGCCTGTATTCATGAGTTCATTCTCTTTTTGCTTCAGTAGCAAAGAAGCAAAAGTGCTTATTTCCAATGAGCCAATCAAAGTGAATTACTGTTATTACTTGATCCATTCTGACACTCCTTGGTGCAGCACACTGCATGAAAATACAGTCTCTGCTGAAAAACAGCCCCCATGACAAGCTCAAGGAAAGCCAGACACCCTGAAAAATGGAAGGCGATTTAGTGATAGTGATCTTTGCTTACTTCACTGTTAGTTAGTTCTTCTGTCTTCCATTAAGACTTTATAGAATATGGGGGTTGGGGGGGGCTTTATAGATATATTTGTGGTCTGATAACTGCTACTTTACTTGTATCCTATTAACTTTGAATGTAAGAGCAGAAGTACTCAACACTGAATTTAGACAAACTCTATGTCAAGGGTGGCCACGACATTATAATTTAAAAGAAAGGCTCATGATTTTTTTAAAATATAGTTTACTCTGAATACAAAATATCTAGGAGATATAATTCTGCAATGAATAAAATTGCAGATAACATACAGAACTGATACGATGCTTGAGATTAGAAATAAAAGTGCTGCTGAAACAAGCTGGCTGTTGACCAAACCAGCTCAGAAGAATCAGTAAAGAGGACTATCTGGGTCAAATTTGGATCCCTTCAGATCAACTCATGCAGCAAAACCCACATCGGGAGCTATCAGCTCCAGAGATCTCTGTGTTACACAGCACCCGAACAAAAGGGATTGATGTGGAGAAAGGAAGAGATGCTGTCCACACACCTAAGATTTTGTGATTCTTCAGTAATGAATACAATGGAGGTTGCATGAGGGTGGATCCAGAGTTTCTCGGCACAGAGCACAGGCATTTTGTAGGATAATGAAAAGATAAAAAGAAAAAGTTTGAAGGGTTTCTGTTTCCTGTCAACAGAGAAGCGATGATGAAATCTTTTGGAAACCCTGGAAAAGCCAGCAGGCAATTCTATGGGCTTTGTTTTCACTGTGGTGTTAGAAATGGTTTTGATTACTGAGCTGGACTACAGTTTCTGCACATAAATAACCTTTGTTATAAAATGCAACCACTGTCAGGTAGAAAGTCTGATCAGTGTTCAGCTTCCCTAACCCTCTTTGTCTCTTTGTCTGATTTCTTTGAAGTTCCATAGAATATTCCTAGCATGCTATCACCATCACTTCTCATAAAAAGCCCAGGAATCCAGACTAGTCATGACAAATTATATGTAAGCTAAGCAATGGTTTCTTTCAAAGAGACTACAACTTGGGGCGAGGTGTATCCTTCCACCTGGCTGGCAAAAAAGCACATTTTTTCTGCTTTGTGTGTTTCTAACTTACTGATAAAATAGGAAGGAAAAGTTCTTTCATGACTATAATCATGGAGTCTCACTAGGACTTCATGGTAGTATTTGGCATGAGAGAAAAACATGTACCACATTTCCCTTGATACTAAAGGGACTGGGAAAATACGAGGTTAAGTAAACGTATTTCCTTGAAGAAAGGAGGATTTTTTTCCATCACCTTGCCTCTTAACTTTACAGTAAATACCTGCCTTCTTTGTATACGTGCACCTTCATTAAATTTGTACTGTTGTCACATGGTTGTTTTATAGTTTCTGCTTTATGGTCATTTATGACCTTTTATCTTCTCTTTTATGTTATGAAAAACGTCCAGTTAGGGAAGCACCAAAGCACACATTGATTGATTCATAGAAGTGCACAACGTCTAAATTTGGTAACAAGAAGATTCCCAACTTTCTTAACAGACAAGTGATGGAAGTTTTCTTTTTTTTCTTTAGTGTGTAAACAGCATAAGTGTACTCTAATGCTGGGACTGACAGCTAGAAACATCCTACCACCAACATCCAAGACACAACTCCAGTGTCTCTCAAGTTCTCCAGATGATATCAAATGAAATGAGCTCCCAGAGCAGAAGATAATCTTCTAAAGATCTCACTCTATGGCAAGCACTTGAGCTGGGATCTGAGTCAAACTGGAACATGAGAGGTTTGCAGAGCTAATACCATCAAGCAGTTATCAGATGCAGGTCACTGGATATGAGACTTTGTAATATATATCGGGCTGACAGCTCTGGGAACTGAAATCCTCAATCTACAAGTTAAATATAAGGTAAGCCATGACCAGGCAAACTTCTTACAAGCACGGTTCACTTATCACAAGTGAGTGGCTTTGGTGGCAAATGGCAGTTGTTTATATCAGTTCCACTGAGATTATCAGCAAGGGCATCTATGTTTGATCCTCTTTCCCTCTGCCATAATACAAGTTCTTCTGGTACTGTATTAAGCATAGGTGATTAACTTGTGTCATTTGCTTGTCCCTTTATCTTCAGTCATTGTGTTCAACCTAGGAGGTTAAATGACTTTTTAGACTCTTTGAACTCAAGTCTTTTAGTACTTTGAAAACAAGAGCCAAAGGTTTTGAACTTGATCTGATATTGTGTGGGAAGCCAGCACTGAGTTGAAACTGGTTTGGTGCATTTGCAGCAGTTATTGCCACTAATGCTGTGGTGGTATGTACCAACTGGAGCTTCCCAAGCTCCAGGGCTTCAGATCCATGAATGGTCATGGAGCTACATCATAGCTGCACAGCCAGCAGAAAAATGTGAAAAACAGAAGTTGGCTTGAAATGGTTGAGACTTAGCATCAGTGAGGAATCCAGCAGTGATCTTCACTAAGGGACTGAATTAGGCAGTCACAGGTATACTGCTTATAAAAAAAAGGCTGCACCAAGACTGTCCAGAATTGCTCAGTTTCTACCTGTTCTTCATCCACTGGCAGATTGTATGCTAACACTTGTCATTTTTCTAACAGTCCTGTTGCTATATGTGGTAAAGCTCAGGTAGCTTCTGTATCACCTGCCAATACATATTATCTTAATCTATCTGAAAGTAGATGTTAAATTGGATTACAGAGAAACAGCTAATCCTTGTGCTATTCTATAAGTAAAACTAATCCTCAGGACTGAACTTTCAATCACTTGTCTCCTGGAAGGACTCAAACAAATTTACCAAATTATTCTGAATTTCTGCTAACTCTCTTAAACAAGGCTGTACTATCACATGATATAGAGTGTTTAAGGGGGAAGACAATGGATCTCTTCCCTCTGTCCTTTGAAATAAAACCTTCCTCTCTTTGCACCACTCGTGCGGTTTGAACGCCATGTTCTGCTCTGAAGCCAGAGCATTAGCTTCCAGTGAAAGGGCTTGTACTTGCCTTTGGTTAGCTTTTCTGCAAGCCTTTTCCAGAAGGTGGGACCTTGGGCAACAGCTGAATAAATGTATTGTGAGTTTCTCAGAAGGAGTAAAACCTGTGGGACACAGCTTGAGAATATGGACTCCTTTCCAGTGGGTCATGACAGGGCCTTCAGACGGTGAGAGCTAGACCAAAGGGATTCTAAAGAATGGAAGAGCTCTGTAACCTGTGAATACCTGGTGCTTTTTTAAAACTTGTTAAAAATGTTTCCCAATAAAAAGATGTAAAAGGAACTTGCCAATGTGAAATGTGTTTGTTCAAATTGAAGCATACTGTGGTGGGTCAATGTTGGCTGGTCACCAGGTGCCCACCAAGCCACTCTATCACTCCCCTTTCTCAGCAGGGCAGGGGGAGAAGATACAATGAAAAGCTCAGGGGTTGAGATAAGGACAGAGAGATCTTTCACCAGTTACCATCAGGGGCAAAACAGGCATGACTTCAGGGAAATTAATTTAATTTATTGCCAATTGATAACAGAGTAGGATAGTGAAAAATAACAATGAAAGGGAAAACACCTTCCCCTCCACTGTCCCTTCTTCCCAGGCTCAGCTTCACTCCTGATTCTTCTACCTTCTCTGCCCTGAGTAGCACGGGGGATGGGGAATGGAGATTGGGGTCAGTTCATAACTGATAACTTTGTCTCTGCTGCTTCTTCCTCCTCACACTCTTCCAGTGCTCCAGCATGGGATGCCTCCCACGGGATAGAGTCCCTCACAAAATTCTGCAGCATGGGATCTTCCCATGGGTGCAGTCCTTCAGGAACAAACTGCTCCAGTGTGGGTCCTCCACAGGTCCTCTCCAGGGGCTGCAGCTTCCCTCAGGGCGTCTCCACCTGCTCTGGCATGGGGCCCTCCCTGGGCTGCAGGGGCACAGCCTGCCTCACCGTGGTCTTCCCCACGGGCCGCAGGGGAATCTCTGCTCCGGCGCCTGGAGCACCTCCTCCCCCTCCTTCTTCACTGACCTGGGGGGCTGCGGAGATGTTTCTCTTACATGTTCTCACTCCTCTCTCACAGCTGCTGCGCAGCATTTTTTGCCCTTTCTTAAATATGTTATCACAGAGGCCCTACCAGCAAAGTTTAAGGGACTCAGCTTTGGCCAGCGGCGGGTCTGTTTTGGAGCCAGCTGGAACTGGCTCTGTGTGACACGGGGGCAGCTTCTGGTGTCCTCTCACAGAAGCCACCGCTGCAACCGCTCTGCTACCAAAACCTTGCCACGTAAACCAATACCCGTACCAATGTCAATAACATCTGGCTTAGGCATCTGTCCTGGTTAGACTCCAGCACGCTCCTTTAGATAGTAGTAGTTTTTCTCTAACAAGCTAAAGAAAAATCAATCCCATTATTATTACTTTTTACTATTCCTTTAAGGTCATCATAAGATTTTTTTGCTTCAGTGAGCACTGTGATCTGTATACATTTTGTGTTTTATAAAAATAGCCTACCTTCTTTTCCCATTGCTGCATGGAGGCTGCTTAAAGATGAGACTGGCATAATAAGGTCAATGCTGCTGGGTAGTGTAACAAACTTGTCAGTAAATGTTAATATCAAAACCAGCATCTCAGAAACATTTTCTTTATTCTTCTCACTTGCTTAAGACATGCAGTTTCATGTCTCACTGCTTGCTGTCTTCAGTAAAAAGAATATGCACAGATTAAAAAAGAAATGTAATTAAAATATTTAAAGCCAGGAAAAGATTCAGAATTGAGTCATTAGAAGGAACAAGTATAGGCTGCTATATATATTTAATTTCCTGTACATACTAGCAATAATGTCTTTTGGGGTGAATTTCTGACATGTTTATCACCATCATATCTAGGAACCATGGGTTAAATCCTTGACTATGTATAAATCCTCTTTTCAATGCCTCAGTGGAAGATTCACCATTACAGAAAAATGCTATGCAAATCAAATTACATTTTACTGCCTTAGCGATTCCAATCCTTCTGCCCATTGACCACGCCAACATTCTCTATATGGACACAGTAGAAAATACCAGAAAAAAAGGTAATAAAAATAATAAAACAATGAAAACCTTATGGTACAGGGAGAGAGACAGGAGATTAACTTTCTGGGAAAAGAAATGAGAAAGGTGACAATAGAAGGACAAAATCTGAAAAAAGTGGAGAAGAACTCATCACACTTTCATATTTTCCTAATGTATAAGCAAAGAAAAAGGCAATTTTGGTTCCAGCTGCGGGTCTTTGCATCATGTTCTGCCCTTAGTGTATGCAAGCTTGAATCTCAAGCATGTGTTATGTGACATGTGGTTCCTGCACCCAAATTTACTGCACTAAACAAGGAACAGAATACGTGGAAGTCTTTGTGGTATATCAGCATGGCTGTCAGTGGTAACACTGAGCTCACGTTGCCTGCATCCCAGAAGCTGTGGTGTGCGTGACAGTAAGTCTGTGCTAATAAGCATTATAAATGGTGCACCATAGTGTATCTTTACACTAATATCATAATCTGGGTACCAGTTAGCTTGGAGGAAAGTGGAGAAATCTGGTATGTGGGTATAGCAGGCTCCAGTTTGCTGGGAAAGATCCACACAGATGTACCCACCAGTAACCAGGTCCCAAACTACTGAAAGCTTTTTAGATATTGTTTAGAAAATAACTTTTCCCCTTTGATATTTTCAGGTAATTTAATTTGAACCCATTTTTGCTTTCCTCTTTGGTGAAGAAAAACAACAGATTTGTCAAAGTGATTCACAGAGGTGGTTGTGGGTAACATACAGTCTCATCCACCTCCTTTCACTGAGCGACTGAAAGATTTACGGCTGAGCTCCCTGAGTGGGGAGGGAACGGAGGGAATCTAAAAGCATGTAGCATCACTTAACTCTTTATTCAATAAGTGCAGGATATATTCCACAGTCTCTTCAGCAAATACGTTTATGGTTTTTACATTTGCGATGGCTTAGCATTCTGACATAAAATTTTCCATTGTTTATTCAGACTTGTCCAGCAGTAAAGAATTGCTCTGCAACCTCTGTATTTTCAGACATTTGAGGGCAAAAGGAAGGTTCAATTTGGAGACTGCACTTAAAAAAATCCTGAGGCAAGAGGTTGCATAGCAATGGGAAGAGTGCATGCTCAATACTGAATCATCATCCTTGCCTTTCTGTTACTATGGAGATAGTAACTGCTGCTTCACAGCTTATTCTGCCATCTTCACAGCTGCAACGGGAGCTTTGGTAGGGTGCATGTGATGTCTCTGCTCCTCATACCTTCTCTGTCCTTCACAAACACAACAGAAGAAACTGATTATTTTTCAGTTTGTGCTTAGATCCTGGCTTGCTGAAGTACCATGTCACTGCTGTGTTTATCATTAGTGTCAGTGCATCCTGGGGCCGTGTGAAGCTCAAGGGATTAAGACTGATCCTTTAAACACATATACCTCTAAAAGTACTACTGTGAATTATCTCTTTTCTGTTTAAGAGCCTACATACAGGATACCTTATCCACCCATCTTCTGAGAACTTCATATGTACATTCAACTTAATATTGGAATGTGAAAACCATTATAATTAATGTACAAGCACAACGTATATTTATCTAGTATTTTGTATTCTAGGGCTATAGTGAGGGAGAAAGGGAGGGGAGTTAAGCAGCTGATGTCTCCAGGTACGAGAGAGAGGCATGTGGCAAGGAGCCACCTCTCTCTTGTTGTGCCAAAAACATTTTAGCTAACACATTGAACAGAAAAGTAGGTCATATGATGATTTCTTTTTACGAACAGCACTTGACAGGCTGCACTAGTTCAGAAATATGTCTGATCTTTTGGAAGGCATTTCTTCTTTCAGGATTGGAGAAGCAGCTACAATGCTATGTATGAAAGCCTATTTAATGTGCTTCCGATAATCTCAAATGCTTCTTTAACCCCATCGAGTCAAGACTATTTCTTCATAACCAGGGCTACCACACATTCAGTGTTTTACACTGAAAAAACACATACCCTTTTCCACGGAGCTATCTTGCGTGCATGGGCTTTGAAGAATTGCCTTCTTGTTTGAACTTTTGCCTGTACAATACTTTGTTGCAGATGAAAGGGCTCAAACTACTCTGCAAGTGCTGTATGACAGCAATGACCATGTAAGTTCAGATCTTTCATCATGGGCCAAAATCTAGCAAGCATGGAAATCATGAGATGTTCTCATGGACGTGCTCCACAGCCAGAGGTATATACGCAATAAAAGCAAACCTTTTGAGAAAACTTCAGTCTTTCTACCCATCCACTAGGCAACAGAGCAGCACTGCAATCACCCAAGAAGCTTCAGAAAGATTATCTGCTTGATGTCATTTTATTACCTTTGTTTAATTCTGTTACTCGTCATCACAACTCTTGTCATTTGGTGTACAGACTCAATCCTTTGACCGACGTAAGATGTAAATAATGTTTTGCTTATACCTTTTCATTTTTGCAATTCGTACTGTCTACCTTTGAGCATAAATTTTGTGAAGATTACACAGTCTCCAACTCATCTAAGTGAAACAATCCGGTTATGCTGTAGATCGCATTTATCTAATGTAACGCTGAGTGGACAAATACCTTGGTATATTACGCTAGTCTTCTGCTGTTTCAAAGCCCTCTCGACGTTACATTCAAAGAGGTGCAAATCACTCTCAGCTCCTCTATTTGTTATGTGTAAGGGCGAGTCCATTCCCCATTATCATCAATCATGCTCCTTCCATAAGCACAGTTCCCATAAGGCTGGAGTCTGGTTTGCATCCCATTAGGACTAATGGCCGTCGCACGCATACATCATGCCCACTTCAGAGACCAAATAGGACTTCACGAAGGCCGCTGGGCTAGCGCTGCCCGACGGCAGGGTGAGCTGCCAGGTCTCA
>JAVKLA010000027.1:34825696-34855784 GCA_034782735.1 Sagittarius serpentarius | reverse complement strand
GCGGTGCTGGAGCGGGAGCGGCGGCGGGAGCGGCGGCGGGAGCGGCGGCGGGAGCGGCGGCGGGAGCGGGCACGGGCGCGCCACCGCCGCGCTTCCCCGGCGGCACCGCGGCGGAAGGGAAACGCTTTTGGCACAGCAAAAGCTGGGAATTGTACGGGCCCCCAGAAGGCGGGCAGATCGAAACAGCGCCAGCCTTACCTGCGCTGATCAAAAAACCAACCCTAACTAACGACGCTGGGAGAATATGAATTCTTATGCAGACGTCCTTACACGACGTCACCTCCCATGGCAGGGGGGGGGCTAGATGAGCTTTCAAGGTCCCTTCCAAACCAAACCATTCTATGATTCTATGAATATTTAAGCGGATTAAAACAGTGCTAATCCCTTTCCAAAACAGACACATTTGGATATCGGTGTCACTAGAATAAACTAGCTTTCTCCGACAGCAGGGGAGTCACTCTTCTGCCATGATTTTTTCACAGTGACTGTTTCCGCATCTGCTGTAGGTTTAAAACAAATAATCATATTTAATTTATGGCTGGATTCTTGTGACCAAGTGTTTGTTAGCATTTGGATGATTTTAACAGTGCACTTTAGGAGACTCCATGTTCTTTCTTGAAAACAAGAGAACACCTAGGCTGAACTTAAGAAGACACCTGGATTTTGGACAATATTCTCTTTCCTCTGGAATTAATAAAGTAGTTAAAAGAGATCAGAGAAAGATAAGGTCAAACAACTGAGGCAAGGAAGCACGAAAACAGCTACTTCCACAGGGTGATAGTCAGCCCTTCATGTGGGGAGCCTAGGCATTTTGAGAAGGAGGCTTGTTAGGAAGATAAATGGGACATAGGAAGCTGTTCCCTGGTTGGCAAGTGGCCAGAGAAGAAGGACATGAAGGAGTTGCACATAAACAAAGGTCACAAAGCAGCCACACTCATAAGCAGTGCAGAAAAGCACTCCTGAGACAAAGAAAACATGATGGAAATCCCAAAGAGAGATACCAGTGAAAGGCTACCTAGCTTGTAGGCCTGGAAAATCCCTGAGGGTCCTTTAGGAGAGTCTAATTAACTCCATCGCTATCCCATGATTTGATTAGCTGTTACTTTTCACTCTTTTTTTTTTCCTTCCTTACTAGGGTTTTGTAAATATTTACTATAGAGTTAAAAAAAAAGGTAAAAATTAATGGATTTGAATGTCCAGGTAACCAACTTTCTTTCAACTTACAGTATTCAAAGCACGCAAGTAGCTTCATTAAAAAGATGGATTTTTTCACAGTCCCAGCTGTGACACTTGCCATGGGACAGATGGCACTGTCCAAAACAGATTCCACTGATTTATGCCACATAGAACGAAATTACTCAAATATTATCATGGACTTCATGGAAAGAAAGTGTTCTTAATTTTACACTATATTTTGCTTGGCTTCAGTTCATCTCCTTACTCCTGTTTATAAATCTTTTTCATTTTAAGCAATGTACATTCCTCAAAGAAGGCGTATAGTACTCCGGAACAGTACTGACATGTCTGATTCAGGCTGTCTTTGAGACAGGCTCACTGTAATTGGTATGAGCATGTTAAAAAAGGGGTGGAATTACTCAGCATTCATATTTTATTCTCATTGCTTGAATATGCTTTGCAGGAGAATTTCCTGGAAGGGCAACAAACAGTGCCACGGCCAAGGCTTTTGTATCTTACAGCTTCATTTATTCATGCCCTTAACTGTTGCTGCTTTTTTGTCCACACCTCTGAAAGGGTGCAGCACAGCGGGTCTTACTTTATTAACAAGGTATCTGGCTAGAAGCTTTTTGTCAGATCAAATCGTTGCTCAGCAAAGTAACAGGAGCAGTGTGAAGTAGCAGGTTTTCCATTAGCATTCTGCCTAGAACAAAGGTGCAGTTCTGCAACTAAGGACTTGGTGCATGTCTCTGTTTTCTGTTTTGGAAGGGGCACAACAACTGCATGCTAAGTACGTTTAAACAGCTTCTTTCGTTGGATCCAGATCAAGAAGGAAGACATCTTTTACCAGTGTGTCCAAGACAGGATTCTTTAAGAACACAGCTGTTGCTGTGTTATCTCATCTCTTCTGCTCAAAAGGCAAGTCTTTTCTTGTTTAAAGCGTGAAGGAGATTTATCATTCCTATTGTAATGACATTGCTGGCCCAAGCTCTGCTTTCTTTCCTGAATCAAATCAACAGGATTTGTTCCAGGAGTCAGTACTATAAAGATTAAGAAAATAATGTTTGGGGGAGGGAAATAATTTTGGAAATCCTTCATGTTCATAGCTTCAAAATAATACAGCAATCAAGAAGTCAGCATGTTTCATCTCAGACAATGACACAGAAACCTTAATCTTTGACTGTTACAATAATCCTTAAAATATTATTTTAGATACCTTTTGGCCTTTTAGAAAGCATTTCACACTAACTGATTTTAATAGTCTTTTTCAGTGTAGGCAGCATTTCGATGTGAGTGAAAAAACAGCCCAGATTTCCTGTACAATCCAGCATAACTAGACTGTGTCTGACAGAAAAACAGTGTTTATTAATCTGACTGCAGTTCCCTTATGTATTTTTTAAGGATTATTATTTAGCCTTATATTTTTGCAGGAAGCTGTAACTTTATTGAAAAGGTCTGACATACAAAAAGTTGTCTTTTTAAACTTTGCTTAGTATTGAAGTGTATAAAGGAAACATTCCTTCACCAAGAGTGTAGTCAAACACTGGAACAGGCTCCCTAGAAAGGTGGTCAATGCCTGTCAGTGTTCAAGAGGCATTTGAACAATGCCCTTACTAACATGCTTTAACTTTTGGTCAGCCCTGAAGTGGTCAGGCAGCTGGACTAGATGTTCGTTGTAGGTCTCTTCCAACTATTCTATTCTATTCTATTCTATTCTATTCTATTCTATTCTATTCTATTCTATTCTATTCTATTCTATTCTATTCTATTTGAGTTGATGTAAAACATTTTTACCCTTTGCTTTTATAAAATCGCAATATGTAACATGAAAGTGCTGGTCAGAGCACCTTAAGAGGTCAAAATGCAGAAATGGGGATATTAAGTGTGCTTAACTCATAATCACATTGTCTAACTGGCAAGGCAGCATGCTCCTCTTTGGAGATGTGGGCTCACAAGCAGTGGCAAATCATTTTGCTTTGGATTCTGAGGTCTTCATGGTGCTTAGTGTGCAGTTTAGAAGAGCAGCATGTGGTATATGCAGTTCTTCCTGACTTGATCTGTTGTGGGTATATATTGAAGTTCATTGCTGTTACTTTCTTCCTTGATGTTAAGTGGTAAATATGCTACAGGGAGGAAAGGAAGAGCAGTGAATTTTTATGGGAAGAGCCTATGATTTTGAATAAAGTGTAGGCAACACCATTACAGACAGGTGCCCTAGTTTTTGCTGTCATAAGTTTCTGCAGTCAGAATAGCTGGGTTTCCTCTTCTGTGCTATCTTCACAGGAAAATGAAAGCTGAAATTCTCATTTGTATTTTAAGCATCCCCCATGCCAAGTATGACCATGGCCATGTGCTTCACTGAGCCACACTCAAATTCTGCTTTACTCCACAGTTAGCCCTGCTGAAGTCAGCATAAAGGACCTTCAATGTCAGCTTTTACTCTTATATAGATATGCACAGTCTCATTTGACATTTACTGGAATT
Source organism: Sagittarius serpentarius (assembly GCA_034782735.1). Taxonomy (NCBI): domain Eukaryota; kingdom Metazoa; phylum Chordata; class Aves; order Accipitriformes; family Sagittariidae; genus Sagittarius; species Sagittarius serpentarius. The sequence continues at coordinate 34,852,124 of JAVKLA010000027.1, read as the reverse complement.
ATCTGACTCATATAAAAAGCTCATATGGATTTTCTGTACAAACAGTTTTTTGGCTCTGTGTGCTATAAAGAATGGATACCTTAATGTACCTAGCGTCTGTGAAATCCACGTCTCAAATATTCTCTCAATTCCTTATTGTTTTCAGTTTTGTTGCAAAACCACATATAATATCTTTGCTGTTCAAAAGACCTAAGAAAATGTTCTCTGTAGATTCTTTTACCTACATTGAGATTATATGAAGTGAGTTTATTTCATCCTTATTTGATGAAACTTGTGATTCTCAGAATCAGTTAAGAAAAAATTCTTTTATCAGTAATTAGGGTTTAAGAAGGAAAAGGTGCTTCATCTGATCTGCCATGCTTATTTGCTTTAAGTTCCCCTAAAAATTTACAGGAGTTTCCTCTTTCCCAGTCAGTACTGCTCAGGGAAGGCTGTGATACTGCTCAGCTCTTCCATCAATTTCACACTTGGAGTTGGAGTTCACGGAATAAGCTACCACACATCATTTTTTCCACAGTAATTGTCCATGTGCCCTCTTACGCCTGAAAAGTGTGAAGTAATTTAAGATAGCTTACCCTTTATAGATTGAAAGGCAATTCCCCATTCATTTGAGAGAAGCAAACAATTCCAAAGCCGGTTGCTGCAAAGCCACTGATGTACGGTAGCTTGCTGATGTGTTGATTCACCTTAGAAGCATCTTCTGTGCGGGAAGACTCATGATCAGCTGTCTAATCTGGGGTACATTGAAGCACTGGTCATGTTTTAGCAAATTTTATAAAGCTCAGAATTTTGTACTATTTTTATACACTCAAGATCATGATTAAATCTCTACAGACATTAAGTGAAGTAGCTGGGTATAAGCATAAATTATCCTCGCTCTTCAGAAAGGTCAAATTTAATACAGAGTTTCTAAAGTATCTTAATTTATTCAAGGAAAATACAAACAAAAATACCCCATACAAAAAGGCAGGTGCCATCTGTGGACTGAAACTATGGACTGATCAAATTCATCAGCTGAATTAGAGGCTGAACTTCCCTAGTCTGGCACAAGGGTGATGTAATTCAAGTCATTTTAGCCTGCATTGAAAAATGGCTAAATTAACTCAAATGACTTTGCATCTATCACAAAAATAAGCATGTAGTTCATCACTATAGCTCAATTAATGCAACATATCTTGCTACATTATAGAAACTTCATGCCTGAGTCCTTTCATTTATTAGGAACATTTAAGGACCAATTTTAGTGTATGGATAATTTGCTTCATCACCTATGAAGAAGGAACATGACAGTAATCTTGTACAGCTATCAGCTGTGCACACACTTTTGACAGTGAGAAGATGCTATTCCCTGTTTCTCAGCCTATGCTGACTATGGGAAAGAACAAGATGTCAGCCTGTGAAATTATAATTTTCCATTGCACCTGGCACAGCCTTAGAACAGAAGCATGGTGACTTCATTGGAGTCAGTCTTTGCACTTTTACAAGTAAATATAGCATTGGGTTTGAGGTTTATGGTGTTTTTCAGAAATTCACTAGTTCCTGATCTGTCCACAAGCAAAAATATTAACCTGTAATAAAAACAAATTATAAGTGATACAAAATAACTGTGAAGTGTCTTATACTGTGAGACATATTTTCATTGACTTTATTGAAGTTTTTATACTGCAAAAATAAATTCATTGTACTTGTCACATAAACTGTAAAAGGGAACAGAGGAGAAATCTACTATGAACTTAATTAAATTGCTATGTATCATGCCAAGGAAGATCACTGGCAACATAATATATCCTCTTGGACCAAAGGTGTTTAAAGAGATAATTTACCTGATGATAATGGGCTTTGAGATTATAAATGCTGGTTATTTGCTTTGGAGCTAGCTATTTCTCATGGAATTATCATACTAAAGATACCGCTTTTATGAAAGAATTAGTCATAATTGCTTTTCTCTAAGATGTGCCACATACATATACAGCTGAGCAATTAATAAATACCATGTTGTGTCATTTGTGTATGCCATGGATTCAGAAAATGGCAAAAGAAATTATTTTCCTTTCATTTGCGTCTATGTAGATGTTCAGTATTCTCAATGACTGCAGCAAAATTGCATCAATAAACATTAGCGCAGAAGAGGAAAATTGACTCAAACTGCATTAACTACCCATCAGCAGACCCTAAGTGCCTCTGTGAAAAGTTGTCAGATAATGTGACAGATTTCTTCAGTTCTGTGCTCATGGAAAGAATTTGACCCTTATTTTTTAATCTTCTTCAAGAAAATAAATAGTTTGGAAAATAATTTTAGAAACTGATGTCTGTTTGTTTAGACAGGCATATTTTTTCCAGTTCTAATTAATATCTTTCCATGGATTGAACGGTTGTAGCAAATGGGTTTGGGAGCCCTCCACCTGAGAATTATCAAAGCCCTCAAGTGTTGCCCTTTCCTTGGCCGTGGGACAACCCCTCAGCTGAGGTAAAGGAGGTACTACCACATCCTAGCTAAGGTACTCAGTCATCTGAGCCATCAGCTATATGTGAGGGGACAGGGGGAGGACGTGTTTCAGTAAGTCTGTCCTCAGAGCTAGTGATCTAGACTGTGGGCTGCAGACATTGATTAGCTGCACACTATGAAATCTCAGGTGGGTTTGCATACGCCAGTCAAGAGAAGTGAAGGATCCATGAGTACATTCTTCCTGAAAATTTCAGAAAATTTAGGAGGGAGAGCAGGTAGTTGATGGTCTAAGGGACTAGATTTTTGGCCATGTCTCCCAAATATGCAACCAATTGCCTAAGGAGCTCTCCATAACGGTGTAAGGAATGCAGTTGTGCAAGAGAATTTAAATGTGAAACATAGACAAAGAAGCAGGAGACATCATACTTTTACATCCGTGTGTCATTTTCCATATTTTCACTGTCCCTTCCCCCATTCGTACACACAAGTCAAAAGGCCAGCCAGTATCTTACACTAGATACTGAAGAAGCATTCATTCAGACACATGGACGTGAAATACTACTTTTTTATCAGATTCCCTCTTCCTAAACAAAACAATTTCAAACATTTTGGATCAGGATCTCCACTGGCTTTTTTTTATAAATACTGCCTGATTAGCAATTGCAAATGTTGTCCGCATCTAAGCCACTGTTTAATTGTTAGCAGAGCTCCAGTCCTAGTACGTATTCACCAAAAAACTGCATGCAGTGCTTTCCTCAGAAAGCAGTAAATTCTTCTGTATGCATTTCAATGGTTGTATGGCTCATGTTGCCACCTCCTTTGCCTAGAAGCAGAGCAGCTGAACGGTAAACTAATTTTAAATCCTTTGAAATGACCTATAAAGTTAGAAGAATTTAGCATGCTGGTAAGACATTAAAATCAAGCGAGTGTTTACTACAGTTCTGTAGAATACTAAGATCTGGAAGATCACTTATCATTAAATCTCAATAAGAACAGAATTGACAATATTACTCATGAGATTGACTTTGAGCCTAAAAAATAAAAGTTAATTCAAGTCACATGAGCTACAGTGGTGCTGTGGTGACTGGGTCACTCAAAATAGTGCTACTTCAGTGAATTGACTTCACAATTGGTAGCTTGGAAACTTCTATAATACCATTAAATTCTGTAAAATTGAGAGTAGCACTGCATTTTTTTCTGACCTACATTTCTGCAGCATTTCTGAAAGGCATTAGCGCAATTGGTTTGATGCAGATGTGGCATTTAGAAGCAAGGTGTAACAGATCTGATTATTATTTCAAAAAAACTTAAAATAGAACCTGATATCTAATGCTTTATATTAACTCAAATATAGCACTACAATTTTTATTAAGTGTCAGACAGGATGAAAGTAATTACCCTCTACCTCAATACCTGTGGCAAAGGAATGTTAACTACTGCAGGAATCTTAGCAGCACTCTAGATTATCAAGTTAATTGCCACTAACTATACTTTGTTCTTCACGGCGATGTAATTATTACATTTATTTTGATCACCAAAAATTTCTAGCACAATTCATAGGAAATTTCAGAGTCTATTAAAAGAATGAACAGTGCTTTTGCCCACCAAGAATCGTCAGCTCAGATAGGTCAGGATCTCCAACGAAGCCCATGAAAGCAGGTATGTTGGGCAGCTCTGGTCAGAGCAAGGTTCTTCCTGTTCTCTGAGCTTTTCCATTTAAGAGCCTTGGCCACACTTCTTATGCAGCAGTTGTTGCTACCAGCTTGGCCCCTTGAGACTGCTCTGTAATGAATGCATTGGACAGCTGCATTTGTCCCCCTAACGCCCGAGTAAGTGAATTTTCAAGGGACTTTCTCTTCCCCTGCACAATTACAAAAGATGTGATTTCTCTAAAACCCCAAAAATAGCTGGCAAAATAAAAGAAAATTGATAAATGAGTTACAAGGAATTTTTATTCCTATTCACATCGTAACAGCTTCTCTAAGAGTTGAAATAGATGTGCATTAGGAAAAAAAATCTCTTCTTTCCCATTGTTCATACAGCACAAGGGGTGTGATTTTATGTCAAATTAATGTGTCTGGAGACATTGGTGTGTGACTATAATTACTCTGAGAGGAGGACTCAATGATTCTGAAAAAAGTTCATTTTCTTACATGGGCTTGAATTATCTTTGCATATGCATATAGAGAGAGATTTACATATACGTATGAGTAATAATATATGTGCTTATAGGACTTCCTATTGATATTAAGATCTGACAAGTTACACAAACCACTGAAGAATATAGGGATACAGATATTTTTACTTCAGTTTCAGCATTTTTTTGTTCAGCAGTTGTGACCAGAGTTACTACATCTGTTTCAAGACAAAATGACTACAATACTGCCAAATAAAATGATAAAACTGCAATTACAATTTACGCACTGCTCATTTAAAAAACTGTTTCTCAGAAACATCATTTTTAGGTCACCTGATCTGCCCCTCTTCTCCCATAGCACCTAAAGCCTTTGTCCAAAGTAAATTCTATATATCAAGAGCCATGTAAAGAACTGGAAGAGGTCTATTTACAAAAGGGTCAACTAAATTAATTTTCAGAGTTAGACAACTTGGAGACTTCAGTGGCTCGGAGCTATGAGAAGCTAGAGGAGAAGCTAGAGGTGCAAGCGCAGGAACCCACCCACCCACCCACCCACTGCAAAGTTCGCTGAGGGACTTCTCCACTTGGTTGGTGACATGGAGCTCAATACCCTGGTTGCCGTTACCCTCTTCCTGAAGTTGAGCAGGGCTAAACTGTCTCTGGGCATTTTCCTTTTCCAAGTACCAGGGGTACTTCCCTACAAATATCTCCATGGCATTGGAGTGTGGTTTTTCCTGGTGCAGCCATTCCCATCCCCATAGCCTAATTAAAGTCACTCTGCCATGGGACAAATATAGGATGGAGTAATCTGGGAAAAGTGTGACCTGCATTACCTGGCTGAAATCACTGAGGTGTCATTTCAGTAACTAAAATACTTTCTTTTTTATGTGTTATTCTTCAGACCAATATTCCAAGGATGTTAAATACCCTCTGATCAAAGATAGCAAATTTCTGATAAACTGATGCCTTACACCAGCCTTATTCTTGCTGTTACGAGAAAATGGCTGTCAAAAGCCTTGAAAATTACTCACTTCATATTCATTTAAACGTGTATTTTATTTCTTTTAGATATAATCTTTTATATATGTGTTTATTTACATATTATATATATTTTTATATGATTCATTTAATCTTATATTTTATATGCATCTTTAAGCATAAACCTCCTTACAAAATACGTTCAAGTCATGAAAAACATTTAACTTTCATTCCTCTGATACATTTTTACAATACAGAATTTGTCAACATTTTCTTAAAACAGCCTGATCTTAAGATCCTTGCCTGTCATTTCACAACACCTTAGCGATCATATGCACCAAATGAAAGACTAATACAATTATTGTGGTTTGGGAGTATATGTGCAACTGAAGTCAACGGTTACCTGATTAGAAAGTGTTCTCTCTCTCTCCGTTGTGCATACTTTGTAGAAATTATTCATGTTAGGCATGAGACCGACTTTGGCAGTACACGGGTTTTGTTTTACTGCTCCCCTCCTTCCAGAACTGCAGCTAAAAGCCCCGTGCTGTCTCCCCTGGGAATCATTGCGGTTGGTGACTGGAAGCTACGGCTCCACGGCTGGGGAAGGCGCAGGGAGGTGGGCTTGTTCGTGCCCACTGGATTGCTTTCTCCTCTGCAGCGCCAGCACTGTGGCTTCACAACGTACCGCAGGTGGCTGTTCTGGGTCTTTCTGAGGACGTGGAATTGCATTTGTATGATTTCATTTCCCACACCGCCTTATCAACTGGTCATGAACAATATTTTACGACAAATTTAACCCTGCTCCGATCCTGTAGGTAGGCTCAGGGCTGCTGGGAAAGAGGAAAATTAATTTTGTTTCTCTCATCCATTTCATTCCCACTTTGCCTTCCCATTCAAAACGTAGGTGTAGTCTGTCATCTTCACCTTCCCCAAAACAGCTGACACTTTCCAAGGCTGTAATGCCACTCTTGAGCCAGCCAGGAGAGGGTGCTGGAGAACACAGTCTGCCAAACAGCTGCCTGGGCACTTTGGTTCCTCAAAAGGCAAAGCAAAGTCCATTCAAGCTCTTCTGCTTTCCTGTTATCCCATGTCTTTACGTCATTCCCTTGTTAATTCAGACTTCTTGCTGCCCACTGTATCTCTTTCAAATGGCGTATTACAAGTGCAGGCAAACAATAAACCCAGATCTCTTCAGGTCTGGAATTTTATTGAGGGATTCATCTGTTATTTGGAAAAGGTTTAACATTCTCTAATCTTAAACATTAATTTAGGTATCTGCAGCACCCATGTATCTGTTTAAAGGTTCCATAGAAAATCATAGAAACATAGAATGATAGAATGGTTTGGGTTGGACGGAGCCTTTAAAGATCATCTAGTTCAACCCAAAGCCACGGGCAGGGACATCTTTCACTACATCAGGTTGCTCAAAGCCCCATCCAGCCTGGCCTTGAAAACTTCCAGGGATGCAGCATCCACAGCCTCCCTGGGCAACCTGTTCCAGTGTCTCACCGCCCTCACCATAAAAAATTTCTTCCTTATGTCCAGTCTAAACCTACCCTCTTTTTGTTTCAAATTGTTGCCTCTTGTCCTGTCACTACAGACCTTGGTAAAAAGTCTTTCTCTGACTTTCTTATAAACCCCTTTCATTGAAATGCTGCAGTAAGGTCTTCACAGAACCTTCTCTTCTCCAGGCTGAACAACCCCAACTCTCTCAGTCTTTCTTCATAGGAGAGGTGTTCCAGCCCTCTGGTCACTTCTGTGGCCCTCCTCTAGACCCGCTCCAACAGGTCCATGTCCTTCCTGTTCTGAGGGGTCCAGAACTGGACACAGTAGTGCAGGTGGGGTCTCACCAGAGCCCAGTAGAAGGGGAGAATCCCCTCCCTTGACCTGCCAGACACGATTCTTTTGATGCAGCCCAGGATACGGTTGGTCTTCCAGGCTGTAAGCTCACGTTGCCATCTCATGTCCAATTTTGCATCCACCAGTATCCTCACGTCTTTCTCCGCAGGGCTGCTCTCAATCCCATCTGTTTTGATACTGGGGATTGCCGCAACCCATGTGCAGGACCTTGCACGTGGCCCTCCTGAACTTCATAGGCCCACTTCTCAAGCCTGTCAAGATCCCTCTGGACGGCATCCCTTCCTTCAAGCACATCAACTGCACCACTCAGCTTGGTGTCACCCGCAAACTTGCTGAGGGTGCACTCAATCCCCCCTGTCTGTGTCATTAATAAAGATACTGCACAGTACCAGTCACAATGTAGACACTTGAGAGACAGCACTTGCCACTGATCTCCATTTGGACATTGAGCCATTGACTGCAACACTTTGGATGCAGCCATCCAGAAAATTCCTTATCCATCAAATAGTCCATCCAAGTTCCAAAGAACAAATTTATTAATTTTCTTAGCCTGCAGCCTGGAATCAGGAAACAGAAGTCTTCTGGAATGGGAAGTATTTAGGTAAAGTAGTGCACCATCTCACCTTTTAAATTAGAACATTTCCGATATTTTTACATTCATGAAAAAAAGTGCTGGTACACTAGTATGGTGTTGCTACTTTTATAAATGCTGCTATGATCCCCTGACTTCCAAAACTGACAAACAGCAGTAATAATTAAAGAATAAACCCAGGAAAGATGGCATTACATTCAGGCAGACAAAACATCCAAGCTAGTAAGTATTTGTGACAACAAATATAGAGTGTATAACTCTGCGTTTATGAGCTCCCTTCTCCCACGCTTTCATTATTTCCAGGAGCTTCCACATATACAATCACTTGTGTTCTCCAGCCTTAATAGCAGAAGCACCTTTGTGCGACCTGTCAAAGCAAATGAGGGAGTTCTTTGCCATATTGTTAAAATGAACTGCATAATGATTTTTGTTCTGGCATGATTAGTTTACTCTATCACATTTCAAAAACATTTTTCCTAAGTTCACCTGATTTATTTTTTTTATTGCATTCAAAATAAGCCTTAGTTATTTTTAAATGCATGTGAGTTTTCAAATGGAGGAACTCAGCTCACCTGGTCTGCATCAAGTTGTCCGAGCAAACTTTTAACTGGAGGCAATGTGTATAATCCATCAGTTCAGTCATCGGAGGACAGAACAAGAGACAGCAAGGCCCCCCTTTTGTTATCCAGCTCCAGGAATGGAATAGCAGCTACGCCCTTCCAAGGGTGCCTTTTCCACCCATCATGGAAGGACACACAGACGTCCTTCCCCCAGGCTGCCCTGACAGAGCAGCTGGGGAATGTGCCAGCGACATCCAGGGGCTGCACCAACACACGTCGCATCTTTTCTGTGCTAGAGGTATGGCGGGAAGCAGTAGGTACGGGAAGGAAGGGGTTAAGGATGGGAGGGTAGTCTCTTCTATGCTAGACTCGGTCTTGTGCAATTGAGGAATGAGCAGCTGGTCATAGGAAAAAGCAGTGACCAGAGAGGAAAAATCCAACAATACGTAGTGATGGGACCTCACATCTAATTAAGCTACAGAACACTGTTCTGCAGCCGGTGGTAGACTTTGAGAGTGTAGAGACGGCTGCAGAAAACAACTGGGCAAATTCATGGATCAAAATCCAGCTAGTCTTATAAAATACAATGGCTTCACTTCTGCTGCAGAAAGCCCTTGGCCTACAAATTGCCACAGGCTGAGAAAACATTTTGCGAACGTCTCACTGCGTGCATAACCCTGCCCTTCTGTTCTTTCTCATGCACGCAGTGCTGGCCAGTGGCAGGCGGGACACTGTCACGCAGCCCTTCAGCCTGAGCTCCGCTGGCCTTTCTTAGGCTTTCATTAGCTTAAGTGTTTGCATTATAACAAATGTGAAAACCAAGGGGAAAAATTTGATTTACTCCCAAAATTTCTAAGTAAAGTTTAACAGTACAACATCACTTTTATGCCTGTTTAATTCTGAAGACCTTCTTTCAGTGTGATATTTTAGCTTACAACTTCCTCCCTTACATGTAAACAATTTATCCAACTTCAGCATTATTTACTGCATTTCTCATATAGGATGAGTACCTGCCAGAAGATATTCCTTCTAAAGACAGTATATTTTCTGGTTTTGATATGGAGGAAGGACTTCTATTAATTCCATAGAAAATTCTGCTTAGTTGGAGTAATATTAGCGGACATAATTTATAATGCTATGGAGAGAGACCATAGTTATGAATCACTTTGTCTTTCCAAATATTGCTGTATATTTGCTACCTAACACAAAAACCAATTTACTTCCTTTTAAGGGGTAAAATCAAGTATATAATTAAATAGCTTCATTAAATTGATGAATTTATTATTTTAAAAAGCTTACATGCACACTTTATTCCAGTGAAATACATTTATTGCATATACACATACACATACAAATATATATAGGTTCATGGTATTTGTTCTTATCTTCCAGATGCCCACTTTCTGGAAACAAAAAAAAATCAGACATTATGTTTTAAAATGTAGTGACATGAATATACATATTAAGCCATCACATGTTTTCGTGAAAATAAACACTTCAGCCAACACTTCAGTGGAAATTTCCTCTAAAAGGACTATCAGATAATAGAATTTGATTGCAAGACAAACTTATTACTCTCATACAAGTGAAAAAAAAAAGGGATGCAACTAGCAAGGGACATTTGTAGTACTTCAATAACAAGAGAAAAATCCAAATTGTTAGTCTGCCACTCAGTGGGTATGAACAAATGATGGTGCCAAGTTTCATTTCACTAAAAAGATAACTTGCCAATCAAGTGGTTACCACGAATGACAACTGTGAAAGATCTCAGCTTTGAAAAAGGATGCAAGAGGTTAAGAAGACTGAAGCTGCATGCCAAGGAGTTGATCGAACGAGCCAGGAACCCGTCCCTGGCACAAAGGCCGACTGGCACAGACACAGCCCCTGTTACTGAACTCCCAAGTAGCAATGATCCCCGCTGCAGGCTGAAGGGCAACCGGGCTGAAGAGCCTAGAGAGGTAGATTTTATTCTGGTAATATCCACCGATGTTCAACTGGGAGCCAGTCACAGTGCTGGCCTCATCTCAGTTTCCCCCCAATCCTAATAGAAATGGTAATTTTTGTACAATCTGTAAGCACCCAGAAGAACAGGAGGTGACTAACAGCCAATGTGGATTAGTTAAGAATAAATTATGTCAAGCCAATATAAATTCCTTTGTGACAGGGTGACAGGCCCGTGGGTAAAAAAGAAACAGCTGAAGTCATATATTTTTATTTCAGTACTTCTTGTGACACTGTACTGACAGTGCATTCTCAAAGAGAACTAGGGAGACGATAGAGATGAGAATATCATTGACTGGGTGCAAAACCAGTTGTTACAAAATTGTATCAGGAGAACAGTTATCAATGGTTCACTGTAAAAATGGCAGCACATATTTCAGTGGGGTCCTCAGGAATCTGCTCTGGGTCTGGCAAGCCGTTCCATTAATAGCCTGCGTGACGAAATAAGGAGTATATGATTAATGCGCAGACAACCCCAAGCTGAATGGGACTGTCAGTGCTTTGAAGAATGCTTAGAATCCAAAATCATCCTAACAAATTATATCATCTTAGTATAACAGGATGATTTTCTAAAACGGATAAATGAAAATTAATGAAGGAATAATGAGCTGTACAGAAGGAGGAAGACCTTGTTAGGTAGCAGTTCTGCAGTAGCGGAGCAGGACTGCTGTGAAACACAAGCTAACTCCGCTGTCACACGAACTGAAAAAAACACACAATGGTTTCTACAGACGCTAAGCGTGAAGTAGTTCTTCAGCTTGCAGGGGCTCAACTGGAATAGCGTGTCCAGGTTTGGATGCCACTTAGAGCTGCTAGAGGTGTGGTGGGGCCTACAAAGCAAGACCTCTAAACAAAAGTTTGCACAAAATACAAGTGTTAGGCATACAAAAGAGATAAGCAGAGGGCAATATTCAAGTACATAAAAAGTTGCTACAAAGACAAAAAGGGGACTCTCTTCTTCATGGCTGTGCTGGACAGGACAAGAAGTAATGAGTTTAACACTTTAGCACAGAATGTTCACACCAAATACCTACGGAAAATAATGAAGAATGGAGGAATAATTTAGTTGGGGAGATTATGGAAGCCATCGCTGGAGACTTCTAAGAGCAAATTAGACATGCATCCACCAGAAACAACACAGGTATACTTGAAACTCTAACTACTAGAATATTTTCAATTACCATTTACAGAGAACAATATTTATTATTTGATATATTCAACAAAGGAGAAAACCAAAACACACACACTGACATTCGGAAGGAACCCAATTTGTTACGTGCAGTGACAGAAAGTCTGAGCATCTCCAGGTAAGTGCATGCCTGTGCCTTTACACAGCCCCGGGGATCACACATGCACGCCACTGCCTGCAGAATCACTGCTTCTCTCACGCTTCTCCAACACCCCTATTAGAAGCAACAGCATATGATGCCATCTGTACCACTTAGAACATTTCAAATGCAATTATAATTATTACAAAGACAATGATATTTGCCAAGATCCAGAACCTGCAGGAGGATGATAAAAATTCCTATTATTATTAAAACAACTCCCATGCAAACTTCCTGATTATAGAATAAGGTACTGTTCATTTTCTTCATTCCAGAATTCAGATTTATCTAATATCGCTATTATTTTAAGTATCAAATGAGGTCAGACTCTTTAATCTAAAAGTATTTTCTGAATGGGAAAAATTTCAAGTACAATTTAATATTGTTCAGATTCTTTTCTAGTTCTATTGGGAACTGAATAGTGGCTTCTGACAAGGAGCTAGAGAAAGCTTACAAGAGCTTCAATAAAAGCAGAAATAAGTGATCAATAAGAAAACTTAGAAAAGGCATCACATCATCTAAGGACTGTGAAAAAGCCATGGAGTACGAAGAGCATTTGTGACACATTGCAATAGGAATCGAGTAAAAGATAAAATTACTTTTTCTATGTCTACAGAACATGAGATTCTAATTGGAGAAGTAAGAAATAACCACCTCTGCTGATGCTATTAGTTGCCTGTCGTTGAAAGTGGACCTTGTCAGTGGATGTTTCCACCCTACAAAGTACCAAAAAAATACTTGCTTTTAAAATCCATAAATATTCTTATCTTAGATTAAAACAAACTTCAGATTTCTGAACTAATGTTTCTTACACATTGAAGTAGACAGAAGATGGAATTTTACTGCATGGTATTGTTCACATGACAGAAAAAATGCAAATACCTCACAAAACCAAATGAGATGCCTGTCATGGCATGAATTTGGACAAGCACTTGTAACCAGAATAAGAAATGAGCAGTTACTGGTATCATCAGTCAAGCTATAGAACTAGTAACAGTCATTTTCATGCACCAGTTTCTGTATTTTCTGCTCTTACTGTTGGCTCATATTTTAATACTCCTAAATCTAAAATACTCTGCAGCATGAAACATGCTTCTCAATAACTTCTTCTAATTTGTTGTGCCGTTTAATTATAAACCTGTACAATTCATGGGAGATGGCACCAGCTTTAACCTGGAAAGCAAGAAAGAAATCTCTGCCCTTTTCAAGAACAGTATGTCATTAACAATTTCAATACACTGCCTTGTAAGTCACGGGGAGCTGGCAGCTAAAAGCACTGTTAAAAACGCATATTTCAGTGAAGTCATTAAAATGCTTAGATCATTTTACGGTTCATGTCAAAGCACCCGTAAAAGCTAGTGTGATTTTAAAAGTCAGCTGAGGTCATGGAAGAAACTGTAGTTTAGACTAACTTTAGAAAGCAAATGAAAAAAAAAACCAAAACAAACCACCAAACAGAGCAAGGAAAGCTATTTTCAGTTCTCTCTTACAGCTTGAGAATAGGATCAGTGAGAAAATATAATAAAATATTATTGATAAGGCAGGACTACAAGCTTGAATTTTGCTTTGCAGTTTTTGCTAACAACGTCAATACTTGATTAACTTTCTAAGCTGGAACTTCACCTTATATTCTTCAGATATACACTCATGATTTACTCTGTGCCACAACAGTGAGAAATTGTACAGTACTTGGGACAAGATGCATAAGGGAACCCTGAAAATGTACTGAATTATTTGCTGGGTAATGCAAAAAAATAGCCAAATTCAGTAACTTTTGGTGGGATTAGACTGTATGGGATTAGTGACGTGGATATTTTTGGCTCATGATAGACTGTGAAAAACAAGTTTAGTGAGGTACAATGGAAAGATGTGTTGCAATACATGATATTTGGGGCTACAAATAAACCAATATACAAACTTTTGAAAAATATAGATAAAAACCCTTGAGACATTTGTATTCCTGTTGAAGCATTGCTAAAACGAAGTATTTGTGAAGATTCTCAGTTGGCAAAAACAAGGAGTTCCTGAAAGAAAAACTTGAACTCGGCTCTGAAATCAAAACTGTTGGCAGCGTGTTCTGACAAACTATAAAGATAAAATTCCCCTTTGTTATCACGCTCTGTATTCTCCAGTCATGTCCAGTTTCACCTGCTGCGGTGGAGAAGGGAGTTTCTCGGGAGGTTGGGGTCAGGTTACAGGCACAGCATGTTTGAAAAACCACTGGAGTATCTGATGAGAAATTGCATCAAGGGCCCTGAGCCAGCAGTATGTGAACTCAGACCAGTTGACAGCCTATTTTTTCTTAGGCAAGCTTACAAAACTTAGTATCTTTTGGCAAGAGTACATCAGAAGTTGTTGGTTTTGACACGTATCCCTCACCTGATGTTTTAAGTATGCATAACCTCACCACTTCAGCAGCGTCCACAGAAATCCATTTATAGAGCTACAAATGTTATAATGTACTAGGCATGAACTAAACATTAATCCTACTTTTGCTGCTTTGCTGCAAAAAGCAGATGCATTACACCATAGCTTTTCTAAATGAAAAGTAGAAAAAAGAGTCTGTATGCACATAGGACCAGAGGAGCCAACCAGTGTTTAAACTGTAATGACAATTAAACTCTGAAATAACAACAGGGTTTCTAAATATTCCTAAATAGCATTAGGAAGCAGATCTGATCTTTGGATTCATTTTTCCTCAGAAAAAAACAGCCCCTAAAACTTCTGTCTGTATTGGGTATTTGTATAAACAGATTATGGTTTAATGACTTTTTAGCCAGATGATTGCTAGCCTTCTTCATGGATGTACCATTCAGAAACAACAGTGACAGGAATATGTGAGTCCTTTCTTTCTATTTGGTGTTACTTTTACAGTGAAACTAATATAATTGTTTGGCACAGCGTGTGGTATTTGCTTACAGTAGGTTTCAGCAGGCTATATTTCATTTTGTCACAAGTCCTCTCTTGAGTCTAGGCTAGAAGTATGTTTCTTTTAACTCTGCTGATACCATAAAAAATAACACTGGGTGTTATTTGAGTATTATTTATGCAGATTTTATTTTTAAGTTCTTTTCCAGCAGTGATATAATTTTAATACTGGATTTAGGCCAGATCCTGCAGACTTGCCAGTGCGTAACTGCTGATGCACTGAACGGCAGTCCTTCTTGCATCAGGCTTGTGCATTTGTGGCATCACACATTGGTGGGGGCTAAATTTGCATTCCATGAAGATTCAAGACCAAAGCTTCGAAGGGGCTGAGTGGGTGCTCTTGACTGCTCTAAACTCAATTCAGGCCTGCAGTAAACAGTAATGATTGATAATCTCCCATACTGACTTACAAAATACCTGTATTAAATATAGCCAGGAAAATGACAAAAAATCAAGAGGTATAGGGAATACTAAAGGGTATCTACCATTTACTATACATAAATGCATTCAATACACTTTTACAAAGGAAAAATGAACAGTTCTGAAACTAAGAGGTTGAACCTGCATTGGTTACCCCCCAAATCAGTTAGAAGGCCCACTGATCATTTGATGTCTAGATTAGTATAGCAAAGCACAAGGAAATCAGGAAAACAAATGTGTAAAATAGGTCATTTTTAATAACAGATGCTTTGACTAATGAGGATTTTGAATTGTCTGAAATTCATATCACCAGTGGGTGCACAGTCATTGTATTCATTCAGGTTACTCAGTATCTAGAAGAATTTCCCGGTAGATGATTTTCAAAGCTTAGCCTTTACTTCAGGTAGGAACTGCAGGGCAGGACGTAACCTTTCAGCTATTTTGGTAATTATGGATATATGCGGACCACGGGCTTGAATCATATTTCAGAAATATTAGGGCCTGATCCTTTAATCTTTCCTGAAGCTTGCCCCGCACCTGCTTTGCGCCGTAGCAGGGGATGCTGAAATCCAGCTGTGCCAGGCGGCACCGTCCCCAGGGCAGCTCCTGCGGGGAACGGGACACGAGATCAGTTCTGACAGGCTTCCTCCCTCTCCCCTACGCTTACACAGACCCCTGCCCTGCTGTGTCTCACAGCCTTACAATGCAGCTTACTTTTTTGTTAGTGAAAGCAAAAGGGGGCCAGGATCTGGTTCCCACTGCCTATTTTAATACGGGATGTTTAGGGGGAGATGCAAGGGGACCCTGCCCTGCTGTACCCCTGCTCCCCCTACACTCAAAATTCTAGGAGGCATTTGGTGCAATTAGCAGTTAAACTGAGTCAAGGGATGGGGTGTCAGACACGTGCAGCTGGGGATTGCTGGCTGGGCGCCTCCAGAACGTTTGGAACAACACGGCGTAAGCCAACACATATCTCAGCAGGAGTTTTGCCATCGTACCGAGCTACAGCTGCAACGCTTTGTCCAGAGAGAAGGGCAACGTCTGCAAAACACAGCTGAGTATGACCAAAAAGGTAAAGGAGGCTCATGTAGTCTTTCACTGTTACCCATAATGGAAATTCATGGCTCAAACTGGACCTCTTTCTTTCAGCTAAATAACCAGACTGAAAATCAACATCATATTTGACATGGTCGACAATTCAGGATCCATAGCAAATATTTTCCTGTTTATCTTGTCTGCTTTTAGAGAAAAATGAGATAAAATTACAAACTTACAGTGAAAATAAAGTTATCAAATCAGATGCAAAATTAAGATTAAAAATCTTGTTTTCTCTTTTTGACATTTCTAAACAACATTAAGGTTCTCCAGCAGCCCTACAAACACACATCTTTTCCTGGAAGTGGAGCACTCTATTTCTGCCCTTTGCATATTCAGTGTTCTCAGAAACTTCACAAGCCTTCGTATCAAAGCAGTGTCACTTTTACCGACAGTTGTGGAAAATACGACACTACCATTGCCTGAAAGTAGATGCCTAGATAAAAAAGTGTCATTTGCCTTTTAATTGGCCGAGATAGCACTGAAAGGGAATGAGTGGATGGTAACAACGTAACTCATTCGCATGGGGGAGGTTATCAAGCAGAAATGTACCTATCAGGAACCACACACACAAACCGCAAACACACTTCTCCAAAATCCTTTTGCCAGTGATTTAAAAGCCATCAAGGACTACAGAATTTGTTTGATTAATTGAAGAATTTACAGCCCAACTGGCATCCCCACAATCTTTCTGATGTTGAAGGCATTAAGCTTTATCATATCAGTTTTGGGGCCAGTCTTGTTTAGTATCTTTACCAATGATCTGAATGCGGAGATTGAGTGCACCCTCAGTAAGTTGGCAGATGACACCAAGTTGGGCGGGAATGTTGATCTGCTCGAGGGTACGAAGGCTGTCCTGAGGGATCTGGGCAGGCCGGATCGATGGGCCGAGGTCAATTGTATGAGGTTTAACAAGGCCATGTGCCAGCTCCTGTACTTGTGTCACAACAACCCCATGCAATGCTACAGGCTTGGGGGAAGAGTGGATGGAAAGCTGCCTGGTGGAAAAGGACCTGGGGGTGCTGGTTGACAGCCGGCTGAATATGAGCCAGCAGTGTGCTCAGGTGGCCAAGAAGGCCAATAGCATCCTGGCTTGTGTCAGAAATAGCGTGGCCAGCAGGACTAGGGAAGGGATCGTCCCCCTGTACTTGGCCCTGGTGAGCCTGCACCTCGAATACCGTGTTCAGTTTTGGGCCTCTCACTACAAGAAAGACCTTGTGGTGCTGGGGAGGGTCCAAAGACAGGCAATGAAGCTGGTGAAGGGTCCAGAGCACCAGTCTTACGAGGAGCGGCTGAGGGCACTGGGGTTGTTTATCCTGGAGAAAAGGAGGCTGAGGGGAGACCTTATCGCTGTCTACAGCTACCTGAAAGGAGGCTGTAGCGAGGTGGGTGTCGCTCTCTTCTCCCAAGTAACAAGCGATGACAAGAGGAAACAGCCTCCAGTTGCGCCAGGGGAGGTTTAGATTGGCTATTACAAAAATTTCTTCACCAAAAAGGTTGTCAAGCACTGGAACAGGCTGCCCAGGGAAGTGGTGGAGTCACCACCCCTGGAGGTGTTCAAAAAATGTGTAGATGCAGCACTTCAGGGCATGGTTTAGTGGGCATGGTGGTGTTGACGGTTAGACTTGATGATCTTAGAGGTCTTTTCCAACCTCAACGATTCTATGATTCTATGATCATTTACTCCTATTAATATTATCATCTATTGTTTATATGGAGTAGCATTTCAAGGCCCTGTTCAAGACTACTTTGCAATAGATACTGAAAAAATAGACCAAAAGGCCTTGCCCTTGTTCATAGTTCAGGCTCTAAACCTTCCTGGAGAGTGCCTATGTGGAGGGCACTACTGGGTAAATGTCTAGCCAAGAACATTAATAAAAACAGAAAGGAAAAAGGGTAGGAGGATGAGAGTAACTATGATACAATCCTTGGCTTATATATATTGATACTGCGAGGCTGTCAGAAGCAAGACCAGGCTCGGAAGGAAAAGACCAAAATAGAAATACTATACCATCAGTTGAATAAATAAAAACCATGTTTCTGGTTCCTCTTCAGTGCTATTCACATTTTCATGAACTAATTTATACATGAATACCCATACGTAAATTTCTACTTGTTCAACACAGGACCTCTGTACTGAACAAACCATGCATATCCCAAATGTTTTTATTAAAGCAACCCCGGAAGAATGAATACAGTACTTAGTAAGATAAATAGGATAAAAGGCTTTGTAAGATTCTTATTTTTTCAAGTGTACTTCTGGGGGGGAAGTATTTTTCATATTTTTGTCATTTAAAAGGACATGAGGTAAAAAGCCTCTGTTTTGACCATTCTTCATTACTGTTACTTGTGAAATATGGTTTAAATTCAATTCAGTTAACCTGAGCTCTAATCTAATGCTCTGCTAATACAGTTTCTGCTCTTCCCTTAAGTTGAACAGCTACTGACGTTGGCAATTGTATACCGTTCATGCTGGTTTTCTTATTTCAGTGGCAGTTCAGATGGATTCGTGCTTCATATAGTCAGCATGGGAAATCATATTATTTTGGCCAGCAGTGCCTTGGATCACATCTGCACCCTAGATATCCTTCTCCCATTACCTTGTGTCTGCCCCCCCAGGGACTTAGCACTGATCGTGACCTCCTATATCACGTCTCACTTGGCTACAGCACATGCAGCGTTTTCAGGCTCGTACGACGGAGCCCGTGGGGGTGTTCTAGACTTCATCTCTTTTGCCACCATGACAGTCTCTCATTTTGCCTTTCGCTCCTGTGCGAGTGTTCCCATAAATTGATGAAATTTGTCCTAGTTCCAATCATTACATTTTCCCAGAAGCATGTGGTAATTGGCAAGGCATTACTTTGATTCAAACGAGAGAGCTCATAAGAACCGTGTTAGATTGCAGGTCAGGGAGAGCTTATCCTCTTAACCATATTAGATATCATCAACCAATTTCAAGCTCACCTGAAGACCCCTGGAAGAGTGTGCTTCAATTCCTGGGAAACATTCTGATATACAGGTATCACTGCATCCTTCGTCCTTGCCACACTGAAGAGCATCTGAAATCAGACTCTTCTCTACCCGCAGGGTAAGAACAGAATAAAACTAGCTCAGAAATAAATCTTTTACTCCTCAGAATGGAGAGACCCAACTAGGTGAGCTGAATAAAATAAATGAGCAGACACTTCTCAGATATCCATTCTGGGGTCATAAAACTCCTTTCACAAGTGCTGTATTCATCAAGAGATGAATGTCTCCAGACAGAACTAAAAACATCAACTATGCCTCTCCAAGCGGCACTTCAGTCCAGATTCACAATCAAATGCTTTTTCTGTCCACTGTGGGCTGGAGTGCTATGTGCTATGTAACCATACATAAGGTACTGAGGAAAATAAGGCAAGATACTTAAATTATTTTCTTGATAACCCTAGGAGATGCAGCATTCAGAAATAACTAACCACTGAACACCACTGCTACTTTCTCACTCATTCTGACTTAGTACAAAAAATGTCTCTGTCAGATCCACCATACCTGTATCCTTCAGTTTACATGTTGGTCGGCTGATATCCACCAAGCCAAGATAAAAGCGGAGAACACCTTGCTTCAAAGCAAAAAAGCTTTCAAAACTAGGTAGCAGTCATTATGTACATGTCCATCTCAGAACAATCTGTCTTCCTTGAGTATTCGTCTTTCAGCAGTTACCAGACCAAACCCTAAAACAATTGGAGCTATTGATTACACCAGGGCTCATCTAGCAGAAAGAGCTGCATGCCATCATCTTTTTCAGGACCTCACCACAGCCGCATCCCAAGCTCGGCTTCAAATCTTTATAGAGTTTACGTTGTATGAAAAAAGCCATATGGTACAGTAAGCTACAGTTATTCAGCTCAGATGGTTAAATTCCAGGAGTCATAACAAGGCTGCTCCTAAACTTTGACACTGGATCAAGCGACGGTCTTCTCTGAGATTATCAAAATACATGTCCTGCTGTATACAACTATTTCATGAATTAGATAAATTGGACATATATAGCAATACCAGATTTCATTCTACTATTGCTCAGGCACAGCTGTACTCTAAAACACACAGGATATTTCTGTGCCACTTAGACTGCACATTTACAAAACAACAGCTTTTGATGGGAGCGCCCGTTATGGTAAGGAAGTTTAGTAATTGTTTCTAGATAGATTTTTTAATGTGTTTACACTGTATTTTAAAAGCAGATCCAAGCTGCACTTTAACCCAAATTTCCCATATTTCCCAAACTGTTTGGATGCAGAGCTGAGTCACAAGTTTTGGCAGAGCTCTAGGACCCCTGGGGAGGGAAGCTTAAATCCAGGCAGTCACTGGCCACAGGTCCTTCCTCACACCTCCACCTCCACGGCGGGCGCGGGCGCGGATGTGCCTCCTTGCCGGACTCTGCCTCTATGTATCTCATAATTTCACACGGTAGCTTCAGATGCCTGAAGTCAGACAAGTCAGCCCACGTCCTTTCTACGTATATAGGCTGTTGAAGAAACATCTGAGGGTGTGCAGTGCTTTAGGTTGCTTTCTGGCATGCATTTCACTGAGTAGCACTGACAGAGCTCTGTCTAGTACAAACAGATCACACAGTTCTTATCAGAAGTCAGATTAAATAAATGTCTTGCAGAAAACAACATCTCCCTCGAACTCTTCCCCACTAGAACTGAACGCACTGTTCCAGCAGACATCTTACACTGTGTACACAGGCAAGATCGCTCCCGTTTCAGCTAAATATTCCACTTCTTCAGCATTAGTTCTTTTAACCACAGCCGTGGTCTAAGAACTCACATTGAGACATTCACTACTGCGGGTCCAAAGTATTTTTCTCATAATTGCTTTCCAAAACAGTTTCCCATCCTGTTGGCAGAGCTTTATTATTTGTTCCAGATGTTTTTCTTTGAATTTGGCTGTATTTTTTTAAAATGTTACCGTTCGCTCTATCTAATGAGTCTTTTTACAAGATATGCTTCCTACAAAGCCATCCTGACAGCTATTAGTTATATTTTTAACTTCTGATTTTTGTTGCCAGAGTCCCAAATTAATTTTTCTCTTATTTTACCCAAGACCGACATAAAGCAATGCTTCCCTTTTGCTCTTTTCTATATATTATAATGGTATTCGTAGTCTTCTCATCTTTCTCTCATTTTCCAGTATTTCTTAAAGATGATGAGAGAATTTTTTCAGTAATTCTCAGAAGACCTCTAATGTAAACTATTGCTATGAAAATGGTTAGGTCCAGCTGGTGTTCTTTTTAGCATTTGGTGAAATGTTTGGGTGAGATCTGCTGATACATTATACAACCCATCTGACTAGAAAAACAGGATCAACAAAGCAAACTAGAGGGTGTTATTCTGCTTGGGGAACTGGAACTCATTTGAGCTTTCCTCACAGGAGAGGTGTTCTAGCCTTCTGACCTTTTTGTGCCCCTCCTCTGGACCTTCCCCAACAGATCCTTGTCTCTCTTGTGCTGAGGACCCCAGAGCTGGGCACAGCACTGCAGGTGGGGTCTCACCAGAGCGGAGCAGAGGGGCAGAATCCCCTCCCTCGACCTGCTGGCCACGCTTCTTTTGATGCAGCCCAGGATACGGTTGGCTTTCTGGGCTGCGAGAGCACATTGCCGGCTCAAGTCCAGTTTTTCATCCACCAGTATTCCCAAATCTTTCTCCGCAGGGCTGCTCTCAATCCATTCATCCCCCATTCTGTATTTGTACTGGGGATTGCCCAGGCCCGGGTGCAGGCCTTTGTACTTGGATTTTAATTCTATTGCACACCTGGTTTCTAAAGCAGAAAAAATGTCCATTTTCCACCACCCATCAAAAATAAGAAACGTACAAGTAGCATTCGTAAGTATTAAATCCGTATATATGATATTCAATGAATATTTATTTGTTTCCTTTTTTATCTATATTTGCATTTATCTGATTGTGTTTTATACTGATTTTTTTTCTATAATCTTTATGCAAAAGCATTTTGAATCTAACATTTTAAATGTAGATTTATTTGTAATCTTCTAATTCTCCACGTTCTAATTTCTCCACCATTTCTATCTGTCCTATCCCTACTAATATACTGACACACATGATTGCAAATGAACAATCCTGTATACTTGGCAATGCTTTTCATTCGCCTTGCAAACCTACATATTAATCACTTGGTTAGAGAGGAGATGTCTAAAGATCTCCAAGTCAATTATTTTTAGTATTCACAATCTCGAGTGTTTCCTTCATTTTCCCCAGCTTCATGTGCTTTCACAGTCTTCCTAACATCTACCCACTTCCAAACTCCGAAAACCTAATTTCAACATCATTCTCATGTTTTGGGCGAGAAAAAAATGGCAGAGCATCATAGGCCTCAGCTGGCAAAGTACAGATGCTCTTCAGGTCACGGACAGAAGCATTATCAGCTATCTGCCTGTGTTAAGGAAATTGTGTACTATCGGGACTGCAGCACCCAGCACTGCCCTCTGCCCCCTTCAGCATTTCCTTTGACCTCAGAGGCAGATGTGATTCAACAACAAAACCTGATCTACGGGCCTGAAGCAGTATTAAGGTATTGTCTGCCTTTTGTTGACCTGCGAAACCCCAGTGCCAAACCTAGAAGAAAAATTCAGCCACCTGAAACTGAATTTAGACAGATTTAGTCACCAAAACTCTCCTATTCAGAGTAACTTAGCAAGAAAGCCACCTAACCCTAATGAACACAAGGTCACAAAATGCCTCTTTGGTTTTCATCCCAAATGTCCACAAGTGCTTTCAGCATTATAAAAACTTGAAACTCTCCTTGTCTGAGCAATGAGCCAGCCTGATATTGGACCAGCATGCTCCAGGCAATAAACCGAGTGCAGAAGCACGCCACTTCCCCACAAAGTCAAATTTTGCAAGTAAACGCAACACTACCAGATGATGACAGCATGAAAATAGCAAAGGTGCACGAGGTGACTGTTTAGTGAGGATTCACATAAGGCAGGAATCATTGTTCGGCCTTTTAATAATCACACCAAAAAAATGGCAAACAAATAGTACAGGTTCCACTCCTTGTGCCACCTGGGGAGACTACAGCCTCTGACTCCCTAGAAGTCCTGCTTTCTTCCCCTCTGTGAGGGACTGGTCTAAAGTAAAGTGAGTTAGGAGTGGAAGCCCTTCTTGCTGAAGCTGAACTACTGCACAGAAAAGAAGGAAAATTCATGGGGTCAGAAAGGCGGTATACAAGGCTGTACCATGGAGAAGGTCTCAATTCAGGCTTGGTCTCTGCTGGCAGCGTGAATAAACCTCTTGTGCTGAAGGATGCAAAGGCACCCGTGTATGTACTGCTGAGCTCCAAGCGATTCTCTCCTGGGTACGGTATTTTTTGTGCTCGTTCTTCTGAAGTGCCCGATTCTGAACAGAGGTATTTGGGTACTTAATTCGGATGCCGAGGCACTTACTGGACTACTCTACTGCTGTTCTTCTGACAGCTCACGAGCAAAAATACTACACTGCAAGAGAGCAAACTGGAAAACAGCATTTGCAGATGTTTAGAAACAATGTACCATCTGAGGGAACAAATGAACTCACAAGAACAGATTTCACAGAAAACTTTGCAAAAACACCAAGCGAAGCTTTCTCTTAGCAGTTCAGATGTGGAAGCAGCAACGCACCGAGTTCCTTGTGTCTGTGCTAAAGGACACAGCTAACTGCTGGCTATCGAAACTGCTGCATTACAACCCCGTTCCCCCTCCCACTGAGAAGGTTCAGAGGCAGCAGCAGAGCAGGAGCAGAGGCGAAAGCAAAAGGTACTCCATGATCGGCTATAATTCACCCCGTCCTCTCTCCCTTGCAACTTTTTCTGGAAGAGCACTCCATCTGAGTGAAGATCTCAGTAGCAAAGCCTGGAATAAAAACTGCTTCATGTACCTCGCTGCCCTTTCAGGAAAGCGTAAGGTCTAACCCAAGGGCCTGGCTCAGCGCCCAGCTTTCCCTGGCAGCTCCCGGAGTCCGGGCACTTCTGCTGAATCCGCAGCCCTCTGCGGCTTCCTGGAGAGCTGTTATTTTTCAGGGGGGAGTAGAGCAAGAAAAAGCCTAAGAAGATACTGTGTTCTGTAGGTTTTCTGAGGCCCTTTGAATGCGTAACATTTTTCTTTTCCACAGCAAACACAGGTTTGGGCAGAGTTACATACTGGTTATGAAAACTAGTTTTATAGGTAATACTGCAACACTGCTGGTATGTAAAAGACATCTAGAGGGGAGTAAGAGTGGTATCACATGATCATGTCAAGTATGTGTTCATCCCAGTACTGATGATTGACTAGTGCACAGTAAAAATATTTTAATAAGCTGAAAAGTGACTTTATTCTTCAATGTTTATTATACATTGACTGTAAGGGAAAAAAATGTTTGCTTGAAATTTAATGTTTGTTTTATGATTTATGACAAGGTTATAAATCTCTACGTGAAGAGGAGAGGAGATCAAAGGGAAGCACATCCTATTATGAATCCTGAGGCAGCCTGAAGAACTCACTTTTCATATCTTGTTTCTCAGCAAGGCAAAAATTTGAGCTTTAAACGGGAAAAGATAAAGCAGGCTCCGACAACTGAATCATCACCATCAACTCTCGAGCTGAGTTACTATGGCAATGACAGTGCTGCTGCACAGCTTCCTCTTACTCTTTCTACCAGTACAACAGATTTGTAACTGTACGTGGGAAATTTCCACGGCACATGTGCCATGTGCGGCTGGCAGGAGAAGCCTACGGTCTCAGGTGCCCTGGTCTCTACCGAAGGGAAGGACACATTTGTGTGATTAAAATACGGGATTTGCAGTTGTCCGTTTTCCATGGAAACAGGAGTTGGAGCAGCAGGGAAAGGGCCAGGATTCTTCCTGCTCTTTTGTGCCTCAGGAAGGTACATTCCAGTGCTTAGGAGATATCTTATAAGCATGCAGAATTTTCAACACAGGAATTTTAAGCATATTTTTCAGCAGTAACTATCTCACTTCCCTGAATTATAGATGTCTCGACACTGCCAGGGGAGGATGGCATCATCTTTTTGGCAGAGCATAGCTTGGAGCTCTACATAAGTAATGGATCCAATCCTGATGCCAGGTTAATAAATTAGTAATTCTAACTCTTTGTATATGCAACAATCAGTGTGTCAGTAGTCACCAGTGTCCTCTTTCCTCTTCGAGGACTAGACGAATGCATCACCTTTCCTATTACAGATGGTATGTTCTCTGCACTGTGCATAAAAGACACATTTGCTCTTAATTATTTTTGAGACAGTATTTAGTATTTACGCCCTAATAGCAAACAGAAGTTCCCAACAGGAATTGGGGCCCTTTGTAGGAAGCATACATGAAAAGGAGATCTTTGCCCAAAAATACTGTTGCTGAAAGTACAGTTTCCGCAAGCTCACTGAGTCCTGTAAGCAGACATTTATGTGGAACCTCAAAGGAGCTTCGTAACGCGAATTTCCTCAGCCTTTTTGCGCAAGAGAGGGCCTTTTCACCCACCGTGTGGGTGCGCATATAGCCCAGATCGCGGTCCTGCTAGTAAGTGCCCGTCTTTTAAGCAGACCGGCTCTGGGGAGCAGAGGAACAAGGTCAGCACATGTGCACTAATCAATAGGAGGCTCGACAGCAATTACCGCAATGAAAGGTAAGAAAGACAATACAACAGTTAGATGTACTATGCGGTGTATTGCCTGAGAATCGAGCAGGTTTTTACACCTCTACACGTTCCATAAAAACCTGTCACTGAACAAAAAGGACCAGAGAACACCCGGCGCATTTTGCTCTCGATACAGTACACGCACCCGTCACGTTTCTGCAGCTAACGTCTGTCTGCCCTCTGTTACCTATCTGCTTCGGCGCCGCGGCGTGAAGACCCCGGCGCCGCGCACCACCCGGCCTGCGCTCCGCCTGCCCGCGGGTCAGCGCGCCGACGCTCCCGCCGGCCTTTCGCGACCAGCGGCCGGCAGCGCGGGCAGGAAGCGGGCAGGGAGCTGCCTGCCCCCGGCGGCAGCCCCCTCACCGGGGGGCCCAGGCCGGGCGGCGGCCGAGCCGGGCAGGGGGATGCACCCCCCC
>JAVKLA010000027.1:34771111-34810897 GCA_034782735.1 Sagittarius serpentarius | reverse complement strand
GGGCTAATGTAAATTTTACACAACCAATCATGGAATTTCATCATTCCTAGATAATCTCCTCTTGGGACTGAAACACATTACAGAAAATGCCTTAGTCCTATTTCAAAGTATGTCTCTTCAAGGCCAAGAGAGCAGTATTTTATACCCAATGTTACCAACTTTATTACAATTTTGGATTTTTCTTTTACAGCCCCTATCATTTAAGTGATCTTCACTTTGAGGTGTGGTGAAATGGAGCATAATTTAGAGGAAAAAGTGATCTTCAGTCCTAGGAGAGACATTCAGCTGCAACTGCACTGATTTTTTTTGCAGCAAGAGGCAACAAAGCAGCACAAACCTACACTATTTAAAATTTCAATAGGCCGAACTCATGTCAGTCCATGTTTTGGGCAGGCTCCATTTAGCAGCAGTGTTTTTAAACATGCTGTTTAAGACATAAGGCGCTAACACCAGAATAACGTCAAAATTGCTTCCTGCCCTTGAAAACCTTTCGGTCTGCTCAGCTCTCATAGGCACTTAACTATGCTCAGTGAGAGGTGACAGAGTTCCCATCACACTCCTGATAAAAGTCCTTGCTCTGATCTCTACCCAAAATTCAACTCCTTTCCAAGCCTCCACCTCAGTACTGCAAGGATGTAAGCAGCTCAAGTTGCCCTTTGTAAGAAGAGGCCTGAAGTACCATGATAAATGTTCCAGTCCCAGACTTGGGGGACTGGCCCTTTGCTCCCTGAGCCACAGAGGATATGCCAGTTGTTGCTACAAACATACCTTCTTAATTTTATTTCCCTCTAATATTTCGCTTTAGCTTTAGTTATATCTCACCTGGATCCTGCTGGTGCTGTATGGAGTAGCTAGGGGAAGACCATCAGCCTCCAAACAGTTCAATAAAAACTCCTGTCCTTTTCTTCCGAGTTTAGAAAAAGCTCGTACCCACACCCATACCGCACTGGAAGGCCTTGTCTCAAACCGTGCAGGTGGGGAGGACAAGCAGCTCATAGGCTAAGGGTAAAATAGTAGATGTCTGCCTCAGTTCAGGCTTATAGCATAGGAATCAAGTCAGCTCCTTCCCGGGCTGAAGTAACACCTATTGATAGTCCCATTACGCGTTCTTTTTTCCAACCCAGGAACAAAAAAGCCTTTCTTTAATATTCAGCTTAAGAGGTACCTGACATGCCCCTAAGCTGCTGAAAACGTCGAGGCTCAGGCGCTGCCCACCTCCCCACCAGAGTCACCTGCACCCTTACTTATGTCCACCCTCTCACAAGGCTGTTCTTAATTTCCAATTCATGCTGATTTCTCCTTTTCCCCCTAAATCAACTATCCCTCCTAAATCCCAACCTCCAGAAACATACTAAAATGAAAGCACTGTTGTATATATGTCCTACATGAGAAGAACAAGTGAGCATTTTGCTCCAAAACCTTTCAGACAAACAAACACAGGACATTGCAAACATCAACTATAGCACAGTCAAGGAAAGGATGATTTTTCAGTCATCCTGGCAGGTCAGTCCTCCATAGTCAAGAATAACAGTGAAAGCGATCAAGCCTACCTTTCAGTAAAGAAAAAAATCAGGACACAGCCAACAGGCCAAGTATGAGAAGGAAAAGGAGGAGCCCATGGCAGCAGGAGAGAAAGAAAAACGAGTGTACGCGGTGCGTGTACGAGATCCCTCAGGGAACTCCAACCAGTGGAAAAGATAATAATGGAGCAGCAGCTACACAAAGGTTTAGAAAAAGTGTTTTCACATTTGTTGAGGATAAAAATCAAGATACAGGAAGGAAGAAAGATATAGCATAGGAAAAAGAGGGAACAGATACCAATGCAAGTGTTTTTAACATGCAAGATACTACCTACAAGAGCATCGTATCCTTGCTGGCATTGTGTCAGCACATGGTAGAGGAGATGGGAGTAATCTCCAGAGCAGCTGTGCCCAAGTCCGGGCACGCAGAGGGAGGGAAGAACAGCAAAGCAGGATGCAGCCTGAGAGGGAGAAGCAATGCAGGAGGGCCGACATGAAAGAAAGTGGCAGCACCCAAAGGTTTTAAAATGGCTGAAGGCTCAAAAAAAATCAAATGCGCTTTCATGATGTATTCAGGGGCTTTGTTTCTAACTTTTTATTAACTAGCCCATGTTTTGTTATTTTTAATAAATAGTATTTATTTTACATTGTCTCAGAAATAGCAATAGTAAGCACTAAACTGATTTTTTTAAAAGATGAGGTATAGCTTCCAACAGGTTTTCCCTTAAGTAGGCAAGACATTAGGTTTCCCTGCCCTGGGTCAGTAACAGTGAAGGAATTGTGACTTGTACCTCCTCGCTTCATCAGTGCCGTTAAAAGGCCAGACACGGATTGTTATTGAAGCTTATTCACAGACTTCCGCCTTATCTCCCATCCACCATCAGATATTTGAGGTGTGTACCAGGAGCAGCTTTGCTTGCCATACCGCTGTTTAGTCTGCACAGACTGTGGTCACACATTCTACTCCGGCCAGAACACTTGTGGAGAAAACATGCACAAGTGCATATGGTTGCCTTCTAAAATGTATTTTAGAATTTAACGTTTCTCAAGGACTTCTTTCATATCTGAAAATCGCTGTGGAATCAGTTGACTTGTGCAAGATTTTAAGAAATATGACAAGCATACTAAAGATTTTTAAAAACTTTTCTCCATGACCAAAGCCGCTAAAAGTAATTCTTACCCAATTACTTCTCTTTTAAGCAAAACTTGTGTCAGAACCTACTACAACTTAGTTAAAAATTCTGTCTACTCAGACAGCCCCCCACCGCTTCCCGTTCTTTTACAACTTCACTGTTCCCTGCATGCACAGAGAACAAGTCTCAGGCACAGAATGTGCTGTCTTCACTCACCTGTCACAAGGTAAGAAATCCGTACAACCCGTGAATTCAGGCGTAACAGCATCCACGCAGCAGAAGATGGAGAAGGCATTCACTGAAGCTCTGAGCTGGACATAAGAAGACAGACCTTCCCTCCTCCCGCACACCTTTCCTTCCAGCAGACATTAAACTTTTCTTCGTCGTTAAAGCACTGCTGTCTTCTACGGCATATTTACCATGCACACTTTACCAGAGTAATTCCCATGTAAATACACAGAGTAAGTATACAAAAAATGGGATTTGAGAAGTGCTGTTAACTGAACTGAGAATTTTCACACTAGCTTTATTAACAGGAGGACACATTTTTTTCCAATCATACTACCTATGCAACAAGTATAAGGTGTGAGGATTTTTTTTTTTTCCTAACTGTAGGCAGTGAAAGAATTTCTGCTAGAAATACAAATTTACCAATACAAGTGATTAAATTGCTCCCCTACATTCACAACATCAGCTGTCATAAGAAAGGAGCAGCATGCACCACTTGCATAGTGATGTCACTGCTGGCAGCCATTGCAACCTTGCATGTAAATGGGCGTGGCAGGACAGGAAGCTGCACACAACACAGTGACCAGAAATCCACTTTAGTGTTCAGCTGTAACATGTGCTCTACCATTGCATACTCTACCAGGAGCACATTTAGAGATGCAGGTCATCCATAACAAGTCATTTTCTTCTCCACAGGTCAGTATGATCTCCCATGGAAAACTCCTGAATATTTATAAATGCTTTTTATAAAAAAAGGCAAATGCAGACATTCCTTATCAGGCAGGAAGCAAAGGGTTCTTTAAAACCGTTTAATTACATGTTTCAGGTAAGCACAGACAATACAGTAGATTTCCCACCACTGAATATTTACATTCTTTTCTCTCGGCTTGAGCTGTTCAGGAAGTGTCTTTCAGTCAACATCCTTGCTCAATCACTTTTGCTGCAAAGAAGGGTGCTGGAATAGAACTATTGCAGGAAGTATCATTCCATCAAGGCATGATTTTCTGTGGGTTTTTTCTCCTTTAAGAACCACCTACTAATAGTTCAAGATATTTTGGGAGAATCCTGGCTTCCAAGATGACCTGAAGAATGCATTGAAACCAAGCAGTGTGTTGAAGTCCTAGAAATACTTAAATCAATACCAATGTGTATGTTGTAGAGCTGAAATTCTCTTTTTCACTGGCACTGCTATTGATGCCTGGTTTCTGTTAGGACAGTTTTACACCAATTTTGTTCTGTTCCTTTTTCATTAGCCTTTGGGCCTCTTTCTCCATTTTCTTTCGTTGTTGTTCTGCTGCTCTTTTTTCCCTTTCTGCTATCTTCTGTTGTCTGTAATTAAAGAAAATATGAATTGCTAAGTAACAGGAATCCAATTTTCAGCATGATCATACCTTAAGTTCCTGTCAATAAATAGGTTATTGTAACTAATAAAAACAGAGCTTCAGTCTACTGCAGTTAGACTCAGAACAGTTATTCTTTTATTGTGCTGAAGTCCTTTTTATAGATCAATCTAGTCTTAGGCATTAATATTTGTTCAATTATTTTACAATATAAAAGCCACTCAATTCTCAAAGATTCAGAGTAAGTGAATCAGTAAAGAGT
This sequence comes from Sagittarius serpentarius, assembly GCA_034782735.1. Classification (NCBI taxonomy): domain Eukaryota; kingdom Metazoa; phylum Chordata; class Aves; order Accipitriformes; family Sagittariidae; genus Sagittarius; species Sagittarius serpentarius. The sequence continues at coordinate 34,806,414 of JAVKLA010000027.1, read as the reverse complement.
GTACGACAGTTATAAGGCCTAGAGCTATTTATGGGAAAAAGAAAATCTAGTGCTTTGAGTAGCAAGATTACCCGTCGTTTCAAATTCAGACCAAAACAGTTCGACTTGTCTAGAACACTGACTTTTGTCCCCCCTCTTCCCTCAGCAGAGGCATCGTAGTTATCCTCTTTGTAATGCAAGTACTACAAACGTTTTCCTCATGATCAGGTGAGATAATAACTTCTGATAGTCCCTTTCACGTGTTCAGGATCTGAGTTGTACTCTATTGTTCAGTACAAATATAACCAATAGCATTTAAGGAAATAAATATTTCAAAAGTCTTCAGTTGTGTATCCTTTTAGCATTATTTCTTATCATTGCTATAAAAACCCAGACATCACTATATGCTAGCTCAAAGAATGTGTCTACAGAAATATGTTTCCAATTTCAACAAATATATAGCTGACTAGAGTGAAGGGGGAAAACCAACACAAAAATCCACTCATTTTATTCCCCCACTTCAGCTAGAACACGTAACAGAGTGACACAGGGGCAACAACTGGATCCATACTCCACATTGCAGCTCTCCCCTGTGTTGCCTAAGTAGTAACAGAATGGTGTAAGGAGATCACTCCTGGTTTGGATTCAGCTTATTAGATATGAAAAAAACTGCTAAGTTGCTTGCAAGAGGACTTTAAAAATAAAAATGAAGCTTCATTAACTTGAAAAGGTGAAGTTTAACACAGATTCAGTAAGAATAAAGAATTTCTTATTAAAAGAGAATAAATTCTAACTGACAAGGCCGCAAGGAGTTAACTTTCAATGTATCTAAATTACCTGTGCACATCCACTTAAGTGTGTAAAACATACCAGATTAAAAACTATCATCACCTGAAGCAACCTTCTCTGGTAGATTCCAGCTACAGACAAACTGGACGCACAAAACTTAGAAATATTTGAGGTACAAAGACTACATACTATCTTTGTATCAGACAGAAGAGGGACTGCACTTATTTCCCTTGACTGTTTATTAATGGCTAGAATTTTTCCTATACTCCGTTAAGCTGCTCTGCTGTTTGTCATGGAAGAATGAAATTAGTCATTCACATCAGGATCTACCTCCCAAGTTAATGGAAGCTCAAACTTTCTTTTTTTTTTTTTTGAGATCATGCCCCACTATTCTACATGCCACCAGAAAGCCAGATAGTTGACAGTGCTGTCAGTCTAGCATATGCAGAGTAATAATATTTGCCACTTTACAGTAACAGATTTTCTTATACTCCCCACACCTCTGAACTGATGCAGAAGGAAAGAAGCTGTATGTACACCAGCCAGCATGTAAAGACAGTGGAGTTCCAAAAAGCCATGAGGTGTTAAGCAATGCTGCTATTCATTTGCAATTCTGAACCGAGGGAAGTCATAGCAGATCATGTTTCTTTTCCCCCGCTATAAACTGCAGCACACAGAACTCCTCTGCACAGAGAAGTGGTTTCCATGCCCTCTACTGGCTGAGTAATTTTATTAGACTTCAGTTATGCCCAATTGAAAAGAGACCTTCACATCACCTCAGACAGAGGCACTGAAGTCACCAAAAAATATGAACAAGTAGCTTACCACAAAGTCATTACCTTTCCACTGCTCTTTTACTTCATCATTATTGAAAACATTGGTCTCTATTCCAAACTTCCTGTGTGTTTTCAACAAAGTTACTCCCTTTCAGGCTCAGAAAGGTTTCATTTCTCAATAAAGGAAGAGCCTATGATGAACTGCAGCCATATCCGACTCATTTTTTCTGGGTTCCAAAGCAAGCGGTTCAGCAGAGTTTGGATGGAATGATGTAAGCTGTTTAAACCAGGAAAGTATTCATTCCTGATGTCGGCCTTGCTTTGCATTCCCTACACAAGTTATGTCCAAAAAAACCATAAGCTTCTCTCATTGGTTAGCAGAACATGATTTATAATCAGAACACTATTAGCAGACATTCTTATTCCAGTACGTTTTTATTTACTGTATACCTTCTGAATAACTGTAATAAGAATTATTTCATACCATTTGGTCTTTTACGTCAACACAACTAAATGCACCAGCATTTAGCTTAACTGTACCCACTGGGAAAAAAAAAACTTCATTGGTATTAGAAAGTCTAAAGGTGCAGGTAAGTATCTACAATTTGCAGAAGAAACCAAGTTCTAACTAACTTCAATTAACTGAAAATCCAGTTTATCATCCACTATGTTGATTCATCACTGATTGGAAAATTTCAGCACATCCCAGCCCAGAACGTGCTGGGAAGTGAGAAAAAAAAACAAACCCCAGACCACACGGACTTCTCAGGCACTAGTAGCCTACTCCTCAGCACTGTCTTTCAGCATGCTTCAATTCCAGGAAGCATTTGGCTTACCATACATGCTTATTTCAACTGTTACGCATATGCATTAAACAACCAGAGAGGCCATAGGATACAGTCTTCTCTGCTACTTAGCAGGCCACAGCCCATTTTTGCATGATTGATCAGCACTCCATTACTACACAAATATTATTCCAGCCTAAGATACTTCTGAATACTAACTGAGCACCAACAGGTACGCAGGCACAGCCAGCTAAGGGAGATCCTTACTTTTTCTGCACACTCATTTCATTCTCAATAAGCACTGCTGGAGTACAGTCAGCATGAACACTCTGGAGGGTTAGAGGGACTCTGTCCCCCATTTAGCAGTCTGAAAACTTCAGATCATTTTGTAGACCAAGATGCAGTCTCCTAGCATTAAGAAGAGACTCCAGAACACTTCCCTATTCATCTGTTGAAAATGGAGCCAGGCCTGTCAAGTACTATACTTCAATTTTATGTTAAATGTCAGATGTTAATTACATCACAGATGTCTACTGCAAGAGAAACTGTAAACCCAGAAGATATTTCCTATCAATCTTGCTAAAAATCAGCCAGCACTTTCCTCAATTACAGAAAAACATTTTAATTTGATATGGCACAAATAAAACAAAGGATACAGAAATAGAACTGGTTGAATTTATTATCTATCATTAATGCATCAAAAGTGTGCTGGTGACTTTCCTCTTGTCTTATTCTATTGGTTGAAAAAAGTATATTTTCCCAAATATTACAAAAAATAGTTGACCAGAATCATTTTTTGTAAAAATACCATTTTTCCTTTAAAGATTCACAGCTCTAGAAAGATTTTTTTTTTTTTAATACATCATGTCCTTATTTCATATTATCACCATTGTCCCACTGAAGCCATGTATTTGTGATTTTGTGAGTGGAATGAGAGCAGTTTAGGAAGCTGAAGCGACCTGAGGCAAGTTATCTGATGACATAGGAAGCAATTAAAGTATGATAAAACCTTGAAATGAAACAGGTTAACGTAAGTCACTGCCAATTCAGATCATTGCATGTGATTAACTTAATCTGCATCTCTTTACCTTTCATACTCCTTCCTCGCGTTCTTAGGAGGAAAAAAAAAAGAACACAAACGGAATCGATGAAGTAGTCATGCTAATTTTGTGCAAGACACTGATTTTACATTCAAGCCTTACCAGCTAGTTAAGTCCACTAGAAAAGCGTAGCTCCTACAGGGATTCCAAGAACAAATTTATCACTTCACCTTCTGTCCTAAACTATTTGTACTTTACAGCACATGGTTACAATCCTTTTTATAAGGACATCCAGTGGTATTTTACTTAAGCTGAAACATGTTATTTCTACATAATAAACTGTTGAGGTTGGGGGACATAAGTTTTTCTGGGGGGTTAGGGGGTGGGAAGTGTGTGGGGGCATATTACTGTGTTGTTGCAATGTTCCAGTGATTCTCAGATTTCCCCTGTCTCATCTACTAAATTGATTAGATCCAAGATGTATTCTGCCAAGTACCAGTTACACAGAGGTTAGATGCATAAAAATCATTTGTCTTAAGAACTGTTAAACAATTCTTAGCACTTATCAGAAAGGTGTTACAACAAACAAATCTGTATTTGATTCTTCTACAAGTAAAAAGTTTACATGGTGTTACATTATTTTCAGTTACCTAAGAACTTCTTCTGCCTGCCAGGCAGCATCTTCCTCTTCTTCCCAGGCATTAGTATTTTCTTGCCAAGTATCCAAGTCTCCCAGTTCAGGCTGAAACAAAAGAAGAGAAGCTCTAAGCACATGGAAAAATTAGATAAAACACTTCTATTTTTAACCACGATGCTTCAAACTTCCAGAAATATTTGAGGTATGACAGTACTCCTCAGCTTATTGTCTATGAGTTTTCCCCTGCTCCAATACCGACTTTTTCCATTTAATTGCTGGAGGTTTTTTTGGATTCTATTGGTGGGTAACAAAGGAAGGAAGGAAGGAAGGAAGTACTGGAGTGCATTTTTAGGAAGAAGAAGAAGAAAAGCTGAGCAGATGAAATAAGTAGATAATGTAAAAGATTTCTGGAAGTTGCATGGACAAACCAACATGTACATCCACATGTATGTGTGTCCTATATCACTTGAGTGCTGCTTTTACTCACTAGAAGTCCTTTCCTGAATTATTTTCATTATGGACAGTCTAAGAAAGTGGTATGACCATTCTGTACTGCTTTCCGCCTAGACCCTTTTGTGCACTACATTAATCAAAGCAGGAGCACTGTTAAAGAAGGCAAAGGGGAAGGGAGGGAGACCATCTCCCTCTCAACAGACAGGCTGTTATGTAACTAGACTATTTTTTTCAAAGGCTAAAGAGCAAAAATTAGGAAACTGTTAGAATACAACCCCAGAGAAAGGAAGGGAGAAGCAGAAAGTTAAAAATGGGTCCAAAATAATAAAGCAAAGGTAACCCAGAGGCTTCCAGAGGCTCAAAAAAAAAAAAAAAAAAAAAAAAAAAAAAAAAAAAAAAAGCGCCTTCCACCCTTTTGTTAGGAACTTACTGTGTAGAGTCAAAAAAAATGTATAGTCCATTGCTTTAGAAGATTTGCAAGTATAGAAGTGTTTGGAAGCTTCTTACCTTTTTATCACTGATCTGCTAAGTTTCTCAGTAGAATAAATTAGTTAAAACTAGATTAACTAATTCATTGCTTTGAACCAAATAAATACTCAATTTTAAAACAATTTATGTTATTCCACAACTATTCCTCTTGCTCCCACAATGCAGACCTTAGGCAGACTATTCCTTCTCCTACAGAACAGTCATTTAACTGTCAAATACAAGATCAATACTCAGAGCATACTTACAGACTGGTGAATAAAAGGAATATCTTGTGTAGCCGCTAATCTGCTAGAGAATCCTGTGTTTCCCTCTGGAATCCCAAAATTTAAAGGCTCTCGTTTTTTAATAACTATCTGAAAATATTCAAAAAAGTAACAAAAAGTGGTAAGTCAAAGCACTGCACAGATTCCTTGGTGATCATGTAACTCTGTGCCTGTGAAGATACAGGTACACACCACCACACAGGTTCTGGAAGCTGTACAGCCAAATGAACTGGTGAGAAAAGCTAAATGCGAAAGACACAAGAACTCCCTCTTCCCCCTCACTAGCTTTTTCTTAACTCACGTGGAAACCCATGACTGTATCCAGACAGAAAGGGCACAAAGAATTACAGATCAAATACATCTCCCATTACTCATATAAGCTACCAATTACATGACATAGTCCTTGGAGAAATTCTGCTTCCATAAAAGGCCACTGTAAGATACTACTCTTGTGGACAGTGTTGCCTGCACAGCTACACTGCTTTGGCACATGAGCTCTCTTAGCTACTTCAGTAGCGTATCTGTGCAGACAATTTAAGTTTAAATAGTTGCAATGTAATTCACTATCACATGAACTGGTAAAGCTCTGTACTGTTTGGCTGAAAAACATGCAGTATTTCTAATAAGCCATTTAAGAGAATCATATTTAACATGGTTGCTAAGATCATGTACCCCTTACTTGTCTTGACCTCAAGATACAAACTTGCTCACTTACTTTGTTTAGCCTACTTCTAAGTCTCTGCTGCTTCCAGAAGAGGTAGATTAACAGTTCCACTGCCTGTACAAATGCTAGTACCAATCCAAGAAAGCGAACAGGACTAGACCATCTTATTTAGCAATGACAGACGCTGTTATTTGACTGAAGTTCCATTTCCAGACATCGTAGATATGAGCGGTAACATAAGTAGACTCCACCTCTGATGTTGGGGTTTATATTGAGCCCAGGTTTGGTGGAAATACAAACTCAAATTCATATTTAAGGGTGGTAACAAGGCTGAGTTAGCAGGAATGTTCTTTATGGTGCCTGCAGTCATCCCTAGAGATACATTTAAACTAAACCCACTATACAATATTCAAACAGCATGGACTCTTCTCGAGTTTTGTCCTGAACCTGAAGCTCATTCCATTAGGCAAAAAATGTCATTAGACACGAAGTAGAAATCTATCTCTCCCCAGTCCTCCTCTGCCCCCACGATTTTGGGAGATCAAAATCCTTAGAAGAATTTAGTTCACAGAATACTGCAGATCCTGAATGTACAGAAAGCTGACCCCAGTATCATCTCCAGTTCATAGGACCACAGGAAGATTCACATTGGAAGGGGCTCCGGGAAGTCTGTAATCCAACCTCCTTCTCAAAGCACTGTCAGCTCTGAGGCTGATGAAAGTACTCAGGGCTTATCCACTTGGGACTTGAAAACTTCCCGAGATGAAGTCTGCACAATCTCTGGCAACCTGTTCCAGTACTTGACTGCCTGCCTTGTGAAAAAGGTTTTCCAATTGACTCAAAGCCCTGTAAGTACCCAGCTGGAAGATTTCCACATAGAAACAAAATTTGCAATTACCAGAAGTTTAATCAGCATTTATTTACGGTGTTGATGCTCGTGTGGATACGCCCTTCTGTCTTGTCCCCATAATAAAAATGGATATTTGAAGAGCAAGCCATTTTGAAGTATCAGCTCCCTAATTCCAGCCTCCCCAATATAACTTGGTGAAACAAGTAACCACCGTTTTCTGAAACAGCAGTGCTGCTTCCTCAGATTTCAGGAGAGCAGGACATGGAATGACTCCGTTCAAATAACAGACAGGTATGAGCACAAGTATCTTGGTGAAGTGGTTCCATTTTCAGAATTAAAGTAACTTGAGGGTTCATGTTATACTTCCCAGAGCCTTCCTTTAGACTATGAAATTATTCTCAGGTTTCCAATAACATTAAGACTAAAGATGTAAACATGAACTAGCATCACATTCGTTAAGATCTCAAAAAGTCAGTATTTTTAAGTGGACATGTTAATGACTACACATCACCTATTCTCGTTTCAATAGAACAGCTTAATTTTACCAGCAGCATCTTCTATAAGTTGTTAATTTACTTATAGTCTATTTTAAAGCAAGGAAAACTCTCCCTAAGTATAGTTGAAAGTGCAATACTTACTTTTTGAGTTTTTCTTATAGTTGGTGTCATATCTTTGAAATAATCAGGTTCCATTTGTTCCAAAGGATTTTGCTGAGCAGCCACATTACCATTACCACCTTCAATCTTCACACTGGTGGGTGCATCTTCATCCCATGAAGACCAGTCTTCTACTTCAGGCTGAATAGAAGCATATAATACAAGTTAATATTATCTGCAAGTAAAAACTTGTCTTTTTATACTTTGCTAAGATATATACTTAATATTACATAGCATATATAATAATATTGTATCTTTCCAAGATAAATACCAGTCCTGTTGTAGGACTGATATAATCACTCTGTTAAGTGATTATCTATTAAGTCACCTACCACTTAAGGAATTACCTGTTTAGGAACAGACGAATAATCCACTGTGGTTGGCAAAGTTATTTGGTCTCCACTTAACTTTCGCCCTCTTCCAGACCTGAAAGAAAAATGTAGGATTCCTCCAAGCTCTGAAAACATGAGCACTAAGTTTAAAAAAAACAAAAAGGAAGTCTGAGAACAGCACTACTGAAAATAGTCATGGCTAAAACATTAAGTGCTTAAACTACCTTAGTTTTAACTACTGCCAGTAAAAGTCTGCTAAACAAAGGAATTTCATCACGAATTTAAAGCAGTGTTCACAAGAATTGCAAAGTGCAATTTACTTTTCAAACTGCAGTGGAAATAAGGGAGAAGCAAGTTTAAGAAAAACAAAAATGGACAAATGAACTCAGTTATTTGCATACAGTCAGTTACAATTTTTAGATTGTCACTGCTTATGAAGCAAACGCTACTGATCTACATTCGTTCAAAGATAACCATTTCTACTGTAAATTGAGAAATCTTTCTACTTGTCTTAGATGTTAAGCTGTGTCTAACAAATCGCTTTCTGAGCTGCTTGATTTGAAAGCCCAGCTAAAACATTTTTTCCTTCAAAATCTAGAGGTAGTATACAACTATGCAAGTCAACAGCTTCTGGTCAATACATGCTTCTACTTAAAGAATACTGTTTCAATTAAAGCATTTCAACAACTATATCAAATAATTTCAATTGAAAACAAACACTAATGCATTGCAAATAAACCACCTAGACATTTACTTAATGACAGCATTAAAGATCACAATAATAATTAAAATATTCTTAGCCTTACAACAGAATAATGAAATTCAGGGTCACACTCATGTTTTCCCCAAGGAGTATAAGCTCCTATAGCAATACAGTCATGTAATTGACCTTATGCAGCTTGGAAAATTTAAGTTTCATTTATTAGTACTGACAAGAATAAAACTGGAAAGCTACAATTTGGAGTTCATACCTATTAGTTTTACTATTATAGAACATTCTACCATCAACTCGTAATAGCTGAATTGCTTGTAATACCACCTCTGCTGCATGCTGGTGAGTGATTAGATAAGATTTTCCTCATTTAAGCTCAATAGATTCTTCCTTAGGAACGATCAGGTACTATCATCAAATTTTCAAGCTTTATATAATTAACTTTAGCCTTTTAGAAACTCTTCTTTTAAGCTGAAAAGCAACACAGTTTAGGAGTAGAGAAAGGTAAAAACACTGTTTCCCCAAACACATTACAGACTTCTGGTTCTGGCTCACTAGATTTAGCTGATGTCTCTAAAGGAAACCCACGCTTGGAAACATCCTCCTTCAGACCTGTACAACATCCGCATCTTTAATGCTATTCTAAGCCATCACTTCTGCAATTGTATATATTTCCCTATTTATATGATCTAGAAGACTCCAGCAAGTGCCTTATAACAAATATTCATCTAGCCAAAATGATTACACTGATAAGGGTAAAGGTGGGAGGAAACAGCTTGGGTCATACAACATGGGAAAGAATACACTACACAAGGCAGCACTGAGGAAGGCTACATATCTCCACTTTTTCTACATAGGGAACAAGATGCTTATAGGAACAGTTGCTTCACAACCATCAATAGACAGAGATTGATCACTGCTCTGAATGCCAAATGCCTCAAGAATTCTTGGTTTTGTTTCTCCTTACTAATTAGCAGCATCCAGACTTCTCAGCTGGAGAAGATAAATACAGATTTTAAAGACAGAGAATGAAGTTTCATCTCTTTTTATACTTACACCTTTTATTTCCTGGGAACAGTGGATTCAGGCAGGCTGTTTATCAAAAAAAGTTTCAACTAAGGAGATGACTAGTACTATATGTATGCTTTATGCTGACTAGAAAGATACACGATCTCTACAGGCACTTGTTTAAATGAAAACTAATGTAAACTATATAATCTAGCTCATACCCACTGAATTAAAATGCACATTCAATTAGGTCACATTTGCTGGTTATCAGTCGTACTCATATGCAGGGGTGCATTACAGGGAAACAAAATTTATAAAGCTATGCTTTGCAGCTGACATTAAACAAGAGAAACATCTGTAGTTAATGGACTGAACTAATTTGATCCACTGACTTGCTTATGTGAAAGATTTTACATTTTCATTCTTTCAACTAATTGTTATTCACAGAAGAAATGTTCTACTTTTGATTCCAAAGCAGTTCCTTGGCTGTTCATTTCAAGGATTTATTTCATTCAAAAGTTGGAACAAAGGAGGAAAATACTGTCATTACACCTACTAAACAACTATCTGCTTATAAAAGCTATCTTAACACTTAGATTAAAGGTCCACACAATATAGAAGCTATCATCAACTCAGTGTTTTGACTTCTTTTAGAACTTGAACAGCAAGTACTCTTAATTTAATTTGGAATTCAAATTGCAGACTAAGGTTGACATCTATATAGTTGTATGCAGTATTAGAATATCTTTTTAAAGCTTTACTACATCTGTAGAGAATTTACCAACCAGCTTCCTCTTATTCTTGGAATAAGTAAAGGCGAACAGGAAATAAATTTATTTTGTGTCTACTACATACTCTGCATATGCTTTAACTTCACTCGCAAAGTAGGAGTCACCATACACATCTATAAGAGTGGCAAGAAGCAACAGTATTTCACATGACAGCACAGCGTCGCAAAGATCTACCTCAGGTACACTGCCACTGTACTATTGAACTCTACTATTATACAACCATAACTCCAGGGTTTTTTGAATGCTTCTAGGTACTGCACCGCTGTGTTCATGAGTCTACAACTCAAAAGAACACTATGTATGACTTACAAGAGTAAGCAAAAAAAAGTCATGTTCATTCAAAAAAAAAAAAAAAAGCAGTTCCCCTGAACCTTAATCACTGTCCTCCAAACTTATGAAAGAATCTTCAATAGGCAGAAAAATCTGAAGTCTCAGGCAACCGTTTCTTGACAAAGCAGGATGAGAATCACATTTATAATGAAAGCCTACTGACTGATGACTGGGTGGATGCTGCCATTAACTGAATCTCTTAAAAAACAAAGTATCACTTGCCAAGCCCCTCTAGAAAATGCGGAGAACAATTTTTCTTAAAGTTTGACACAGTATAGCTTTAAAAGGCAATTTTAAAACCCTGTCACAGCTGTTTAGAAAACACTCCTCATTAACGCTATCATACCACAAAATACACTCACAACTGCACTACATAGACTTTTGAACTCTGAAGGAATATGCAGATTAAAGAATGAATTTGACTTAGTTTTTATCTGTCTTGATTGTTTTGCAATTAGTAAAATCAGAACTGGGAAAAATGGTGGGTGGGTGCTGGGAGAAGGAAAGAAGTACAAGAACCTGTAATTAAAAAAGAAAAGGTAACCAAATTAAAAAAGACACGTTTACCTGCATATTAACTTTTTTATGAAAGAAAGCACTGCTGCCAGGCAAGTACAGATTTTAAAAAGTCGAAACTGTGTTACAGCCATGGTGAGAAACCCTTCCTGCAAAAGAAAAAAGTTATATGTAGAGGATTATACATATTTACATAGTTCTTAGTCAGTTTCCTTAGTTGCTGATAAGCAAGGAGCATTCTGTGAAACTGTATTAATGCAAGAAAAGAGAGGAGGTACCTGGAGCAAAGACACTACCTGCCTACTATCAGGACATTTCACTGATGTAAATAATACAAGTACCCAATGTATATGGCCTTTAAAGAAACAGCACATAATCATAGGTAAAGTCACGGTTAAAGATACTTTTAAAGGGGAAGTGCGGGCAACCAATTGCAGTGACTGTACAGCTGATCTGTTTTAGACACTAACAATGGCACTGAACAGTAGCAATGCAAGGAGAACAGAATAGTCATCAGTACGAAGCTCACACTTGCTTGAGCAAGTCTTGCATATACAAATTATAAATTTAGTCATTAAGTCAAAACCCAAAACTGGCCATTTAAATTTAGTTTCCATTTTTATGGATATGCATGATGAGAATGAACACTGGTTATTTCGGAACCAGTGTCACTGAAAAATCATCAGCAAAGAAAGACTGTTCATCCTGTGTACACTATAGCACCAGTTAACCCCTAGATCTATCAATATTCCTATGCCAGACTGGATCATGCTAGCAAACCCAGCCAAGAAAAAAATTCATCTCTGGCTGAAGCCACTTATGTTGGCAGCTATTTTTCAGTGCCAATTTGATAATCTAGAGAATTTATACTCATTATATCACATTATTCCAACAGATCCCCTCAAATAGGTACAGACTGAGTCAGAATAATCTGCTGTAACTCAAGGATCCCTCTTCTCTCTTCTACAGGTGAAGATTTCAGAGTAAAGAATAAGAGGTTAGGCTTCACAAATAGCTTTTCATTATATACATCTACACTTGTAACAACATTTTCTCTTGCAAGTTTAACATACCTCCTGGTGAGAAGAGAAGGCAGCCCTGTGACATTTTCCTCAGGCCATAAGTATTCCATGGAAGGACAGCTTGATTTCAAATATGCTATGGCATTTAAATCACTTTTTATATTCCAGGCTTTAAGTTAGGAAGAGTCAGGAAGGTGGATCATTAGGTAGGCTGCTCCAATACTGCCCTGAGGATTTTATTAAAAAGTACATAATGGGATTTGTGAGCTTCATGGAGCTTAGATTTATTTTTTATTGGTGCTCATTTGCTAGATAACGTAACAAGTATTAAACACTGTAGTAATACAGTACTGGAAATATTGTTCCACATACAGTCCAGATCAGGAATGTCCACTACTGAAAAGTCATACAGGGTCCTATTAAACAAACAGGCCCTTCTACTGTAAAATAGAAGGCTTAAGTCAATAAGTAAACACCAAATTACAGACCCCACTACCAAATGGTAGCTGAGGAGAAAGGCCTCATAGGACACATTTCACCTCTACTTCAACACTAGCACTGTCTTAATCTCATTTCATGGGAGACTTAAAAACTGTAGAGAACCTTATACAGAAGTGGGTATTAAATGGGCTCTTCATCTAACAGGAATAGGAAACAAGTCAAACTTCCCACAAAGAATCAAGAACAGCAGACACAGTCCAACACATTTATCTTTAGTTTTAAAGACAGGACTATCATTTTGTATTGTGCTGAAGCGCTTCCTTACCTTCTGGAATAAGCAATTTTGACAGTATCTAAGTGACAGGAGAATGCATCAGTCAAGAATTTGAAGGATTCGGGAATCATGGAAGTTAGTGAAAAAACAGTGGATAGTAACTAGATGGATGGCTCTCTATTCTAGAGGTAGAAATTATTGCAAACTAACACTGAATTGGTGAAAGAAGTTACTTTTACAAGAGGCAGCTAGAAGCCATCTACCCTGGATTTGAGGTATGAAGAGCAGGTGACCTGCTGAAATGAGAATAAAGGTATGTCTTTTCTGAAAGGAAGCTTGTTTAGAAGCTCACTCCACTCTATCAGCTTGGGGGGCAGGAGGGAAGGAGTAGAAAAGTAAACATTAGAAAGAGCAAAGCGGTTTTCCCCACTGTTTAGCCTACCTAACTGCCACAATGGACACTCCAGACAGATCCTAAATTAAAAAACAAACTACTGATTGAAAAGGTTGTTTTAGGAAGCAACCATTACTCAAAATGCCATGCAGACTCTACACGATTTGTGCCTAAGTTCAAAGGACTGGGAAGTTTACTGCCTTAGTGCAAAACTAAAACCAAAACAACGTTCAAGTATGTCAGTTATATATATACATATATGTATGTTTACATATATATGTATATGTACATATACAAAATCCCCAGTTTTTCACCTCATCTTTTTTTTTAATATATCAAATTGTATACTCTATTGACTTCTCAATATAAAGTTAAACAACTAAAAAAACAGAATCCACAAGAAGTCTGGCTTGCAAGCTTGTTAAGTCCACTCCTGACAAGAGTTAGCCACCAGAAGTTAATCCATTTGTCCTAGGTCATTCCTATACATGAGTGACTATACATCCAATATCACACCAGTATGCCCGTTTGGCAGGGTTCAATAGCTATTGTCGTTCCCCGTAACAATCAGATAACTCATCCCTCTCCACTTTCTATGCGTCATGCAAAGATTTCAGATTTATGATGAGACAGACACACACAATCACATAACGTATTTGTGTTTGAGCTGCATTTCACTTCAACTGTGGCAGTGCTAGGCCCTTCAAGATAGCAAGTACTGTTCTGCCTGCCTGCCTCTTCTCTGAGCTTTGATTGTAGTTGTCCCAATTAAGTTAAGCTCTGTACATTACAAATTGTCAGATGCACAACTAGTTCTGGCAACAATATGCTATCAGCTAGCCATAGTAATGTTAGCAATCGTCCACTTTTTAAAAGTACTTTCATCAGTGTATCTAGTTTTTATACTGCTAATTAAGATATGAAGCAGTATATAGGCATTAATTTTAGCAATATGCTAAAAGCTGTTTAAAATAGAATCTTGAACCAATTATTGGCTCAAGATCAGGACAAGTCAAGCAGTTTCCCCAGTGTCTGGAACAGCGCTTGAAGCATTCGCATTGTTGCTCTAATGACAGCACTACCCAAAAAGAAAAGTTAAAGGTTAGCTAAAGGTTTTGAGTTTTGTTTGGTGCCTTTTGCAGGGGAGGGGGGTGTCTGGTTTTTTGGTTGTTTTTTTTTGGTTTGGGGTTTTTTTTAAGTTAATTAATTTTCTCAAAGGTAAATAATTTTATATTCTGAAGCAGTTGTATGAATACAAATGTACATGGAACCTTGCTATTTCCTGAGCTCACTGCAAATTTAATTCACCTGAGAGCATTACACTAACCTTGTTAAGTGAAACGAAGTGTTCATTCTTTTCTTGTCCATCTTTCTCAAACACTGTAAAGAAGCACAGCCATGTATCTTCCTTATCTCATGAACAGCAACAAATACTGAACAGTGTAATGCTAAATGGCAAGGCCACAGCCTTCTTTCTTCCTTCTCTTAAGCTTTTCCTTGATAATCAACCCCAAAAGGAACTACAATTATTTCAGCAGCCGACTATGATACAGGACTGCACACAGACATAATACAAAGTGGCAGTGCTCCAGCAAGAATCCTAGAACATTTCTTAACAGATGGAGGCAAAGATGAAACACTGGACTAGAACGCAGAAAATCTGATAGAGTTGTCTGTCAGCCTGATACACCTTTGTGCATATTACACCTTATGCCTCAGCTTCCCATTTATAAAACAGGATAAAGCTTTCCTTCTCCCATTATTGAGATTGCTTCCTCTAATGTATTAGATTTATCAAACTTACTGTCAACTGAACTTTTAAGTTCCATTACAACAGATATAAATAAGCAAATAAATCAAGACATGAATCCTAATTAATTTAATTCTAGCAGTCAATGCAACAATTTTGTAACAGACACCAAATTTAGCTGTAGTTTGACCTGTGGAGCTCATGCTGCCTTCTATTGGTAAAAAGTCACAACAGTTGCTCGCATGGAAGATGAGAACAGAAAGGATTAAAACACAGCAGCAGCAAGAAGTTAAACACATAGCTAAGTCAGAAGAACGAGGCAACTTACCCCCAAAAACATTTTATGGATCCATAAAGAAAATACAGCGAAGGGAGGGAAAGTTCAGAAGATTACTGAACTGAAGTATTTTTACATTGCTTTCGACAGCAGTCTTGTTAGAACTCCTGGCATCTCTGACTTCAGTGACACTAGCCAGCAAATCATCTGCGGCACGCATAGTCCATTGAGTTAGTCAACTATGGTGCAATAAGCAAGATTCTCACTGGCCATCGCTGTACAATGAGCACATCACCTGGAGAAGCACTTCCTCTTTCATACCCAATTGCACAGACAAACACCGCTTAAACAATATTTCAAGAGACAGAGCTGATTCTAAAATAAAGTCATTTTGTGGCACTACAATTGCTTTAGAGACTTGTTTTCTCCTAGTGAACACATCTCCTACTGTCAGTGCAAAAGACGTCAAAACACTTGTATTACAGAGCACCTATCCTGCTTCTCTCAGAGGAATTTCTGTCTCGAATTACCAGTGCTTTGTGAATTGATTACATTTTCTTTCACATCAGCTCACCTATGACTCTGGAATGAATACATGAAGACATCTGGGAAACAGTGACTTTAACTTATATTAAACACAGGTACCTAAATAGCCAAAGGATGACATCTAAATCAAGACTAAAAATAACTTGTCTGAAACGGAAAGGTTCCCAGCCAACTACATATTTACATAAGCAGCCACAAAAAAACTCACCCTCCTAAAGCAAAATGAGAAGTCAATTTCTTAGTACAAAAGACTAACATGGCTTTGAGTGCTCACATGTGTCAGCACCAAAACTCCACAAAAGCACCACTGAACCAGTATGTTTTCACTAGAACAGCTGATAAAAACCTAGCAAGTACCATATGCTAAGTCCAAAGTTTCAGTGGCAAGGATAGGATTTCTTACAAGTTCATTTGTATGAAATTTTACAAAAGCAGAGTGGCCACATCAATCTGAAGATGTCCAAGTAGGTTTATAGGGAGATGGAATCTTACGAAAATTAGTAGACAGAGCTAAAAAACCTGTTTATTTTCAAGCATGCAAACTCTCCTCCAAATCACGTACATTGTAAGATGTACAAAGACATTCTGTATTTTAAAAAAGGCAACGTAATGATTCAGAAATAGCATTCAGTCAGGTACTGAAAGACATAACCGGCACCTCCTGCATTTCAAAGACAGCAACCATGATCCTGTAGCCTAATGAGGAGGCTCCGCTCCCCTCTTCCTGGTTGACTTCTGTATTTATTTTTTGCTTGTTTGTTTTAATTACTTTATGTAGAAACATAATACTAGGAACACTGAGGGAGGAGGAAAAAAACTTAGCAAGTCAACGTCTTTACCACTGAGTTTGATAAATGGATGGAATAAATGGCAGCATGACTGAACCCTGAAGCCATGCTACTATGACATTAGAGAGAGAAGCAGAATCTAAAGGGAAGATTAGGAGGTATCTCCTCTATCTATCTATAGGTAGGTGGTTGGGAGATGTCCATAATAGGTACTGTAGTTCCAACACTGATGTTCCAACTTTCAGTCCAAGCACCCTAACTAGGCAGCTGTGAGATAGCTGGGAGAGACTACTCTGCCTATGGTTTATGGGAGTGAGCTAAGTCATCCAAGGTGCTCAAATCCACAAAGAGATTTCAAGACTATCAGAAGCTGCAGAAGATAACAAAATTCAAGGAGTCTGTCTCTCTAACTAAAGGCAGTAAAAATGGGTGCACGCTGGCGGTTCCTAAGTTACTCCTAGACACCCAACACTGTTATACAACAAACAGAGTTTCAATTATTTTTTTTTAAACATGCTGCTCCTAGAGCCATAAAACTTCTATAATAATACCACCTCATCTCACCCCTTCCTCTCCAAGAAACTAAATATAGTTCCAAACTTGTTAATGTGAACTCTTTAAGCTTTGTGTTCTGAATTAGAGTAAGTTCTATTTTTCAAGGCAACAATAGTTAGAATAGAAAGCTTATGTCCACTGACCAATCACAGTCATTCTTTGAAAATTCCTTATCTACATATGCTACCACCTTCTGAAAACCAGCATACAGAACATAAAGATTGAAGTCACGCAGTCCCATGATACTACACTACAGCTCTGTCCACATTTGCAAGAAGTCTTTGACATAATGCACTAATTCACATAACTCACTTTGCAACACTGGATAAGTTCTCAGACACAGAATCAGAGTTCAAGAGACCCCAGTTCTGTTCCAGTCCTTATTAGTCATCCTGGACTTAAGTTATCTGTAGCTACATGGAAAGCCAGAGGCAATAAATTAACACACCCTCATCATCACTACCACAAAATCATCTTGCAACATCTGCTGTCTCAACAAGCACCAGCTATTTACAATCAAGATACACTATAAGACATGCTGTGCAAGATGGCTTAAAGAAACCTCTGCAGGGCACGTCCATATTTCCAGAGTGTTCAGAAGGACTATAAAGCAACAAGCTATACTATTTTTCATTAGACATGCAACTGAGGCACTTACATTGTGAATTCATGACCATGAAATAGTGCCCCACCATTCTACTGAACAGCCCAGGCTCGAGTGTTATCAGAGACAGCACCAAAGCCAGATGGTAGCACTTAAGTTTTCTGTGACCTGTTAGAGAGTCTAAAGTCTTTAGAAGTGTACTAAGCAACTTTCACATTAACTTTTATGCAATTTGTCAGTCAGCATGACCAAAGAACGACTGGGTAACCCCAAGCAGTGTGGTCCCACAGAGTCTTTAGAAAGACAAAAAAAAAGCTTAAACCCCCGCCAGCTCTGACAGAATGTGTGTCCCGTCCGTCCCCCCTCCTTTTCCACAGGGTGCCAAACCTCCCAGTCCCCAAACGCTGCCTATCTACTCGTCAGTCACTTCATGTTTTTCCCAGCCCGAGAGATTCCGCGCCCCCCGCCCCCGAAGGGGCCCGGACCAGCCGGGCAGAGACAGGCGGCGGCCGCGGGCCTGGCGCTCCCGGAGACGGACGGGCGGGCGGGCCTGGCGCTGGGCGACAGCCACCCCGCCCCGGGGCCGGGGCGTCCGGAGCACGGAAGGGGAGGGGAACGGGGCGGGAGCATTACTGAGGGAGAACCGCGAGGGCTTGCGCCGCGGCGGGAAGGCGCCGAAGCCGGGCCCCCTGCCCGGCCGCGCCGAGGCGAAGCGAAGCGGAAGCGGGCACCCGGCGGCGAAGGAAGCGGCCCTCCCCGCTCACCTGACCCGAGGGGCAGGGCTCTCCGGGGGGGCGCGGGGCGCCAGGGGCCGAGGCGGCCGCTCCCGCAGCCTCCGCCCTCGCCGGCAGCCCCTCATTCAAAGCCGGGCGCGCGCCGCTACGGCGGCACGGCCGCCGCCTCCCGCGCCGCCATCTCGGCCTCCTGTCACCCGGGAGACGGGCCCGCCCCTTCCGGCCGCGCCTCTTCCCCTCGCCCCGCCAACCGGCGGTCGCGCCTCTGCCCGCGCCTCCCGCCCTGGGCCGTTGGGCCAACGGCTGCCGAGGCGGCGGCTGCTGAGGCGGGCCGCCCCGACGTGAGGCGACGTGGCCTCTCTGCGGGGACAGCGCTCGGCCGGCAGTACCGGCGCGCCGGGCTGCCCCGCGGCCCGCCCCCGCCAGCAGCCTTCACTCTCTGCCGCCCGCCCGCCTTCCCTCCCGCCACAGCGGCCGCCTGCTCCCGGGGCAGTTTGAGCCAGGTCTTTGTCACTTCGGGGAACGGTGATAAAAAAGCATTGGTCTTTAATGTTATCAGGGTGCTGCGTATGTCGTTGCAAAGGTATTCCTGTGTGGTTGCCTAGGTGCTGAGCTGTAAATTTGGAAGCTACTAAAAAAACAAAAATTGGCTGAAGTAGCTTCTGACAGGGTGTAGCCTCAGCTGGCGGCAGGTCTTGCCAGTGTCTCAGTTTGTCCATCCAGATCCTTTAAAAAGTGCTTGTGTACGTTAACTGGTGGGCCTCCGGGTACAGTGTATTCATTCATTCACTGCTGATGTGCACAAAAGGGAAGGAGGAAGATGTTAGGTAATGCAAGATTTTCCAGACCTCTGTATATGCCTGTAGTTGCATTATATTGTAGAGACTTAGATGAGGTAAACACACACTTGGTCCCCTTCTCACTAGGAGGCCTAGTCAACTTATAAGGTGGCCCTGATACAAAGTCCTGTCAACTCCAAATGATACCACCCAGTTCCTTCTGCTTTCTTTAAATATTTTCCCTTAAAGACTTCCTGTTCTGCCCGTAGAGCTAAAATGCTAGCTGCTGTTTTCTGTACCATTGCTTCAGGCAGTGAGGAGATGGATGCTAGGAGGATGGCTCTTGTGGGGAGGCACTGGTATCAGGTAGTATTCCATTGTTCCCTCTTCCCATGTCCTGACAGACACTCTAACTGCGTTTCCCCAACTCTTCATCAAGAAGCAGGCCCCAAAGGGACAAGGAGCCAGGCACAATATGGCTGGCAGCGGGGCAGGGGCCTCGCCAGCCAGGACCTGAGCAGGGCAGGCTGGGGGCTGCTCAGAGTCCAGACTGCCAGGTAGGTTTCTAGTGGTAAGGCAGATCTGATAACAAGTCAGGAAGCCAGTCTACTGGTCAAGAATCCATAGAGTCCATAGTGAGTTGGGGCACAGCTGTGGCCAAGCTGAAGGGCAGCACTCCTATGTTCTCGCTCATGTGGGGACTGACACCCTTATGCCTGCATTCAGTAAGAGAAACTCAATATATACAATGCTGGTTTTAATTTTAAGCACCATTTCAAAACCGTTTGTGTAGCAAAGAGTTAGACCTTTCAGTATAGCTTTCTGTCTAAAGCAGAAACTGGAAATCTTCACGAACATTCACACGTAAAAGCAAAACTGTGAGCATGGCACTCTGTGAGAGGTCATTGTTATGAAGATAGCCAGTGGTATTTCCTTTGAGAACACATTCAGTTTTTGGCATTACAGTCTATATACTCAACAGGGAATATGCCACAGTGAGAATGAAACATGCTAAAATATGCATATAAACACCCACACTTAATATAAAAACTGCCAGAATGGCTCACGCACACTATCCCCCTAAATGCACAACAGACCTATGTGTGCCTGTTGCATTAATGGGAAAAAATCCAGAAACTGGCAGACTGCTAATGAAGAATAACTGTCTTCATTAAAACATAATTATGCAACTTCAAATTTAGGAATAATGTAAACATAACAATTTCTAAAAGAAATGTTTGCAGGGATAAATACTTCTCTGTTCAAAAATGTCATTAACCCTTAGCTCTGAAGTTTTTAACTTGAATTGCTTTGGGTCAGTTAGTTTCCCCAAAGAGGTCTTAAATCTTAGATACTTCATTGCCACAGCAAATGTAGTACTGCTACAGTAAACTAATAAATTTTGTTAGGGACCTACTTTTTAAAATTAATTCTTTGCTTTTCTTTTACTGATATTAAGGATTAAACATATCAATCACATCACCTGACACTTTGCAAGTTTGCTAGTGTTACTTCGTTCCACCTAAAGCAATTTCCATCGCTTCATGGTTGATTGTTCCACAGCCACTGGGTAGATGCCATCCTGATACAGTCATGTTTCTATTTAATAACTTCATTCTGTCTCTCTTTCAATATGAATTCTCCTTCCCATGGTACATGTGCTTCATCTACTTGTGTGCTCTCTCACTGTTCAGTCATTTGTTAAAGCTACGAATAGCTTTTTTATCTAAGGGTACCTTTCCTCAGTTACAGTCCTGTTGAATTGTGCGGTAACTCGAGTTTTACATTTGCAGAAGAGATTTTACCCTCGACAAGTGTTAGATTCTGGTCAAAGAAGAGTTTTTATAGTTTCAACCATGGAAAAACTGCAGGTTTTCACTATAAAATTCAGAAGTAAATTTCTGTACTGCTGCTACAAATTCATATTCTGCTCTTTGAAATGTCATCATTAACTGTCTTGAAACTCTAAACGAGAGGGGGCAGTTCATTGTTAGATATATTTTCCATTCCTTTAGTATTTCTGAGCACCTGTTTTTGGTAAAATCTAAGTATTGTCCAAGAGTTTGCCTAAGTTTAGGCAAATGTGTATCCTAGCGTGTATGAAAATCTGTCCCCTTTCCCAAGTAAGTAGGCAAATAGTCATGAAAGCCTCTTTTCTCTCTAGAGGTCTTAAACGCTGAAGCTCTACTCTCTGCTGCCTCTGCCAGCATACCTTAAATTCCTTCCCTCATGCACACTAAGGCTTGATATGTCTTGTAGAGGAAATCTCCAGACTAGTGACCTTGCTGAGAGGCCTTTGTAGGAAAATTCAACAAACTGACTTTTAACAAGCATATAATATATAAAAAATCATATTCGAAACTGTGAAAAGGTGCACACCCAAAGTAGGTTTTTTTGGAAGCAGTGGCCAAGAGAGGCCAAAGAGCAGCAGTGACTGCCTAGGTCTCCCTGAGCTCAGACCAGACTGTGGAGGTTTGACCTTCTGCCGGGCTGGGCAGTTTTTGTTGCTCCCCTGAGAATGATCCAGGGGTTCTGTCTCCTTTAGCATCTCTCTGTGAGGCACTGACCTTCACACTGGAGCCTGGGCAGCTGAGGGGACCTTCTGGGGGCCATAACCCCCAGTCAGCTTAGAAGAATACCCACCTCACGTTGAAACAGGCTGGTTGGTTTGTTCAGTGGTGGAAAGAACTTAGAGGTAATAAAGAGTGTGTGACTTTAGACTGATGCTGATAAATATCCTGGAGAGATGATCCTGGGTTCTTCCCTCTGTTGACGGCGTCAGCTCCTCCTTCCTCGGGTGTTTCTTTATTTAACGATGATGGGTTAACATACAGTATCGATGCTGGGAGTAGGTATCAGAACCCAGTTTTCTCTGTCCCTGCCACGCAAATGAGCTAACCAAGAGGCTACAGAGCCAGGCTTCCTTTTGCTTTCTCAATTATTTTTTTTTCACAGTGGCACAAGTGAACAGAAGCATTGGAGTTCTGCTTCCTCCCATGACTCGTGACAGAAAAGGCTATAGCTTGTCAATAAGGCCATTCTCCCAAGAGGCAGAAGATTTAAAGTGAGGCATTACTTACATTTCGGAAGGTCAGGAAGGAGGTGACCAACCCATCTCCTCTCTTTCCCAAATAAAGAATCTAGCACCTATTTAGATCCTGACTGTGTGATTTAACTATTAGGCTCTATATACAAGTTATCCCAATTATTTCCTCTTCATTCAGCCACATCCTAAAGAAAGCACTGCCTGCTGCTGCACTTTGATAGGAAGTAAATCCCCTCAGTAAGTGCAAGGTGTGCTTGGGATTTGGATCTCACGGGGATTAAAGCACTCTGTTCTGGCTCCTAGACCCCAGTTTCCTTTAAGTGCCAGCTGGATGCCTCTGCATATGTTTAGCTGCAGACAACAGGACAACTCCAGCATGTACAGAGACAGGATTGTGAGTAGACTTAACTTTGCATCAATAAATGTATCTACAGGTACTATACTTAAGAACTTCTGTAACTGCCATTTGGTTGCAGTTCAACAGCTTTTAGATAGCAAATGTGGATATTGGTGCTTAAAGTCCACTGAACATGTACTATAGGTGATTATGATCCATATTGGCTCTCAGTCGTTACTGATTTTAATAGATAAAACAGGTGCCTAAACTAAACTAGAAAACTGCATTAAATTGCCAGAAAAAAAAATTTATTTCCTAGCCTTTTTTATATGGGAAGAAAGTTTATGCTTTGCAGTCTTTATAATCCTCACTTTCCTCAACTGCAAATAAGGGAGAAGATAATGGGACCTATTCTTTATACAACTAATTTATCACTTTATTACTAAATAGAAAATCTTCTTTTCCATCCTGTAGTATGTAGCCATTAAGTAATCTTGCTTGACTTATATGCACAGTCTTTCTTGTGTTTCTTATTAAGGAAAAAAGAATAACATGCACAAAGTTCAAGTTACTAGCAGATGGATCCTAGGCATAGTGTTAGCATTTGAATTCAAATCCTCTAAATACTTGAGTATCTAGCATGTTGCTTTGTAAAAATAGTTATCTACATGGATATACGTGTGTGTGCATGTCTGCATGTGTATGATTTGCATTTAGGGAAACAGGAGAGAGAGTGTGTAGCGTGGAGAGATAAGGTCATGAAGTTTTGTTGGGGGAAGCATTTAGGAAAGCAAAGGATTTTCTTTCTAGCTTGTTTTTGAGAGGGCGGCAGAATCATGAAACTGTTCTTTGTTTCTTCACACTTCAGCATTTGTTAGAAGAATTTCCACCTATTTGTAAAATGTGAGTTTCTTTCCTTTTTTTCATGGCCTTTGCCAGATCTAGTCATCTCATTTCAAGAAGAATTATTCTGAAGTTGGGAAAAGAACTTAATAGAAAAAAAAAACTTGAATTAATAAAGAATCCTCCCTTTTCGCATTTTAAACCAAATCAATTCAGAAAAAAAACACCTACGTTATAGCTCAAAAACTTCAAAACTCAAGTTCTTATCTGAGCATGTATGAGCCAAGCCTAAGAGGCTGTTGGAGGCTGTTGGAAGTGCTGAGCTCCCAAAATCTGACTAAAATCAATGCCAGCTTCAGACAACATTTACTGTTTCATTAAAATTTGGATTGGGACGTCTAGATCCCAGTTTTGATGGGGGAAAAACCAACAGGTGGTTTTGAATATAACTGCGTAACCTCATATATATAGTCTAGAGGAGACAGCAATCAAAGAAGGGAAATGAAGAAGTGAAATAAATACATCTTTTCATTCTTTATCAAGTTTTCCTGTTTACCTTATGATAGTGAGGAAGCATTTTAAAACATCTTTATCATTGCAGCAGTCAGTAGACAGAAACCAGGCATAGGTAATACTCTGTCTGATCTTTATTCAACAGAGGAAGAACAGTCCTCTTCCATCCACTGATTATTTGATGAAACACCTCCTTGCAAAAAATATGTCAACAGGTATTTTGAAATGTAATCTGAACTATTCAAATATTAGCAAACTGATCCAGGATTTGGGCAGAAACTTATCTCAGAATGAAATGCGCATGAAAAATTAACAAATAGATTAGCTAGATAGGAAAATTTTTCAACACAAGTTACAAAAAAAGATTTTGTAATGCTTACCTGCTACTGCCACTTCCATCATGGATTCTGAGGGCATTGCATTCCACCCAGTTACACCTGTACTGGGGCTAACAACTTCAGCTTAAGTTCAACTAAAACAGCATTTCTCTTTATAGAAACTACACTAAAAGGTTCACCTTGGAAAGTGTTAGAAAATAGCATTTAACATGCTGCTCATCTTTTCCAGAACAGAGGAGTTAAAAAGCAGAGGACATTTGTACAAATCAGTGAACTTCTCTGCACCTTACATTTTTGGGGGTGCCTCTATTGCATTTGCAAAGGAGCAGAAGTATAAACACAGAGTATTTATTCTGGTTTTCCTTTCTCAGCTGGAAGAAACTGACCTGCTGCTCT
This sequence comes from Sagittarius serpentarius, assembly GCA_034782735.1. Lineage (NCBI taxonomy): Eukaryota > Metazoa > Chordata > Aves > Accipitriformes > Sagittariidae > Sagittarius > Sagittarius serpentarius. The sequence goes on along the minus strand of JAVKLA010000027.1, from coordinate 34,781,707 downwards.
TGCCAGCTCCGGGGAACACTCATAGGCGAGTACTGCATTTGCAGAAAGTTTTAGTAATTCTGAACTAAAGCAGCTCTTCCAGAAAGGCATCTTGTACTCAGGAAAGCACTGAAAAATGAAGGACACACCATATTTCTTCATAGTTTGTTCCAGTGATTAAGCAGCTGTACTTTGACAAACGCCATCTTGTTTAAAATGTGAGTTTGTCTGACTTCTATTTCCATCTACTCTTTAGGCCTTTCTCTGTTAAAGTGCCCTTTGTTCCCTGTTTTCTCCCTAAGGAGGTTCTGACACATATTTTCTATCATCTATCATCAGAACCATATTTTCTATCAATCAGCTTTCTTTTCAATAAACTAACACTGGGAGATTTTTAATGCTTAAGTAGCAGTGCTAGCCCTCAATAATTCCTTTTTCAGGACTCCATTTTTTCCCTCCTCCTTTCAAAACTGCGAGTCATACATCACCATTGTCAATCTCACCAATGCACTATACAAAGCTAAGATCAGTGTTACGCTCATCTGTGGTTGTATATATTCAAAGATCCCATGGAAGCAGATGATGAGTTTTTTGCTATGATTCCCAGTGTCATTGCTTTCCAGGGAATGAAGTGTTGCTTTTGCCCTCTGCACTAGATGTAAAAACTCAACACTGTGCGGACTTTGTACACAGGCAGCTGATGGGAGCCAGCCAACAGAAGAGGCCAGGTTGCTCTGCCCTTGTCAGTATTCACCCACAGGCTGCCAGCTGCAGATTTTATCAGCAGCAACTTGATAGTTTACCTCAGGATCAATGATTGAAAGAATGGATAACCTCTTTCCTAGTAACTCCAGGAAACAGAAATCAGGAGGGATTTCTTAGAGCGATATTCTTTATGATTTACTACTAAATCACTTCACTAGTTATAAAGCAGGCGTAAAGAACATTTTCAAGAATAATACTGTTTGGATAGAAAGTACCATGGTAAATGTGAAATACACTAAAGCGAGATTAGGCCTTTTCTCATTGCAAGCAGAATGCTGATTAACCTATTCATTACACTAATGTGCTGAAGTATAAATTATTTATGAGGAAAGGAATTTTCCTCATTTTGGGCTCCAGTCATTACAAATTTGGCTCTGCAGCCACAGCTGTTTCTTTTAGAAACCAAATAGCTGAGAAAAACAGGCCAAGTAGAACACAATTCTGATTTCAATTGCAAATATTTAGAAATTTAAAGAAAGCTAGCAGGTAAAAGCATTGGATATTTTTCATAGCTCCGGTGAAAACTCAATCACTAAGAAAGTTAAGCCAAACTATCAAGGTGCCACAATCACTACAATTAAACATATTCCATTATGTGAAAGAAAAGATGAGGACATGGGCTAGGTAGTGCAGAGCTGTCACCCCAAAGGAGGTGAAGAGAGAAGAACTGAGAAGCAGCAGTAATTTTTTAATACCACTGATGGACCCTTACTGGATTTAAACAGACTTCAGACGTACATGTTCTCCAAGTGATAAAGGTCCATACTGAAACATTATGGCAGTGAACAAGAATGAAGAAGAATGGGAAAAAAAGAAGAGAAAAAAACCAACTGAAAAACCTGTGGTGGCAAAATGGGAATGTTCTATCTAAGATGTAACTTTGACATAGCAGAATTTCTTGGTGATGTTTTGTAACATTATTTGACTGGACTATGTCAATGTGGAGAAGTATTCATAGGGAAATAATTATCAGACAAATAGGAATCTAACCAGTTTCAGTTCATTGTGTATTTCAGACCCCTCAGGGCCTGACTGAGGGAGAGGCTAAGCTAACTTTTTTCTATTGGTCTTTCATTGACAGCAGTAGGGCTATTCAATTCACCGTCACATAGAATTTGGATTAGTGTGCATCCAGAGCTATAGCAATTTACTGTAGCTGTTATCTGACCCATTATTTCAATGTCAATTTACAAAGTGATTTTATTTTTTTACAGGCTTGCTACAAAAAGACCAAGCTGAATCAGCTACTAGAATGTATATATAGGGCTGCCACCTAAAAGAACTATATGCCCACAGCTGAGGTAATTCACATCAGTCCTAAATTGTCACTTCTTGGCTGTCTAGTTCTGGGTGCTGTCTGCCTTGGTAAGGAATGGATGCATTTCATGACATTGAAAATGCTCAAATTTTGAAGAAAAAGTAGTTAATGCATCTGTCTGTCAGTATAGGCCATAAGTATGGAACGTTTAACAGCACAGATCATCTTATTTTTCAGTGTGTGAAAAAAACCTCAACTGGACAATAATGTTCTGGCTGAATCCTTGTTTTCAGTACTCAACCAAATGAGTAGAAACTGAGATTGTTCAGAGAACAGTTTGCAAAACAAAGCCACCCTGTGCATCTGAGAATAAAACCTGCAGTTAAGACAGAAATGTGAGGCCACTTAAGGGGACTTATTCATTCCTCAAGAAACCATCTCCTATTGCTGATAGCACTCCAAATCTAACTTCATTCTTAGAAGATCCATCAAGATACCTCTGACCAGTCCACTCCAGCGTAATTTGACTCTGCGCATGTTGCCAAACGTGCCTTTTGCCTAGCTACTGAATGGAGGTTGTACTGGTGTGATTAACAGAACTTGCTGCGGGAACACGCAGCATTTGGCTATTTCCATCAGGAAGCAGCCAGTGCTCCCCTGAGATGAGAGGCACTGGTGTGTGTCTGGAAGACAGTCACTCCTCTTCCTTCGGGGTCTCTGAATGCTCTTGCATTTTAAGCCAGTCTGGGCAGAACTTTTACAACTTATTTTTGGAAGTGGGTGAAAGAACTATTTGTCAAGCCTTTAACTTCAGATTGGTCAGCACAACTTTCTGAAAATTCATATGGCTTTCAGTCTTTATTCTGTGCCAAGCATGAGCTGCCTACAGAGGAGAACTAAACAGCAACTGCAATTCAACTGTCATGTTCTAGATGGAATCTCAAATGTTTACTAATCAGACAACAAGCCTTCCACAGTTCGGTGCGGAATACATTAAGTCTGACCCTCTCCCACCACAGCGAAGGAAATCAAGTGGAAGCTCTGGAGCAAGTTATTGTGTGCCCGTGACACACTGCAGCCATTCATCAAGCAAAGACTTTTAAAGTCGTGCAAAATATTGAAGAACATCAGCAAAGACCTCTAAGAACAAAAAAATAAGAATACCAAAGATATTTTACAGCCTTGCCATATATTAAACATACATACACTCAGCTACCATATATTCTGCTAGACTATGTGAAGAAACATTCTGTACTCCATCAGTTACTAGCACTGGGTAAATCAAGTCTAGAATGAAAAGCTCAGAATGAGTAAGTATACATATATGGAATTCAAACAGAACATACTCATTGCAAATGAAGTTGCAATCAAACATTGAATTAACATACTGAATGCAAATAAACTTTCTAAAAACCAAGATGGACTTTCAAGTGGGAGAAAGAATTTTCTTCCTTTTGACATCCACCATTATGTAACAGTGTAGACAGTGACGTACAGCAAGCATACTCAGACTGGCATTAAGGCGGATTTAAAACAGTACAGCACAGGCCCTCAGAAGGAATATCCGTTAGACTGCAGCAGATCCCTGATCCTGGCTGCTTGCGATGTTCCAGTCTCAGCAGGAACTTGGTCTTGTGTAGACAAAAGGTGTTTATGACCACTTTTATCTTGTCCCACTGAGCATCAGTATTGCCCAGTTTGTACTGACCTTTGTCTAGTGCTAGACTTCACGTTCGGCTAGCGCTAGACTTTTCTCTCACGTCTGTTCCCCAGTTCGCAGTCTGAGCAGGCAAGTTAAAGCCCTCGCAGCCTGCCACTGACAGTCCTGCCGCTGCCATTTCATCCCAGCCCTGGGCAGGTGACTAGCTCAGCTCAGCCACAGCCTGACGGCCCAGCAGGCACGCTGGGTGGGAAGCAAGCACTTCCCTCGGTAGCAGAGTGCATTGTTTTTCTCTTCCAAAGCCGAGGGACGGGGAGGGAGCAGCGGGGTTGGAGACCGGAGCGGGAGCAGCCACCGCCCTCCCCACGCGCGAGGCGCGGGTGCCCCCGAGTGGCTCTTCGGGAGGAGCTCGCAGCCGTGGCCGTGGCACGACACAATCCCACCGGCGCAGGCACCACTTCCTAAGTTCCACTCTGAGTGACAGTTTTTAGAGTGTTCTTCTAATTGGGAGTATGGAGATTTATGTTGAGTCAATTCATTTTTCACAGTAGTCGAGTCACAACAGTGTCTAATTGCTCATTCTGCTTACGCTGCTCCTCCACTTCATAATCTATTAGACACCTCAAATTGAAGCTGGCAAAAATTACACGTTCTCACTTCAAAGCCTCCTCCCTGATCCTCTCTATTCATCAACTATTGCAGCTATTTATAGACCTGGCTGATGTTGCAGTTCCAGGTACAACTTGAAATGTTTCATCGTAAGAGGCTTATGTTGGCAAATCATTGTATTACACTTAAATTTCAAAAGGCCCCGAAGATCCATGTAATTAAAAATTACCAGTAATATGGGCAAAGCTCAAAAACAGTAGTTGTCATGGATCAGAATAGTGACTTTTTAATTAAAGTAAACATGAAGAGAGAATTAACCATGAAAGGTACGACTGCCTTTTTTTTGTTTGAAGAATTCAACCTCTTATGAATTACTGAGTGTGTATCTGCAACACAAGTCAGAGGCTTCAAACCACTCACTCTTTAGCAAAGAAGTACCAAGAGGAATGCCACCCCCAGTTTCATGTGGTCTTAACTTCTTCATGCTGGCCAGCTCCTTACTCAGGGAAAATGAGAAAGGATATGCTCAGTAGTATGTCATATCCCATTTTCCACGGACTTTTTTCCCCCTTCTGCATTTCTAGTTAACGTACTTGTTAATCATGCTTCTTTTTTGAAAACCTGAGCAAGTCTGCACAACTGTGCAAATTATGGATTATTAAAAACTGGAATAAGTGACACCATATTGCAGTGTACTGATAGAGAGAAGAGCCTTAGAACCACAAGTTCACAAAATTTTTTTTATTAAAATAACGCCAAGTTTAAGAAATCGATGCAGTGCAAAGAAACTTCAACTCATCGTACAAAAAAAAATAATGATTTTCCACCCTTAAGTATGTAAACTGCATTCCAATCCTGACATGATTCACGTAATACAGAAACAGAAACACTGTATCCCAGATGAATGTCAAAGTTAAAGACTGGCATGCTGGGCAAGGAAGGTTCTTATTCTTTGCAAGAGTTCCTTCTTTACACTGTCTGGTACCAAGGCTGAAACAGAAATAAGAAAGCAAGAAGTAAAGAAGACAAAATGGAAAATACATGAATACCAACCTTTTACAACAGCTACTTCTATTCTTTGTTTGCTCTTGTAATTCTGTTAATACCTAAATTAACTGAAGGTACTTGATCTTCATGTAGCGCATCTATATTTTTCCCATTTAAAATAGGATGAAACTGAAGTCTATTGAGAACACTGTTGTTACTGGTAGTTTTTTTGCCTAGCCATAGTCAAGAAAATTGGAAGGTTTGAGGGAAAGGATTATTCAACAGTAAACAGGATATAATCACCAGAAACTAATTTGATTGTCCTACTTTTTTTCCACAAATTTGAGACCCCCCCCCCAAAAAAAATCTCAGCCATGACCTCAGAGTAAGGGCCTTCAGCAAGTTATTGTGAAAGCCCATTTTTCTTTAAGACTTCATGAAGTTTCTCCCATTAACACCAAAGCCTATCAGAGAGTCCAAGAAGAACTATATAAAGAAGACTGCAGTAATTCCTTAAGAGATTCCATTTTTCTGTATTTGTATGCTGTGTCCTTTCCTCTTCCCACTTCCCATTACACTACTACCATTAGTTCAGATTTTCCATCTTAAAAAGAATTGGAATTTTAAAACATCTCCGCTGCACACCCCAAGTTTTCTTGGGACCATCAAGTCAATTATAAAGATAAATACAGACTCATGACTAAATAATGTAAGCTGCGAAAGTAGTCTACACACACAGCTCATTACAGTTTTTGAATGGCTGTTACACAATACGAAGTCATGTTTTATCTGTAGTTAATATCAAGTTATTAACATTTGTCCTTGAATCCAACACAGGCAAATTCATAATGCTGCTTTCAGAATGTTAATGAAATACAGGTAGGTATGTTTACTGATGTACTACCACATCCATTTTTGCATTTTCTTACCTCTGCCTTTAGGAGTGATTTCTGCCACCAAATCATCAACAGTAACATGCTCTAATCCTTTTTCTTTAATGACATCTGGGGAAGACCAAGACCGATATTTTAAGTCTTTTAATCCATTCATTAGAAGACAAAGTCTGTGCCGATGATTAAGAGACAAAACCTGCATGCATAGGTCATCAGAGAATACGAAGTAGCACGTGACCTAAATGTAGGTTATTAACTCAGTACCTACTACATTGTACAGTGGATTTAGTCTCTTATTCAAACCACAGGTTTAAGGATGCATCACTACTGATCCATCTTGATCAGCTCATATTCTGAAATCAAATGTTACAAAGTTTAAGCTGATCTGAGCATTACCAGATGTGCATATTACTGGAGTGTTGTAGCAGTTCACAAGTTGGTCCACTTATCTCTTCAAACACATTATTTACATAATAGAAAGATGCAATTGGAAGATGACTTTGGAAGATACAACAAGGGAGAGCACAGAGATACATAGTAGATACTTACTACTCTTCCTAACTGGTTTAAACAACATCTCTCTATATATTTCAGCAAAGTAAAAAAGCATATCTGAAAGAAAGGTATACATCTACAGCAAAATAAAAGCTATGATTAAGATATACTGTATGATTAATACATACCAGCATTTAAACAATTGTCTACTTAGTGCCTTGAAGACTACTGAAAAATGCAGAAGTCAATGCTGAGAAGAAACCTCAATTTAGTAGCATAAACCTAAAGTATTTTGTCTAAACATGAATGTTTTTAACTGTACATCTGTACGTAGGATTGATCGTCCCCAAGACACTAAATATTGTTTTCTGAACTGACATCACATGAACTATTTGTAAACTGGTTTTCTTGTCTGAATTCCCTGTAGAAGTTAATCCTGGACTGCTCAATTATTGGCAATAACCCACAATGGCAAGAAGCTCTAGAACAAGCTACTAAAAAACCAAAACAAAACAAAAAAACCCACCCCAACAAAACAACCACCAAACCCCCAAAATCCCTCTCTGTCCTTTCTTTTGGAGGTTATTAGGCCCTTAATGGGGACAAATGAACTTATATTTGCATTCTCAGCAGCTGCAGTTACAGTTCAAAGTACTAATGTAAACCAAATAATTTTACATAACTTCACTATAGCAGAGTATACAGTGTATAGTTGAGAAGGCAGATAAATATCCCTTTCGCTATCTGTACTACTGAAATGGATAATCTCTGGCAGTGGCATCAGGCAGACAACTGCAAGCATGTATCATTTCAGCTTTCTCTGCAAATCCACCTACGAAAACAATTTAACACACTCGGCCCTACAAAAAGAAAAACTTTGTAATGGAATATTGAGTTGCCAGGCACAATAGACCAAATCAGAATTAAAGTGAAAGCTCAAGGGATTTGTTATTCGCTTTAAGGAAATTTCATCATGCGGAAATATTCCTGGATGCTTAAATACGATTTATAACAGTTTCATACCATTTACAAGTCAATAAACTGTAGTAATGCTAAACACTTAAAACTAAAAATTTTGGTATTCAGAGGTTCATCTGCTTGTTTTCTCTCATCTAAGCTGATGATCTTATTTGCAAGAATTGTATTTAGAAAGAGTACAAATGCAATTCTGTCTCTCCCATATGGGGACAACAAAGTTCTCTTAAGTTTCTGTATCTGCTCCATTCTCCTTTACCTTGGTTTTTATTCTGCTGCAGTAAGGACGTCATCTCTCTCGAAACAAAAAGCTGTATCATCATGCATATTTAGGGAATCAATTCCAATAGTTTTCTCAGAAGTTTAATAACGTTCAGATCAGAGAAGTTTCAATTTTTTTTTCCCAAGATGGCAAGATGCTTTCTTGCAAAACCAATTGCCAGGGATACTTTCCTCTTGCCCAACTCTCGTTTAAATTGACTGTTAGGCAGTAAAGCCTTCATCTGGGACTTTTATTTGGCCAGAACCTCAGTTGATTACAAAGGATATTAGTTATTTGACCACTGTTACCTTTGCAATGTGCCTTCAACTGATCCTTCCAGCCGCATTCAATTAATTTGGCTCTCAGCAACTCTTTAAGGCTGTTAAGACAATACACAAACTTGTTAGGAACAGCAAACATTCCTGACAGCTTAAATATGCTTCAGCGTGAAAGTCAAGCCTACAATTACTACTCATAGGAGAACTCCCAGACCAGCAGCTGAAATGGCTGAACAGCATGTGAATCCTAATCCGAATGAGTACCAGTTTCAGTTTACCATGTTGGACTATGAGGAGCTAGCAGCTCAGGAGCTAATTCACAGTATTTCTTCAGTCAGCACTGATACTGCAGCTACAGAAAAGAGGTAGAAGCCCTTGAATCACTTGAACTGCCCAAGTCTACTCTGTTAGCAAATGTATGCTAACATTCAAAGTTAGAATATTTCACCTGAAACCAGGCCTTCAGAATAAATAAAACCTTCCCCCTCCTTTCTGAAAGGAGAATTCTGTACTGCGTCTTCAACCGCAGGTTTCTCTTCCCAGTTACACTTTACCTCGTGCTGGGTGAAGACAAAGGGATCGTGTATCTTATCTTCCTAAGCGTGGTTAGCAATTGTAAGCATAAGCAAAAAGCACTCAGCTAGCAAGCCTACCTATCTTGTACCATCCTAAATAACTCTAGCAAAATTCTGGTTTTATGAATGAAACGATTGCAGCAAGAGGCTGAACTGTGTAGGTCTAATCCCTTTTACTCAGTGAACTGCATAGAGGGCAGATGAACTGATGACAAAAAGCAGAGGAACAATACAGGTGAAATTCACTGCTTCTGGGTATTTTTAATTCAAGAAATCTGAGTGCTCTGTCTCTGATCCCAGTACAGCTCTGATAAGGCTTGTTTGTAACACAGCTTTTAACATCCTGGCAAAACTCCTCTTAAATGAGAATAAAATAGGTCCCAATATCATTTCACGGAATTGCTTGCTCTGCTGAAGCTTTGTGCAATCTCCAAGGGGATGGTCACAGCCAGGAAAGAAGTAAAGCACAGACACCATATCAGTCTACAAGAGGTTACACTAGGCCCAGGGCTATGCGATGACCTAGGAAGGAGACTCCTTCCTTCTCATACGGGCCTTGAAAAATGGAGGAAACAGAGCTTTTGGAGCACGGTGTTACTGATCTAGTGAAATGACGAGGAGGGAAACGTCATAAGCACGCTAGTGATATGTAAATACAATGCAAACAGAACAGACTGAAGAGACAACAAAAGGCCAAAGACTTGCAAAAGTGCCGTTTTATGTGTTCCACTGTATATTTCTCTCCCCAACAAGAGAATGGGTAGGAACACAAGAAAAACTTAAAAGCAAAATGGGAAGTTTTGTCTCATTCTCTTTGTTGGGCAATAACAAGATTTAACTGCAACAAACTGCATTTAATGGTGATTTTTCTCTGAACCAAGAGCTTTCCAACACAAAATACCAGAACAAGAAAAAGCTTTAGAGTTCATAAGCCAACCACCCCATCCTTTATTTTCCCAGCTTCTCAAGTGTAAAATTAAAACTGTTCAAAAGGCAAAAGGGCTTTTTTTTAATATATACGTGTCTTTATATAACACATAAGACTTTCACATGCTGGCATTTGAAGAATTGAGAGTTAAGTTTACTTAATCTTTACGCCTAGGCATAGCTCATATTTGCTATTATGTAAAGCCTCCGACCGGCACAGAGTAGGCAGCCTACTCACCGTTCTCGCTCTCCTGTTTCTATTAGCTTTTGGTTAATGGTTGCTCTCATCTGGGCATCTTTATTCATTTTGGGAACGGAGGTTTTTCACAAACCTCCGCGGAGCAGATGAGAGTTTCGGCAAGCGTTGCTGTCGCTAACGCAACAAAAAGAAAAGTCACTCGCACAGAATTACAAGCAGTGCCACTTCCGTTGACGCATCCCCGCAGTTAATGACCGCGGCACCACCGTGTGACGGGCTCGGGGGAGGAGCACGCGCACACCGGCACCGGAACGGCGTTCACCCGCCTGCGCGAGCGCCGCGGGGGGACCGGTCGCTCACCGGCCCGCTTGCGCGGGCGCGGCCCACCCCAACCCCCCCCTCCCCCGCCCGGCCCACCCAGCGGCTCCCCCGCCGCGGCCGGAGCGAGGACGCGGGCGCGGGGAAAGGCGCCGGTAGGCCCCGGCCCCCGCCATGGCCGCCGCCGCCTCACCCCGCCAGTCCCCGGCGGCAGGAGGCGGAGCCGCCGCCCGGACGCACAACCCGCCGCCCAGCCCGGCTCTCCCCTCGCGCGCGCGGGCGCCGCCGGGAAGCGTGGGCGGGGCAGGGGCCGCCCCGCTCGGCGACTACAACTCCCGGCGTGCCCGGGGCGGGGGGCGGCGTTCGGGCCTGCGCTGCCGCTCCCAGCGGGCGGCGGCGCGTCCCTTCCGGTGGCG
>JAVKLA010000027.1:34748863-34769148 GCA_034782735.1 Sagittarius serpentarius | reverse complement strand
TGCCCCCCCCCCCCCCCCCCCCCCCGCTGGAGAGTGGAAAGCTTTTTTCTTGTTTTTCAAAATAGTAACATGAAATATAAACCAAACCAGGCCCTATATCTGTCTTGTAGATGTTTTGTTTGTCCATATTTCAGCCTGCTTTTAGGCCATACAGCTGGCTTTCTCTCCTTGCTGGTTTTCTTCTGCTTATTTCAAGGCAATTTCCTCACAGTACAGAGTTGTTCTGTACCTGAATTTTGTATTTCCTGGTGTCGGTGGTTGACGTATGCGTTAGACTGAGGTCATCTTTCTATAACTTGACTTTTATGTTGCGTAGGAATAATGGGTTGAGTTGTAAAGACTGTGGATGGTGTGTAAGCTGTGGCTTTTTCAAATTACTACATGGGAGAAGAAATTAATGCTCTGTGAGAAGGCCAAGGACTTCTGCTTTCCAGCACATTTGTGAGCAGATTAAAAGTCTCAGGAACATGATGAAGAACTTGGTTTTTTGGGGGTTATTAAGTTAATATTTGTTACTGAGCAGAGTGTGATTTTATTTCCTCAAAGTGGGCGTGAGTAAAGTACAATAGCTGAAAAAGGCAAATCTTTGGGAATGCTGTCAGCGTAACTAATTTCTGATTTTATTCGTGACTGTGTGCAAAAATGTGGTAGTAGAATCTGGAAGATTAATGTAAAAACACTGTTGAATTTTTTTGTTTGTTTTCCAGGAAACTATTTCAGGAGTGCTTGTCTCAAATGACCTGGGCTTTGGAGTTCTGCCTATGTGGCATTCCAAATTTCATGACAGTAAGATGAACATGTGAGGCTTAGTTAGAGTAGGAATACATGACAATAAATAGAAGTAGGTACTCACTCTTAAGTAGAGCTGAGTTAACTCGGCTGTGGTTGAAGTATTTATGCAGTGTTACTACAGACTTGTGTATTAAGCATTAGAGTATTCATCTTCTTTGTCAATATTTTTGTCTACGTTTTTGTATTTATCCATTTTTATGAATTTCACTGCTAGCTATAAAATAAAATGACAAAAAAAAATTTGACACATGGAATTGATGCAGGCTTCTACTATTGGACCAAGTAGATAGCAGCACATGGTATTGCGGGACAACTTGTGGTGGTTGTCATGCTCATGTGGACTACAGTGAGCTTCATTTTCTGACCATTGTGTAAAACTTAGTATTCAGTTCTGATTGCCTTTAACCGTCAAACTGTGGTTACCAGGAATTTGCTGTGGTCAGATGTGCAGTTGAAGCAGAAAGAAATATAAAACACTTATTTATTTATTAGATCGGTGGTAGAGGGAAATTTTCTAGTGAATTTATTAAATATATGGTGACAGTGAAGAAGAATGGTGAAATTCTGATCTCTTATGTTCCCTTTGCAGTACTCTGATTTGCATGTTCTTTTATTTCTTCTTACTCCTACCCATTCTGTCCTAGTTAATCTGAACTTTCACAGCCATTTCTCTTTCCTCATCTCTTATCCTGGTGACATGTTTTGACTAGTAATGAGTCCCATGCTATTATACCTTTAACTCCCAACTCTTCATCCTAAATTTTGTCTATTTTTTTCCTTATTTTCCTTACGTTTATTTCCATACCTTATTTTCAAGTGCTTCCTTTGCACTGAGCTTTGTAATACCTTTCTTTTAGATTACTGAACCTTTGGGAGGGAGGAAAAAGAGTGTCTTGTTTACTGTCACCTCTTCTGCCCTGATCTGATCTCAGCAGAGCCCAAAGCAGTGACTGTGGGACAAATCCTTGTCTCCAACAAGGAGCATGTCTAAGATGCATGACATTTTTAAAGGAATGAGAACCTTGCTCTTGACTTCCACTGGTCAGGTGTAACTTGATTCCTTTTTTTTTTTTCCCAGAGGCTTAGAATTTATTCAAATGTGGATATCCCTCACGTCTTGTCTATTTGGCAGAACCATTATACATGTGATGTAGCGTATGTTTTTTGATACAATGACAGCTGAAAGGCATAGTAAACATTCACTCAAACGTGGAGCTCCTGTTGCAAGCCAGGAGACTATACAGAGAATGCATTCCTTTGGTTACGTGCATTTAGGACTTTTTATCACTTTTTTTGTTATTAATAAATGACTTCTCTATTTGCAGCCTGTTTAGACTAGAAGGTCTGTAATTCAGTGAAAAGTAGTTGCCCATTAGTAATGCTACATGGAAAACATGTGTTTGTGTCTTTTCATGGAGCAAAAGGCACTGATATGTTTCAGACATTTATAGAGATTTCTATTTTCATTTTCCACTTCCATTTGAAAAATTAAATATAAAAAAAAAATCTTTAATGTATGGGAAATACTAAGAAACTGTGAACCACGTCTTTTTCAGACATTTATGGCTGTAGTTCATAAATCTAGGTGTAGGTCTCAGGCACATGTGTATCTGTTCTTGTGCTGTACTTTAATTTCTTGAGAAAGAAACAGATAGTGTAGAGGCAAGTTATACCTTGGAACTCTTGTCAAAGAAAATGGTTCTTGCAGCTGGCACAAGTCAGCGTATAAGTCAGGGCATTGCTGTAGTGATACTTTCACAAATACCTTGCTAGTTTCTGGATCTTGTTCAATTTAGTGCGTGATAGATCCTGTTTACTTTTTACACCCGTGTAAGTAATTTGATCATGCAAAAATACTTCATTACATGGAATCTGTCAGCCCGTGCTTGTTTTCAGCAAGCTATGTGTTTATTAAACAGCAAATTTTTGTTTAGTCTATTAACATACTTACTGCAGTAGAATAAACAAGCCTTGTGCTTTTATGCAACAACAGCAATGAGATGATGCCGCCATTAACAATAAAAACATATTTGTTAATATTAAAAGAAGAAGAATTAATGCAGGGTTAGAAGGATCTTTGAATGCTGATACTAGAAAATAAATTAATGTAGTCTCTTCCACTAGTAGGTAAGTGTACATGAAATACTAAATTGCTTCCACTGGGTGGCATTGCAAAACAAAGTATGACATACAAGCATGTTAGATGCCCCAGAATTGTATGTTGATATAATTAATTTACATATTTTCTGGTATTATAAAGTTGTTTTGATATATTCCGTAAAACATCTAAAAAGGGGGGACTGAGGTTTCTCACCCTTTTTTCTCTACATTTTTTTTTCTCCAGTTCTGCTCTATAGTGTTTGATAGCAGATAGAAGAGTCACTATTCATTTAAAGTGTAAGTCCCTTGATAGTGTTCTTTATTCAGAGGGGAATTTTTTTTTTTTTTGCAGTGCAGAGTAATAATAAGATCCAGTTAGGTTACAGATGTCTTATTCCTGTTGATTCTTGTGAGTTGCTTTGTATTTAGTGCTTTTGCTTTTAAGTAAAGGCAGTATGAGTGAAAATCTTTACTTAATTATCTTTGAACTATTTTGAATCAAATTACTCTTTTTAAGCATGGAGCTGGAGATAACTACAATTCTAGAAAAGTGGCATAATTTTCTTTGTACTAGTCTGAAATATCCCACCTATCTAGGGTTGTTGGGGAAATAATACTGAAAGCTGAGATTGTTTATGCATTCTGTCTGTTTTCTGTCTTTTCTGGTGTGACAGAGTACGAATCAGTATTCCTGGGTTTTAGTAGTGCAGATGTATTGATCAGAAACTTGAAGGAGACCATGTATCATTCTGTTGAATAGCTGTCATTAACTGTAGCTTGTTAACTGAACCCAAAAAGCTGAAGCTAGGAAATTAGTCTCTTAAAAAACCAAAAACCAAAACCCCAAAACAGAACCGAAAAAAACACAAACCAAACAACAAAAAATCAGCAAAAAATTCTGACCAAGCAACCAAAAAAACCCCTGCAAAACTCTGTAACTACGTGACTGAATAAGGTGATGATCTGATTGAAACATTTCTTTTGCCTTTGTATAACCTACTCTTTTTCTGAATTTACTTTAATAAAGTTTTCATTTCTTCTCTTTTGTCCTTTTTTTTTTTTTTTTTATTTTTTTTATTCAGCTCTGTTGGTTTTCTCCTCATTTTTCCAAAGACCGTCAAGAAAACTTGAACCTGGAAGGCTCTAGAAAGGAAGGCGTGAACTTAATCCTAGTATAAAATCTCCTATAAAATATCTGAACACATGGTATGTGATAGCATTTCTGCACAGATTTCACTTGATCACAGAATCGGTTTCAGTTAATCCAGGATGGAATAGTTTCTCTAATTAGTACTTCTTGGTGGAGTGCTATACATACAAGATACATTCTGCAAGCAGCTGATAACCTTATTTGAAGTGTTTCATGACAGTACACATTTGTTTGAGTTCCTGGTTTAAAATCACCTACAAATTGTACAGTTTCTGACTTCGGTTTATGAAGAATTAATTACATATTGCAATTATGCAAGGGATTTGTATCTTCTATTCCTGACCCCTTATCATTCAGGGCTTGTCAGGACTACAGGCTGAAAAACTCACGGACAGAGAAATTATTCATGTTCCTCCAGCATTCATAAAGCTTATCACCTTACAATCAGCTTATCGATAGTATATTGTTCCAATAATTTTCTTGAAAGTTTATACATTTGCTTTAGGAAGCATCTAGTTTGGACTATTTTCACTATTTATATGTGTTTCAGTTACAATTCTGACAGTAGCAACATGTCTAGGGGTGCAGGGAGGGAGAAGTGGAGAAAGGAAGCTTTAAAAAATAAAACAATTTTCGGTTTTCTGTGCTAAAAAAGCTTTACATGCTTCCATGTGTATTCTCATTTCAGAAGATCAGTTAATGTAGCTGTACAGTAAGGAGATATGTACTTGGTTTCATTGAAAATAATTGTCTTGGATTATATTTGCTTTTGCCTTTAATTGTTTACAGACTATTCACATCATCTCTTGTGTTGGGAAAAATATCTGTGATAAAGCCTGATTATGCAAACAGCTTTAAAATGTGTTTTTGCAACACATCCTTCTAATTTCTTTTACAGTGTAATTTACTGTAAAATATTCTAATTAGTTAAAAGTAGAAATTGAAATGGGTAGCAGTCTTTCCCATTATGATAGGTGTATTTTCTTCTCACTCCTTTGTTGATGTTCTAGCTTTTTTGGAAGGCCACGGCTTGGGGAAACAGTAATGTATTAATTGCAGAGGTACAGAAATCCCTCCTGTGTGGTGAATATGAATAATGATCAGAGCTGAGTAGAATTAATGCTGTTGGTTTGCAAATATCAACAGTGATTAGGAGACTAATTGCTAATTATACTGTAATTTTGCAAGCATTTTGTATAGTATGACTGGATTTTTTTTATTAGACTGTATAATCCTGCATAGTTTCCTATAGCCACTTTTATGTTAATAGCCATATCTCTAATGGGATCAGTTCTGAGCCATCTAGTGACTATCTGATTGATGGTATTGTGATAGCTATGCAGTGGTATTGATTGCACTGCAAAATAAACTACTGGTTGCAGTAACTGGTGTTCTGGCAGAGCAGAATAAATTACTGCTTCTTAAGTAGATGCTAAAGAAGAGTGTAAGAAATCCAAGATGAGGACTGCTGCATAGAGTTGGGAACGGTCCCTGTTCCGTGGTGGATGGAAGTGAAATATTTGAAATAGCTTTGCTCTGTTTCTGAGCAGAAAAGAGAAAAAAGTGAAAGCTGAAAAGGTAGGAACTAAAATAACTGTTGCTATGAGAAGGATTAGCCTTTCCCCGTACTCTGGATTTGAAGGCTAATCATCATGGGCTGACAGAGTTTACTTATGGCTTTCTAAAGGATTTTGCTTGTTGTGTGAAGTTCGAGATAAACTTTCTGCAGGGAAGCTAAGGATGCTGAGATGACTGTGCTGGAGAGTGAACTGGAGTTCCAGTCTGTCTGAAACTATTTGTAGAAGGATAGACTAGACCTCTGCTAATGTCTTTCCTAAAACTTGAGGATTTTCTGTATTTTGAGGTGTTGGGACTACAGCTGCTTGATCTCCGTATAGATATGAAACAGAAAGAAAGAGCTGCAGCTAGTTTAAATAAAACCTTGGTTAGTCTTAGAAAGATAATCCCAGCTCTGCTTACTGGTAGCTGAGGAGAGGTTTTCTATTTGGAAAAAATCTTGCTCAAGTGGATGAGTGTAGGTAGCAGGCTTCTTGCCTTGAAGAAGGTACCACTACAGCGAACAGCCATTCTTTGCAGCCTCTTTCAGTTAGAAAAAGCTTAGGTTGAAATTTCGATGGTATCTTGAACACTTCTCAAGATTTCAACCTCAGTGGGAGTGCTAGGAACATAGTTTTTTTTGTGATGACTGTGTACTAATTCTGCTTTGTACTATTTCATTCTTTTGCCTTGCAAGTGTTGATAGCTTGGTTCAGAATTTGACTGTAGAATCTGTGTAGTTAGATGACGTATTTCTTTTGGTTATTGTTTTCTTGGAGTTACAATAAAGAAGAATTTTTTTTTTTCCCTTACGATAATACCGTGTACATATCGGGAATGATTCATGCTTTTCCCAAGCAGACTTAGAAGTAGGTTTTACATAGTTGTTGCATGTGTGTTTCATCTTGTGAGGGTTATTGACAAATTGGATCCCAACATAAGCTGGGAAGAGACAGTATATGTGTACTGGGTTTGCGTGGCCCAGTTTTGGTAGCGGTGGTGCTACAGGGGGGCTTCTGTGAGAAGCTGCTAGAAGCTTCCCCTGTGTCTGATACAGCCAATGCCAACCAGCTCCAAGACAGACCCGCCGCTGGCCAAGGCCAAGCCCATCTGTGATGGTGGTAGTGCCTCTGGGATAACAGATTTAAGAAGGGAAAAAAAGTTGCTGCACAAGAACAACAGCAGATGGAGAGAGGAGTGAGAATATGTGAGAGAAACAACTCTACAGACACCCAGGTCAGTGAAGAAGGAGGGGGAGGAGGTGTTCCAGGTGCTGGAACAGAGATTCCCCTGCAGCCCGTGGGGAAGACCATGGTGAGGCAGGCTGTCCCCCTGCAGCCCATGGAGGTCCACAGTAGAGCAGGTGGGTGCCCGAAGGAGGCTGTGACCCCGTGGGAAGCCCGCGCTGGAGCAGGCTCCTGGCAGGACCTGTGGCCCCGTGGAGAGAGGAGCCCAGGCTGGAGCAGGTTTGCTGTCAGGACTTGTGACCCTGTGAGGGACCCGCGCTGGAGCAGTCTGTGCTTGAGGGACTGCAGCCCGTGGGAAGGACCCACGCTGGAGAAGTTTGAGGAGAACTGCTTCCTGTGGGAGGGGCCCCAGGCTGGAGCAGGGGAAGAGTGAGGAGTCCTGCCCCTGAGAAGGAAGGAGCGGCAGAGACAATGTGTGATGAACTGACAGTAACCCCCATTCCTGTCCCACTGTGCTGCTTGGAGGGGAGGCAGAGAAAATCGGGAATGGAGTTGAGCTCCATGTGAATGGAGTTGGGAAGGAGGGAGGGGTGGGGAAAGTGTTTTAAGATTTAGGGGGTTTTATTTTCTCATTACCCTACTGTGATTTAATTGGTAATAAATTAAATTAATTTCCCCAAGTCAAGTCTGTTTTGCTGGTAATTGGTGGGTGATCTCTCCCTGTCCTTATCTTGACCCACAAGCCTTTTGCTATATTTTCTCTCCCCTGTGCAGTTGGGGAGGGGAGTGATAGAGCGGCTTTGGTGGGCACCTGGTGTCCAGCCAGGGTCAACCCACAACAATAGGCCACTATAAATGGTAATAGTTACTACATGATCACAGTGAATGACTGCAGTGGCCTTCAGTGTGGGTGACCTGCTTTCTAAGTTTATGGTGAAATTTTAAACTATGTATACATAATGTATTTTTCTTCAGATAAACCAGACCTATGGACTAAGGATGGAAGAATTATTTTTAAACTATTAGTTTGAAATTTAAATTATTAAATTATAAATAAATGAGTAAATAAATAATTGTTGAAATAGTCTTTTTTTTTTTTTTTTCTTTTCCCCAGCTGTAGCAGAAGTGAAACTTCGAGATGATCAATATACCCTTGACCACATGCGTGCTTTTGGCATGTATAATTATCTTCACCTTGATTCCTGGTACCAGGATAATGTCTACTATGTTGATCAGTTTGGAAGGGTTATGAATCTATCAGTGACTCTGGTAAGAATAAACTTCTTAAACAAACAAACAAACAGAAAAAAACCAACTGAATTTGAAAAGATGAGGGGTAGGTAAGTTAGAAAATATGGCAAGTAGGATTCAAATGCAAAAAGTGGGGGAAGCTGTTGCCAGGAAGACAGGTAGATTAACAAAAATGCAGTTCGCCAGGAAGGATGAAAAGATTTTAAGTGAGGTTTCTGACATCTTTTTGTTAATAGTATTGCATTAATATTCCAATAGTGTTGCATCTGCTTCCATTCTGGGAAAGATAGACATGGTGACAAGCTGAAGAAAAGAGCAGACACTTCTAGTTGCTGGCTGTTTCTCTTCTACATCACTTAATGTTTGTCTGTTTGCTAATTTAAAAATCCAGGCGTTGCAAGTATAAGGAGAGAAGGAAGCTGTATGCATTAGAATTAGAACTGCAAGCCTTTATGGACTAATAGCTTAATCTGGACATCACTTGTTGGAGGCAAAAAGATGCTGGTGGCCCTGGGCAAACTTGCAATAGAATGTAAGCAAGCTAGGCCAAGTCTGAAAAACATGTCAGTTCTCTGCTTTTATACTGATTCTTAAGTAGTCAAATTTCCCATTTCTTTTGAGCCATTTTAATGCATGGATGCACTAGTTTCCATTACAAGCCTATTCTTCATTCTGGAGGGGAAAGGACATGGCTCTATGGATACCATGTTTCTGGTACATGCAATGTAGTGCTTGATCACTAAGGAATAAAAGTCTGTGTGGAAAGGAAAATACCTTTTGTCATGCCACCAAGGAATTTGACTTGTAACCCTGTGGGGCAAAAGAAAACACAAGGTGATGTGTGATTTTATTTTTTTTTTTTTTTTTTTTTTGAGACTGTGTGGCTTACTCTGTGCAAAGTTCTGGGGGTAGAAATTACTAGGCTATGGCAAAGCTGAGAAAAATCCTTAAATACTAGTTCTAGTTCAAATACAGGTTTCCTGAAGGTGGTAGGCTGAGAACTGAAGCTGCAAAATAGTTCCTTTACTTTTCGTAGAACATTGAGGCAGTTGGAGCCTTTAGCAGGCTCCTGCTGAGACAGAATAATCCTCTGGGACTTCTTCCAAATCTTTTGAGATCATCTGGATTCCCAGTAGGAACATCTAAAAGAAGGAAGCTTGTTAGGGAAAGCCTTCTGTGAACAGTGGCTTGTCACAATCTCATTTTTTGTGGGTTTTTTTTTTCCTTTGTGGTTGGTTAACCTTGGCTGGCTGCCAGACGCCCACCCAGATTCTCTCACTCCCCCTCTTCAGATAAAAATGGGAAGATCGTTTACAATTGCTATTACAGGCAAAACAGACTCAATTTTGGGGAAATCAATTTATTTTATTGTCAATTAAAACTAGAATAGGATGATGAGAAGCCAAGTCATACGAAGCTCCTAGCAGGAGCTTGCTCCGGCGTGGGCTTTCCATCTGCTGCAGTGGATATCTGCCCCACTGTGGCCCTCCATGGGCTGCAGGGGGACAACGTGCATCCCCATGGTCTTCTCCAAGGGCTGCAGGGGAAGCTCTGCTCGGCACTGCTGGCAGGCTCGGCTCTGCCCTGTGGTGAGTCCAGTGGAGCCAGCTGGAAGTTGGCGTGTGCAGCACGGGGCGGCCCTGGCCTCCCCTCACAGGGGCCACCCCTGCAGCTCCCCACTGCCAGCGCAATGCAGACACCCAGTACGTTCCTTGATCAGGAGGACACTAAGGTGTGTAAATTTCTTTCTTAGCAGATAAACTAGATAAAGAATTTTACAACAGGCAGTAACTTGCATTTTTATGTGCAGTAAATTGAAATAATAAATATTCTTCCCTAAGACTGGTGCGTCTGGTGGAATCTTCCAGAAAATGGCACTTGGTTAATACCTTGTCACGAGTTTCAGTTCCACTGGACTGTGAAATAAATAGCTGCCATCTTGTGTCCTAATACACAATACAGTGCTGTTTTGCAAAGGAAACGTTTGCATATGTATAAAAAGGAATGTGCATTCAGAAACGTCAACGAGGTGTCTCGTTACAAATGTGCCTGGCCATATATTAGTCATACGTATATTACAAATAATTTTGTTTTCAGCCAAGTATAGCTTACAAGTTAGCAACGGCCACAATTAAAATTAGTATCAGCCATCTTTAAAACAGAAGATGGAACAGGTTAACATGCTTATCCTAAATCCAAAGTGAAAGAACACATAGGCTTTTTAACACATAGTTCTTTCTAGTTCTGCTTCTTATTTCACTTGCAACTTTGATTCTGATATGGTGGTGTGTTATTTATCCATAAATCATGAGTTACCCTTGCAACTTAAGTGTTTAAAAAGATGTCATCTGTGAAGGCAAAAAGCATAGATAATACCTTGCCACTTGCTCAAAATCAAATATAATTGAAAAGTGATAAACATGAACAGTTTTTCTAAGTTAATGGATGAGTATTCAGGTGGGTTTTTTTATACTAGATTGAGAAAGTTGTTACCTTGACTTGGCTGGAAATACTATATAGAAGTTTTAACATTCTTCTATTACAGCTATCGGACTTCTTTCATTCAGTAAGCCAGCATTCATACTTTGTTTTAAAGACCCAATGGGTAGTGTAGTGACAGGATTACTGTGTTGGGTTTTTTTGATTATTGTGGAGTTTTTTGCATCTGACTTGACTTTTTAAATTGCTTGATGTTTGTAATAGTGGGATATAGCTGGAAAATATTTGAAGTTTTCTCTTCCAGCAGTTAAATACTTGGACTTGATTTCTCGACCTTCAGCTCTTCCTGCAAAGACAACTTTGTTGCTTTTTATATTCAAATAATGGAATTGAGAAGTTGTGGCAACAGCAACTCTTCTCACACCTCATTAAAACCCTTAATGGTATCTGTATTTTCGTCTTTCTGAATTCCAGTAAGAATTAGCTGTGGAATGCTGTTTCTGTAACTTTCAGTTAACTTCAATTCGGAACAACTGCTAGTGGCACCAGAAACAATGTGGGTATTCTGTTTGAAACGGGTCAGAATAAGGAAGCAGATAAAGTGAAGAACAACAAAATCTTGTAGACTTCTGTATCAGGGTTTTAAATACTTGACTCTTTGTTATTCAGAATGGTGGGTGTGGACATTTTTGCTCAGAGAGATGTGTCAAATGCCTAAGTGTTTTAATTTTTCATAAAAATGAAATTTTGTATTTGTTATGGCTACTTTGTGGAAATTGCCATATAACTTATAGCATTTATTTTTTCCTTTCTCTTTTGGTATGTTTTGTCTTTTCTCATTCTCTGTCTTTTCCTTGCAAAATTCATTCTTATTTTAAATCTCTTATGAAATACTGCTTGTTTGTATAGTATGACAAACTGTGACTTTGGAACAATTTCTTAATACAATTAAAAAACCTAAATCTTACAGGCCTGCCAAAAATCCTAAGTAAATTTTCACTGCTTAACTATGTAAGCTGAGACACACTTAAATGGAGCCTGGTGTGGGGGTGTCAGGAACAGTAGAGGGAATTTTTTAGTTTGCATTTTACATTTTGCCTCTTGTACCTGCACACTGGCTCCTTGTCCTGAGCAACTAGAGTGCACCCTGGCTTGGTCTGCCTGACTTTGCCTGTGGCGGAACTGTTTGCTCAGAATTTGTCCAGAAATTTGAAACCTGGGCTGCTTAAAAGGCTCAAAATCAGGGTTTGTGTTATAGGCAGGTGAGGCAAAGGAGCTGCTGAAAGGTAAAGGGTTGTTGTAATAGTGAAGGCACCCAGATGAAATTTGGAATAGACAAATAGAATGATAGAGGCTGAAAGGAAGCAGAGTATGCTGTCATGAAGTATAGAAGTGGGCAGAGCTAGCATTAAAGGCCAGTGGAAAAGATAAGAGACTTGGAAATGAAAAACAGTTAAAGGAAGAATCATTGCAGAGAAGTGAAGGGAGATGAAGAACTGGGTATGATGAGAAGCTGCATCTAGTTTTTTCTTAAAGAAACTGTGTTGCTGTCATGTAAACCTAATCACAGTGAGTAAACCTGACTTCTGTTAAAATGACTATAGTTTTAGCCAGTTCTTGCTAGTATAATGTATAACTGTAGTATCTCAGCATCCCCTCATACTTCTGAAGTAGGGAGTTACTATTAACCCCTGTTAACCAGCTGGTGAACAGAGAAACAGTAAGTCAAAAAGATCTGACACAGGAGGGTTTTGGGGCAGGGTTTTTTTTTTCAGCTCCAAGTAAGTCCATACTTCTCATTGTCCGACTGAGACTAGAGATTGTTCCAATAAATGCATAAAGTTAAATTAGTGAACAGAAAGAATAAGAGCATTTCCTTTCTTGCCTGTTGAGAGGGAGGCTTTGTAATGTGTAATAAAGATTTTTTCACTTTTTTCAGGAGATACATTGAGTCTTGACATTCTTGCTTAGTGCTGATAAATCTGATGTGAGCTTTAGAAGATTAAATGGTTGATAGTTGATAATTTTTTTTAAATTACATCCAAAACTATTTGAAGCTTATTGTTAAGATTCACTTGAAGGCTGACAAAAGTGTGGTCTTTTGTAATGTTACATAGTATAGCTCCCTAAATCACTGGGACGATGCTGCTTCTTTCCATGATAATATGCATGGGATTTTGATTTATTCCCCCCCGCCCCCCGGCACAGTAGTCACTGCTAGTTACAATGGAATGCTGTTATTGTAGAAAACACTGCCTCTCAGTGAAACCTTAAAATTAAGTAAAAGATGAGGAAGCTCAAATTCTTTATGTCTGTTGTTTGTGGGATTTTTGTTTTGTTTCGGTTCTGGGTTTGTTTTGTTGTTGTGTTTTGGTTTTTTTTTTTTTTTAATCCTTTCATTCTCCCCTCCTGAATCTGTTATAAATTAGTGGAATAGTTCAAGGGGCGTAGTGATGCAACTGAATCTACAAAGTGACCCTGAATGCTTCCAATAATTAAAAATAAAATTTGCATATTTTCCATTGCAGGTTTCATAATAGCCCTTGTGCCTTTTTTGTAGTACACAGTAATCTCTAATACGAATTCAAGTAGGCAAGCAGGCTATCTGTTTGTCATCTGGTCTTTTTTGCTGTTGCTTATTAAAATGGTACTTACCCAAATCCAATTTCTCTTGCTTACCTTTGAACATGTTTTAAATGCACATCTGATTTTAATAACATCTGGAAAATATGACGGATTTGAAATCCCCTCAAATGCAGGATTCTCAACAAATGAGGCCACGACATACTTTGCATGCACAAATGTGCTCTTCCTGTATTGCATACACATGTGCAAGTGCAAGGAACTCTTTAAAAGATAGTGCTTTGTATGTGTATTTTTGACTGCCTTATTTCATAGATCAAAATGAGTGAATTTCTTTTACTAGAAGTAGATACGTTATGTAGATGATTTTTCCCCCTCCTAAGCTATCCATTGCTTGAGTGAAAATCGAGGGACAGGAGATGCTTCGAAAATATTATAATAATTTGTGGCTGAAATTTCAGGGCCTGTAATGAGACCCTGTTTCAATCTGTTACTTTTTTTCACTGCTACTTCTTAATCTCATGCCCACCCTACCGGAGTAAGAGAGTGCACAGAATAAATGTTTCCCATCCCCAGGTTTTCAATACAAAAATATGCTTCTGTTTGTGCTTCCTTTTACGTACTTGTAAATATCTTCAAAACTGTCCCTGTAATGTTTTTCTGTCAAATTGTTTTTGTTTTTAAAACTATATTTCTACTTAATACCTTTTCATTTTAGTGACACTAATGTTGATTTTTAGTAACAAAGGAAGAATTTCCTTATTGTTAAGCAGAGTTTTCTGATTTGTGGCGCTTCTAAAATAATCATAGATCAACTGACTGGAAATGAGCCTAGTGAAGTAAACCAAAATGGTTTAATTGGCTCTATGACCATTAGTCAGCATAGTGTTTGCTGGATTAAGAAGATAGATTGGGTTTAAAAAGGGAAATGTTGATCTGCAAAGGCCAATCAGGCACCTTGTTTCCAGAGATGACTCTTTATTTATGACACTAGTCTGCAAAATATCTATGAAACCTGTTGTATCTACTTCTGTTTCATTTATTTTGTGTATATATATGTGTGTGTATATATATATACACATGTAAAAAAACTGTCTGTGAGATGAGGGGAAAGGACCATAACTTCATGAGAGATGTTGCTTTAAGATACAGAACAGGAATAACAGGAATTGGTTTTGTTATTACTGGAAGACCTTTTTGGAGACCTCAGATCAGATCCTGAAGTCTGTGAATCGATATAAGGGGCAAGGTGGTAAATTATTTTTTTATTTTTTTTTTAATTATATCATTACGCTCCACTGTTTGTTTTAGAATCATAGAACAGCCCAGGTTGGAAGGTACCTCAAAAGATCACATGGCCCAACCTTTCATGGGAAGAGGAGCCTAGATGAGATTATCTGGTACCCTGTCCAGTTGCATCTTGAAAATCTCCAGTGATGGGGACTCTGCCATGTCCTTGGGGAGGTTATTCCAGTCATTGGTTGTTCACACTGTAAAAAAAATTCTCTTAGGTCGAGATGAAACCTCTCCTGATGCAACTTTTACCCATTGCCCCTTGTCTTTATGTGACTTCTTGTGAAAGCAGAGCCTCTGTCCTCTTTGTAGCTGCCCTTTAAGTACTGGAATACTGTGATCGGGTCTCCCTGAGCCTTCTCCAGGGAGAAAAGACCGAACTCCTTCAGTCTTCCCCCACAGGGCATGTTCTCCAGCATTTTGACCATCTTCATGGCCTTCCTTGGACCCTTTCCAGTCTATCCATGTCTTTTTTTCAGTTGTGGGGACCAGAACTGGACACAGTACTCCAGGTGTGACCTGACAAGCACTGAGCAGAGTGGGATGATCAAGTCTCTATCTCTGCTAGTAATGTTCCTGCAAATGCAGCCCAGGATCCAGTTTGCCTTCGTTGCTGCAGCGGCGCGCTGCTGACTGGTCAGCCTGTCCACCAGGATCCCCAGGTCCCTTTCAGCAAGGCTGCTACCCAGCCACACAGATCCTAGCTGGTACAGGGCTCTCTGGTATTCCATCTGAGGCGCAGGACCTTGCACTTGTATGTTTGTCTTAACAATGTTCTTGCTACCCCACTCCTCCAGGCTATCTGAGTCTCTGCGCAAGATGGCTTTCCCTTATGACATGTCTACCTCGTCATTTAGTTTAGTGTCATCAGCAGATGTGGTGAGGGTGCTTTCAATCCCATCATCCACGTAATTTATGAAGATATTTAACAGTGTGGGGCCTGGTGTCAGTCCCTGGGGGACTCCACTTGTGACAGACTGTCAGCCTGTTTTATTTAGCAACTACTTAGTTCAGTTGAAAAACTTCAAGCAATTAAGTTCTATTTCAGGTGATGTTGCTGAATCTCCAGTCTGCATCTTATATTTTTCTGTAATAATATTTGGTTTGTGCTCTTAATACTGCAGCCTGATCTATTTCGCAAGTAGCTGATCAAGCTGTATTGCTGATGAAGCATGTCCTGACCGTTTTTTAAACTGCAATGCCAAGTTCTTTACAAATCATAAGGATCTAGTCAGGTTTTCTTTCTAACAAGCCTCTTGGATATTCAGAGATTACTTCAACTCACAAAAAGGGAGGTAAATCGTAGTCCTAAGCAGGCAGCGGCGTTGCTGGCATTCTGCAAGCTGAATAATGAGCAGAGAGTTACAAAGCCTTATTCAGCAAAGAAAGGGCTGTATGTGAGAGTGAATGCACAAGATAAAGAATAATCCCCTAAAAGATATCCTGGAAGACGTGCCTTTGTACTTAATGACAACAACTGGAAATACAAATTACAGCACAGAAGCAGTTTCTTCTGTTGGAATTAGCAGGAAATGAAGAAGGCAATGTAGAACTAAAGTAGGACTTCTGACAACAATTACTAGAATTATAGATGAAATTGGTAATCTAACATTCATTTTGTACTATTATTCAATACAGCAGGAAATACTAGATTTTTTTTTAAATTTAGTGATATGTATTGGTTTTTAAAAATCCGTATGTTTATTGTTCACTGGAGAATTATATCATCTGTGCGCTTTGTTCACTATAGTGTCTCTGCTTATTCATGCTCAAAAACTATCCATACTTGTAGCTTGGCTTAAAAAATAATATTACAGTGTGCCACTGATAGAGTATGCTAAATAAATTTTTCCTGATGCGTAGTATAATCATGTGATGGAAAACTTATTTCCAAATATGGTATGAATTAGTACAGCTTTTCTTTGCTAGCTAATAACAGTTGTTACTTCTTGAACTTACAGAGTAAAATGACCACTCTAGGAAAACTGAGAAATGATATATCAGCTTGAATATGCCAGTTGTGTAAGAGAATAGGCTAAAATTCTTTTTAATTTAGAAGTGAGATTTTATGAACTAGTTTGAGTACAATTCTGTGGCTTTCATTTCCTTTAAAGCCTCCACGATTTTACTGGCACTAGATTTATTTGAGGTGAGTGATTAATTATAGGTGAATGCTAGGGGAAAAGAAGTGAAAAGCCTTTTTTTAATGCAAAATGTAATTAGTGCTGTAAAATGGAAGGAAGAAAACTGAGTGCTAAAATATCAATTATAGAACACGTTTTCAGTAAATAGAAACCAACTCAGTGATGAAATTCCACCACCTTTCCCACATACGTGGGAATGATGCTTGCTACCCACTTTTTTCCAAATACGACCAACTGTACAAAGAAACTGGTAAATTGCTACTGACGTTTGTTATTCTTGTTTGTAATACTTACTGAAATTGATAAATACTTCATAAAGTCTTAGTGCGTGACTGTTTGCTTATAGGACACTGCTCTACAAAAACCAAGAGAAGTTTTCAGGCTACCTACAGACTTGACAGCTTATGATAATCGCCTTTGTGCCTCAATACACTTCTCATCTTCCACATGGGTTACCCTTTCTGATGGTACAGGAAGACTGTATTTAATTAAATCAGGCAAGCGTGGAAACAGTGCATCTGAAAAGTGGGAGGTAAGTCTTGCAATGACATGTTTAAGAATTGTGCCTCTACCAAATAATGCTTATTCTGACATTTCCTATGAGAATTCTGGCACTTCTTAGGGGAATTGCATGTATGTAATGTGAAGAATTAAGCTTTAAATTGTAACTCTGTATCACGGATACAGGATTGTGTTCACGTATAAAAATCACTGATTTTTATGCTAATGACTAAATTAATGGTTTCTTTATGCACAAAATAACTAAAATTCAAGTGTTTGAAAGGGAACAGCTTTTTGAGTGAAGAAGAATCTGTCTAAGAGCGTTTCTAAATAGGTGGTTAAGTGTTTGTCTAGTTGAACTTTTTCTAAAAACCATTTCGCCTTTCCCTTCCCTAATCCTATGTCTCTGTCTAGGATTTTTACCCCCGTCTTTTATTGCTTGCTATTTCAACTGGCCTGTGGAATAATATATATATTTAAAAAAAAAAGTCTGAAATTATTGTCAACCAAGGTAAAAGCTACTTTCGTTTTTAAGTTAGGAGATTTACTGGTTTATGTGATGTTTATCTGTGTGGATGCAATTGTGCTTGAAATATTCACCATCTAATTTGCCCCATCTTAAAAATACATCCACAGAGACTAGAATAAAACTTAAACAAAACTGCTGATTAAAAAGCTTTGATAAGTAACCCTGAGGGTTACCTGTAGAGCAGGAATAATGTAAGCAATATTATTTCCACCTCTCTAGTAGGGAAAATCTTCATGCTGTATACTTGGCTCTGAAAAATTATTGGTGCTTAATATTTTTACTTAAAATTGTTGGCTTTAACGAAGTGTGGTTTTTGTTTCTCATGATTAAATTCTTTATATAATTAATTATTTTAAAGAGTCTTGATAAGGAGCATTTTTTTTGTATCCACATCAAAGTGGTCTTACTACACTAATAATGGTATCAGTTATCCTGCTTGGGACACAACAAATATAATTAAGTTACATTTCCACCTGAGCTATGATGAGTCTCGTGATCTGTGGTTAGTTACTCTTTATTCATGAAAGATGAATCTGGTATAAAGTGTCCAGACTTTGCATCTATTTTCTTTATTAGAGGGCAGTTTCCCAAGTAATCAAGGAGGTTTTAGTATTAGCAGGAACTCAGGTATATGTTCTGAAATGGAATATTTCAGCATGATGGATTATCTCCTTCCCCTGCATCTTTTGAGAGTTCAGTAACTAGGAAATTGGTCATCCTGTTCTTTAGGTGGTTGTTAATCAATATGAACTGGTTTTTATTCTGTTCTGTGTGAGAGTGCTGATACATAAATAGGTTACATTGGAGGAGTCAATGTAGCAAAACCATGAGATTTATATGTTGAGTTTCTGTCACCATTTAAATTCACTTTCTGAGTATTTAGAGCACCCAGTGGTTTACAGTGATGTTAACATCCCAACTCCACAAATCCTCAAACCTTACCAGCTTTCAGTAACAACAGCTGGATTGAGCCTATGCTCATTCAGCCATTGCAGCTTGAACTCCTTGTCACTCATTCTTTTGTTTTCATGTGTTAATGTTCTAGCAAATAATGTTTCATTTCTTCTCTGCTGTTTGGATTAATTTTGGTTTTATCTTCTTGGGGTTTTTTGCTGAATGAGTACTTTTTTGAGAAAAGCTGAAATACCTAGTGTCTAGAATTAAAACTTCCACCCGTAGGTACCAAATGCTAAATATCTCAAGCTACAAGACACGCAGTCCTTCTGTATGAAATTATTCCATGTTTACAGTGGTACTTAGTAGCCTTTCAATATGACAGTAATATTTACATACTCTGCCTACCTAGTCCCATCCAAATATTGGATGGATTTTCCAAACTGTGTGCATAAAAATTCGAAACCTTCTAGCCCTAGCTCCTCCTAAACATGAATATTATACTCATTCATTTAATGGTAGGTTTTTTTCTTACTCCCCTTCATAAAACTTCATAGAGAAGGAAAATTTGAATCTCTTTTGTAAAGGTGGTAGCCAAATAACGAGAACCCCCCTCCCCTCAGTACTGGTTGATGATTAAACACTAGCAGTGATGCACTGGACCTTTTTATCTTCTTGTTTGCACATGTCAAGGTCTACAAAGATTTTCAGGATGTTGGGGTGTCTAGAGAAGTAGTGAGGTACTTGGTGAAATGCCTACATTTTCATCTTGAGTGTGAGACTGTTTTCCCCCAGTAAATATGCTGTGTTTATGGATCCTGTTCTGTACATCAGTTGTTGTACCTCTGCTTATTGTAGCAGTAAACAGCCAAATGCAGATGAATTTGTGGATCTTTGTGCTTTGTTTAATGGGCCCTTGTAATGATTTTATAATACAAACAGTAATAATTAAAAGCACTTCAGAACAGTGGCTTGATAGCCAAGGAAAGAGCAGCCAGAAATGTGTTGACATTCATGTATTCATATTGGCAGAGAGGTTTGTGGGAAGCAAACTTTAACTGATTTGACATTCATTGAAGCCTTTCACTGCTTTCTGAGAATAAGCAAGACTTCCAGTTTTAACTGACTGACTTTTTACTACAATTTTGTCTTCTAGATTGTGTTTAATGAAGAACTAGGAAGTCCATTTATTATAGCGCACAGTGTTTCATTTGTAAAATCTGATACACATTCAGTAGCTGTGCTGCTGCTTAGGGTAGAAAAAGATGAATTGGACACAAAAGGAAGTGGATTTCATATTACCTTGGAATGGGTTACAATTGCAGAGATAAGCAAAGAGGGTAAGTGTTTTACATTTATATTACTGGTGAGTAATGTTTGAAAAAACATGCTTTTACTTTTATTCTTTGTCTTAGAAGTTGATTGTTCCTCAGGTTCTGATATTTCGTTTCCCCAAAACTTCTGCTTGGATTTTACATAGGTAATTTTTTCTCGCATCTTGAGATCAGGTTACTGGTTGTAGACCTAAATTCTGAGAAACATTTGGTACACAGGAAGAAATAAAATTTTCTACATGTGTGGTTAAGTTAATTAGAAAACAAGACAGAGGTTTACTTTGTGATGTTATAAAATGCAATTCCTGTTTAGCTTGATCCTGTAAAATCAAGGTTATATGGAACTATTTCTAACTAATGTCTGTTACACTTTTCAAAATGTTGTACAGCTGGGTATGGTGTTTTGTTTGGTTATGTTTTGGGTTTTTTGTTTGTTTTGGGTTTTTTTTAGCCTCCAATTAACAGTGTAATGGGTTTACGTGGCAAGGTTTTTGTAGCGGGGGGGGGGGGGGGGCACACGGGTGGCTTGTT
>JAVKLA010000027.1:34732175-34748763 GCA_034782735.1 Sagittarius serpentarius | reverse complement strand
CTCGACCCACAAGCCTTTCATTATATTCTCTCTCTCCTGTCCAGTTGAGGAGGGGGAGTGATAGAGCGGCTTTGGTGAGTACCTGGTGTCAAGCTAGGGTCAACCCACCACAAACAGTATCATGGGATTGGATTTAGTATGAGATAAACATAAGAACTGTAGCATAAACGGTAAATACTGCATAGTCTAGGTTTTCCTACAGTAAAAGAGTATGAAGTTAAGTTAATTTTAGACCAACATATTAAAAAAAATTAGTGTATTAATACCTACTAACTAATGTATTATCCTAATAAAGTTTGGCAAAGGGTAATTTATCTGTTCAATATGACCATACTTACATTAAATGTCATGATTTCCATAAAGCATACAAGACTCCATGCTCCAGTGTCTGATTTAAAGATGTGTGGATTAAATTAACTTACCTTTTGGGAAGACTGATACGGTCTCATTCATTTTGGAAGATAATGTGTAATTTTGATACCAATAGAAACAAGATCTTAACTACTTGAACTAAAGCAGTTGATTGCATACTGTGATGTTACTATCCAAATGTTCCTCAGTGTCCTAGATATATAGTATGGATAGGAGAATAGAATAGACTATTTCAGTTGGAAGGGACCAGAACGATCATGTAGTCCAACTGCCTGACCAATTCAGGGCCGACCGAATGTTAAAGCGTGTTGTTACGGGCATTCTCCAGATGCCTCTGAAACACTGACAGGCATGGGGCATTGACCACCTCTCCAGGAAGCCTGTTGCAGTGTTTGACCACCCTCTTGGTAAAGAAATGCTTCCTAATGTCCAGTCTAAACCTCCCCTGGTGCAGCTTTGACCCATTCCCACGCATCCTATCACTGGGTGCCAGGGAGAAGAGCTCAGCACCTCCCTCTCTGCTTCCCTTCCTCAGGAAGTCGTAGAAAGCAACGAGGTCACCTCTCGGGCTCCTTTTCTCCAAACTAGATGAACCCAAAGTCCTTAACCGCTCTTCACAGGACATTCCTTCCAGCCCTTTCACCAGCAGTGTTGCCCTGAGTGGCTTTGTTCACCTTTTCTGCTGTTGAAACTTTGGGTGGTGGAAGTATTTCTGAGAGCACCAGAAAGCCACATGAGATTGCCTTATGCTTTTGTGGCCAGCTCGACAAGAGAAAGAAACCTCTAAACATTACTGATTCTATCTTGTAAGAAAAATTAAATCAGTAATACTGCCAGTCTGGAACTGAAGACCATTGCTTAGAGAGCCCTAACAAACTTTTATTGTATTTCGTAATACTGTATATTTTTGTAAAGAAATTCTTTTTTTATAGTGTATTTTTTTTATAACTTACAACAAATGTTTATGGAATGAAACTTTTTCCATAAATTTAAACATCTTTCCAAAAATCTTGCCAGTTCTCCAGCACTTCCAAGGAACAGGCAAGATTTTTGTAATTACAGTCAGCAGAGATGTAAATAACAATATTCAAAGCAAACTTTAATTATGAAGAGAGAAGTTGGTTTTGATTTCTTTTAAATAAATGTCTCAGGAATCAGAGTGATGTATGAACCAGTCTCGAAGATAAAAGCTCTTTTGAGGAATTAACAGTACTTTATACTGTCTTTCATTAGTAGGCAATTTCTATGCTTAACTTTTCTTGAAACTCTGCCTGTGGGTGCAGTTTATCAAATCAGATTGTAGTAAAAATAAGTAGTTAATTAACAAGCCATTTCTCAAATTACCAAAATCTATCCTTCATCAAAGCAAAGCCTTGAAACGTAGTTATGTGTTCTGACACCAGCAACTGTGAGAGTCTCTGCCATGTCTGGTTGGCTAGACAAAGTGATCACACCTACCACTATTGTATTACCAAAGAACAACTGTGGAAGCGTGAAAATAAATCTGAATGGAAGCAGTGGTTAGGTCTGTTCGCATGTTGTGTGGTACTTTAGAGGGTTGTGACAAAGGTATACCCTTTCAAATTTTGTTGTTTTCTTTAGTTAGCTAATGTTTTAGGAATCCTCACTGTAAAAGCCTGAAATGAAGAACCACCATGCTGCTTTATTAGACTCAGAAAATATTGCATGCTTAGCTTTCTTCTGACCACCTTTACAAGAAAAATCATGTAGTATTAACTTACTGAAAAGATCACAAAGACTGACTTAATTTAAAAGTGTTGATGACTGACTGAAAAATACTCTACAAAAGGTTTGGTCACTCAGTGACAAGGTATGAGGCTGTTGAGCCTTTTAACAAGTGAGCAAATGCTGTAAGAGACACGTGCAAACAAATTCGCCCAGTTAAATTTGGTCAAATAACAGCTTGTTCAATGAGTGCCTAACTTCCCACTACCACAAAAACATGTTCTTTTTGGTCACGTATCTAAGCCAAGGTAATCTGTTAATCTTTTAAAGCAGGTTACTCTGTTGCTTGGAGTCTTCTGATTGAACAGATCTCACTAATTAGAATGGTTGCATCTCTTCAATTAATACTGCTTTCCCCCCCACCTGCCCCACCCAAACTTTTTAGGAAAAAGAGAGGGACTTTAATTACCAGAATTATGTTATAGTCTGGTTATTACTCTTTACTCCACTTCTTCCTTAGCAAACAAGATAACCAGTTGAGAGGACTGAAATTATACTTGGTTTATCCATTATTACCTGTATTCTCCTATGACTTAGTGTTTCTCTAAGCTTAACATTGAGGTCAAACAGGAATGCGTTTTGGAGTACTAGAGTGGCATAGATGATTTTTACCATCGTAATCTGGTTTTGTCTGATGTCTCTGCTAATGAGTTCCCAGTTTCTTTCAAGTAAAGGTGTAGTTACAAGTACAGTGATTTCTTTTCATGAAGAGATAAAGCATAAATGTGAAGAACTACACCATTCCTGGGGGTAATTTTATCACCTGTGAGAATATTACCAAGTTGTTTGTTTTTTTGCTAGAAATCCATTTGTATAATCTGTTATTATTCAGAAGTTGATCAATTCCTGAGAACTCTGTGGGCAGTAAGATTTTAATGGAAAAAGAAGAAAAGTTGTGCTGGAACCTGTTACCTTACTGTGTTTTGAGTCATCAGTATTCTACGTGTTTGGGAGCACAGTAGGGAACGGCATGGTCCTTGACGCCAGTAGCTAGCATCTGGGACCTCTCTTTTAAAGGGCAGTGTTTTACAAAAGTTGAGGAAGACGGGCGTTTTCCATTATGAATAAAGTGTTACCACTAGTTATTTCATTGCTTCTCAAGTTTTTACAACAGCTCAAAAGTATCTGGAGAACTTGTCTGTACAGAGGCTGTGAGTGGTTTTGTGAATTGCTGCGCTAGCTGTGATCAAGAAAGACATCATAAGAAAAAATTAATCTAACATTGACCTTTTTTATGGTCTACATATTTAACAAACTCATTGGAAAACAGAAGAGAAATTTCTTTTTAAACTACGGTACTGTGATTTAACTGGCAGGATTGCTTAGTATTTTTAAGTGTAATGAGATTCTCATATAATAATTTGTCTTCTAGAAAAATATTACCACTGAGATTTTTTTTTTTAATTTTATAGGTGATCATAGATATGAAATCTTTAAAAGGAGAGTTTTACAAGGAAAATCAGTCCCTCATTATGCAGCAATAGAGCCTAGTGGGGATGGCCTAATGATTGTTTCCTACAAACCATTCAAATTTATGCAAGATGAAGATGACAAATTAGAAGAAAATGATGATGCAAAAGCAACAAATGAAACGAAAGGTAAGACTTATCTGGCAGATTATAATAGGCTGCTCTTTTTTGGCTTAGAAAATAGCTTGTCAGTTTAGCATCTGTTTGGAAACTCTAGCAATAAATGTTTGTCTTAATATCTGTCTTCCAGATTTGGGGTTTTTTTTAAGGACAAATTGGCTTTGTTTTGTTTGCTTTCACCCTGGGAAGTTGTATTGTGCATAAAGCTATATGAGAAGCTTTTTTGAACAGGAGACACTTAAAGCATTTTGTTGTCCTAAGGAAAAGGATATTTTGCAAACAGAATTATACTGAGTATTTGCTAGCAGTTGGAGTGCTAAGGTAACGTGTAAATTTAGGCATCTGGCTGAAGTACTGAAATTAAGCCAGTCTTCCTAGATGAGAGGGCAGTGTGGCGCCCATTCACTCCCCCAAATAGCTGTTCATCAGAAAGCCCTCTGATATGTAATTTACTCCTGCCTTTCTAAATTTAAAAACAAAACCAAAACCAACACAACAAAAAAGACAAAAAAACCTAAACAAAACCCCCTCACTTTTTGTTTTTAAAGAATGAGAATCCTGTAAAAGATAATCTTTTCTCCAGTGGGAGAGCAGTTCAGAAAAATAATAAACTTTAACAAAAGGCATCCATACTTTTTTTTTCTTTAAAATCAAAACAAAATTAAGTCTGTAAAAACCTGTTATTAAAGTTGTTTTTTTATCTTAAATATCACTGAGCTCTGTAATATGTATGTTTATGTAGTTATATTCTATTATTTCAGGTTTGATTTTTTGCTTCTGGATATGAGGCATTGGTTAATGAACCAATCCTAACAGAATGATACTAGCGTAATCTTTGTCAATGGTGCAGAAATCTGTGTGGGAAACAATAAAAAAAGATCAATTTTCTGGAATGTATTAATGCTACACACTGTGATAACTGTGACATTGTACATGTAATTGTATTAAGAATAGTCTGTATGTATAAATCTTGAGGCAAAGAGTTCTTCAGCACACTGCGCATAATACAGTGTCTATGCAGTTGTCACCTGAGTTAGCTAGTTCAATGTCTTAAGGATTTTAAGAGCTTCTTGAGTTGTGTGCTAGGTGTGATTAAAGAAACACAGTAAAGGGCACTATATGAGTCTCAGCATAGCTCATTTCATGCATGTATGTGCACATACGGTGTTGTCAAAGCCTGGGAATCTGTAACGTGTGGAGTACTGTTTGCAGGAATACCATCTTCTCACGGCAAAAAAACCTAATGGTAAAGAAAGTACTGAAACCTGAACTCCTAGTTTAGAGGGAAGTCGAATACCTCTTTAAGAGAGAATTTGTCTTTTTGTAAACCTAATGTAGGCTGTAATTTTAGTTGCATGGTTATGTAAAATTGTAGGCATAATAGGTATCGGATAATGAAACAAGATGTGCTAGCAATAGAACTCTAATTTTTATAAGAGTTTGCAACAATAGATAAAGAAACATTAAGGCAGTTATGGTGCATATCAGTATTTGGGGTTTTTAATTTTTTTCTTAGTCTTCTCTGTACATTTTTGACATTATGAGAAGGCTGTCTTGAAGATGGGGGAGAAGGGAAGTCTAAGCTACTTCTTTGGTGTCATTCAGTTTTCTTACAAATGAAGACTTTTAATATCAGATACAGTCTCTGTCAAAGTTTAGAATTTTGAAGGCTGTTATATCTCAGATACTAACAGTTTCTGGGAAGTATATTTGTAGCACCTGTGACTGATCCATTGCAAACAGGAAGCTCATGGTAACGGGCAACAGTGTAAGAGTCCTTCCAGAGTCACAGCTGCTGACATGAAGCTTAGATCAATGAAATCTTGTACTGTGTTGTGACAATTTGAGAGCTTCCGAAGGGTCTATCCATACATCACTTTTCCTCTAAATAGGAAGGTAACATGTACGAGATCGCTCTTTAGAAAATGAATGCATCTGTATTTGTTTTTTCGGTGACTAGCTGTGCACTACCCAGTCATGCTGTCATAGCCTTCCTTTTGTATAAACATTTTTTTTAAAAATTCACTTCTTGTAGCAGTTTAGTAATCAACATAGACATCAGACAGATTCTAGACCCAGGAGCAAAAGTCAGTCATTACCTCGGGGCAGGCAGTTTTATTTCATCTCCATCAGCTTAGGCAGATGAAGACTACTTGGTCTTCTAAAATAATTTTTGTTGAATAGTCAGCATAGCTTGTGGCAGAAGAGGTAAGAAAAAAAACGTTCACATCTCTGAATGGCATATCTGAGCATGCAGTAGCTTGTCAGTACCACTGCACTTGATGTCTCTTCAACCAAATTATTAATCATTAATGTTTCACTGTATTTAAGTACATTTTGTTTATCAATTTTGTAATGCTACAGTAAACTCAGAGTAATAGTTAATGCCCCTTGTGTAACTCTGTCAGCATATTTGAGTATAGACATGAATATAAATTGCTTTCCAGATGAGGGGGACAAATGAATGTGATTGCTAAAAAAATGTTTCTCCATTTTATAACCTGAATATATTTTATGTAAATTATTCAGAGTAAAATATAATTTCCACTCTTCCACAAACTTCCGTTCCATATCTCCCAGCATTGCATGCTATGGAATCCAGGACAGCATTTGTAATCTAGTTTGTGGTTTTCTGCATGTTTCCAATTCTAGACCCTCTCTATTACTGGCAGCAGACTGAAGATGATGTGACAATAACAGTTCACATTCCTCAAGACATCACTAAGGATGACATAAAAGTACACTTTTCTCCTGATAACATACGTGTTACACTGAAAGACCAGCCTCCTTTGATGGAAGGAAAACTGTATTCATCTGTGGACCATGAAAGCTGCACATGGATAATTAAAGAGAACAAAAGGTGTTGTGTATGGTTTTTAGTTTTCCTATCGATTGGAATAAATTTCAAAGTGTGTATCGTATCTCTGACTCCTGGCCCCTCTGGGAATGGACCCATTTAATGCTACACCCTGCATCCCTCCTTACAAGAATCTGTCTCCTCTGCTGAAAATAGTTCACTGGCTTTTGCAATGCTGTCTCACAATACTGTTTCTTTAGCTAATTGTGAAAGTAATCCCTTTCTCTTAGTTACTTGCTTACAAGCTACATGACCAGCTGTTTTCTACAACAATGTAGAACAGCCTTTCCAAACTAATAAATTCTTTGGTTTCAGAAAAAAGGCATTATGTATAACTGTACTGACAGTTGTACCTGTATTAGACCAAGAAATTAGGAGTTTCTCGTACTGATCTGTGAAGCGGACTTCTTTGCAACATTAGGGATACATTGGTGCTCATTATGTTAACCTTCTCACCCTATTTTCGTATGCTTTGCCTGTGTTTATTGGCAGCCAGACTTGAATGTCCTGTTCTAATGTTGTCGTTTGCCTTTCTAAAACAGTATTTGGTGATAGGAGCTACTGGAGCTTAACCCATGCGTGTCTGTATGACTACTGTCTGGATGACTACCTGTTTTTTTAATTCTCTTTGAGAATAACCTTGTCCATATACTTCTAGTTGATCACACTGGAAAAGTGAATAGGTGAACTGTTACGTGATTTTCATAAAGACCATGTATCATATAGTTATGAAACTTTGGTGATAAATTCAGTAAGAATTGAATGAAATGCAGAATGTGCATTACAAAAAACAAGTAGTTGATCCACACGTTAATGATCTTGTTCTTTGTACCCTAAGCTCACATTACCTGTAAAAGTACCTTGGAATTTTTAGAGCTTCTCTTCTCAATTGCACTGGTAGGTTTCTGTTTGTCTGCCTGAGTGAGGTGGGTTTGTAAGTCTCGGCAGACTAAACTTTTTCTGCCCTAAGAGCTTTGTGATCATACTTCTGAGCTTTGAAAAGTTCATAGATTTTACAGTCTGTAACTCTGCATTGTTTATTTAACCTAGGGGTATTTTTCATTATTTAGAAGTCTCATATTAGTCTCTTAAATGTTCAAGTAGGGATTTGTGTGTATGTCCACAGCTATCAGATACTGATATGTGTAGTCTTATTGAAAGATAGAGTTGTCCAGGTTTTTCAAGTATTCTCTTTGTAGTATCTGTGAATTTAGGCACCCAAATATTTCTTCACTACGGGTAAAGTATTCTAACCAGTGCTGGCCATCTATACATTTGGTAGTTATTGCAGCCTTCATTAATATCACAGCTATTACCATTAATGCATAATCACAAAAGGAGTTTGGAGTAGTAGGAATGTCTGTACTTAAATAAGAATGAACTTAAATCAGTTGTTTTTCAGTGTCTGTTACAGTATTAAATTTGTGAGGGTTTTTTTTTTTTTTTTTTCCTTAAACTTGTTAGAGGCCATATTTGCAGTAGTGGGCTGCAGGATAAAAAGGTAATCTTTTTTTAACTGGCTACCTCTGGTACTCCTTTTAAGATACAGAAGATATTTAGATGCAGAACATATATAGATATATCAGTGTGCGCTTGCAGCCCGGAAGGCCAGCTGTCTCCTGGGCTGCATCAAGAGAGGGGTGGCCAGCAGGGCGAGGGAGGTGATTGTCCCCCCTCTACTCTGCCCTCATGAGGCCCCACCTGGAATACTGCATGCAGGCCTGGGGTCCCCAGCACAAGAAGGATGTGGAGCTGCTGGAGTGGGTCCAGAGGAGGGCCACGAAGATCATCAGAGGGCTGGAGCACCTCTCCTATAAAGACAGGTTGAGGCAACTCAGCCTGGGTTTGTTCAGCTTGGAGAAGAGAAGGCTCCTGGGAGACCTCATTGCGGCT
This sequence comes from Sagittarius serpentarius, assembly GCA_034782735.1. NCBI lineage: Eukaryota > Metazoa > Chordata > Aves > Accipitriformes > Sagittariidae > Sagittarius > Sagittarius serpentarius. Next base: position 34,740,306 of record JAVKLA010000027.1, on the reverse strand, counting down.
TTCCAGTACTTAAAGGGAGCCTATAAATGGGAGGGGGAGCGACTTTTTACGTGGTCAGATAGTGACAGGACGAGGGGGGATGGTTTTAAACTAAAACAGGGGAGATTTAAGTTAGACGTTAGGAAGAAATTCTTTACTCAGAGGGCGGTGAGGCAGTGGCACAGGTTGCCCAGAGGTTGTGGATGCCCCATCCCTGGAGGTGTTCAAGGCCAGGCTGGATGAGGCCCTGGGTAGCCTGATCTAGTGGGTGGCCCACGGCATGGGGGTTGGACTAGATGATCTTTAAGGTCCCTTCCAACCAAAGACATTCTATGATTCTGTGATAGAAGGCATTTATGCTGGTTTGTTCACTTCAATCAAAATAAGACTGTGAGCTGCAGCTGTTGGGTGTGTTGCTTTGTCAAGAGTTCAATGCTCTCTGACCAGTTTCTCTTAGATATTCCACGCGTGGAGGGTGTAGTGACCAAATTTACTTATTTGAAGACAGTTTATGTTACACAGGATTTCTGATTTAGCAGAGTAATACAAAATACACTGAAAACTTGATACAAATGTAAGTTACAGTTAGCAAAATACAGCAATTGCAATATACAGTTTAGTCACAATACCAACGTGATTCCCATTACCAGTCTGTATAATACGCGCACCATGACAGCGCTGGGCATCCCCAGTTACCAGGAAGGAGTATGTGGGTTGAAGCCAGCTCCAACCCATTGCTCTCTTCCAAATTCTTTTGTGAGTTGTATAGTTTTTATACTCTGCCTGGGCTGAGCCACGTATTTGTTCCCACCCTGTTGCTCTGGCTAACTGGGGGAATACTTGCACTCTTCTAATGAACTCAAGGAGAAACATTTACACCACTAGTTGATCCACTCAACTCTTGACAGCTGTTTATCTAAAACAAAGGCCATCCTTTGGGTTGAGATAAGGTCAGCTTCTTTGCATTATTCCTTGAGCTTCATGGGCACATCCCCTTGCCCATCTCCACCAGTGGTCTTCTATTATAGGGGTTTGTTCAGTGAGTCACGTTCCACGCCTAGAGGTTTAGTCTGTCACAAGCTCTGTGACATTTAACACTGGTTGCAGACTGGAAGCACCTTGTGTTGATCATTCTGTAAATGCAGAACCATAGGCTAAGTCCTGAACCAAAGAAATTACTTAAATATAAGATAAAGCGTGGAGAGAAAGGATACAGGCTGATGGGAGAGGGGGAATGCAAGGAAATGAGTCAATAAGTAAAACTGTGTTTCAGGTTTCATTGTTCAGATATGGTACATGATGGAATTTGTCCTGGATCTTCCAACAAGTATAAGAAAAGCAAGAAGGTCTGTCAGTATATAATACATATTTGGACATTTACTGCTTTTGCTCTCTTCTAGGATAAAATAATGAGCCACTATTTCTTGAAACAAACAGGTTTGGTTAAATGGTTGCTTAAAGAGTAATTTACGTATATTGTGTCATCATGTGAAAAAAATATAAGAAGAAAGAAGTTGTTTCTGTGGAAATAGAGGTATTTCCTTTAAATAAGAAAAATTAATTTTTCTCACTGGGAAAGTTTTGCAAATACTCTGAGATAAAGGACATAAATTTAGCAAAATATGAACTTGCCTGTATCACTAAGCATATTTGTCTTTTAGTCAAATCAAAACCAAATCCAAAACACAGCATCACATGAGCTACTATGAAGAAAATTAACTCTATCACAGCCAAAGCCAGTACATGAGTGCAACAAAAATACTTAAATTTATTTACTAGATTTAAGGGTCGGGAATTTCTTTGGTTAAGAAAAACTCTGCCTTAAAATTCGTAATGTATTAATGGCAAAAGTACACCTCTTGGACATGGGACAGGGGTGGGGATAATGCATCAGTTGTGTCCATTTCCAAGGCATTTTGAAATGTCTTCTGTTGTTCTCTGCTTGGCCTCTTATTTTCCAATAGCGATCATTAATATCCTTATAGTTTTACCTTGAAGCACGATGGGTTCTGAAAAATAGAGAGATAAATACCAGGTAACAGTATTTGCTGCTTTCATTACAGTCCATTTTGCATTTCCATAAACTAAACTTACTAATGAAAAACTTGTGAGTTCTTAGTTATTGCCTTTTTTACTTTTGAGCTTTCTTTGATTAACAGTCACCAAATACTTGCTTTGAGCAAAAAGGTACAAGTGTTAAAAGAAATTCCCAATAATCTAGTAGTGTAGAAGTGGTTCTTGCTGTGCATCTGGCAATAAAATATGATTGTGCTGTAGTTAGTGATTTCTTCTGAAGAAAAATTATCCCTTTGACCATGCATATTTCTTGGAAATTTGTTTTTTTTGACTCCAGCAATTAAAGAGTTGACTTTCAGTGGTATAACGTTGTAAAATAATCTTCAGTCTGTCTTACGTTTGTTTTATAATTAGTGCTCCTTTGGGTTTTTTCCCCTTTTTGCTGTAGATTTATTACTGGTTTTATACTTTAGTTATTCTGAATGCATTATATTGTAAGAAAGGTAACCGTACAATAGGAAAATTGCACTTTATTTTTTACCAGGTAGAGCCTTAGAGCAGGGCAGGTGGTTTTATTGATCCCCTTCACTTTTCAGTATCTAATACCTGTTTCATGACAGCGTATGCACTGTAGTTTTGTCTTGAGTCCCAAATCAAGAAGTTATTTCTGCATATGTTAAGCTTACTGATGTGAAAAAACCCTCTAACTTTTTGTGTAGTTCAGGTCTGTCCTTGGGTCTCCATTGGGCGTTTTTGGTCTGCAGAGTCTCCTGCAGAGTTTCCCCTGCAGAGTTTCCAATTTAGTTTCCTCTGAGAGGTTTTGAGATGCCCAAACTTTAATCCTATAAACCTGAATCAGCATGCCATAAGTGGAGAGAACACAGATTTATTTCAATGGCACAGTAATGTTCCCAACCATAATGTTATGGAAAATACAGCCATCTAAGGAGGGATTTTGAGAATATTCAGTGAAAAATAGACTTTATATTAACCACAGCTTTCTGACACCATGAAGTCTGAGTTTCAAGTAGAAAAAAGGAAAAAAAAGTCATTACAGTTTCAAATTACAACTTGTAAATACATACATTTTCACTACCATTCCCCAAGTGTGGAAAATGGGGAGCAGTGTTACACATTTGAGATACTGTATCTTATGATAGTTTTGCATATTGCTTTCGATCTGATACAATGGCAGTAGTTATTCTTGCCATTATAATAGTTTAAAATACAAAGTGAAAAAAGATATGGTAGAGATAATACTGACTTCTGGGTGCTTGGACAAGCTTGATGCCAGTATTTTTCATTAATGCATTGTTTGAACTTCGATGTGAAGTATACAGGTGTATATACCTTGTGAGATTTGGTTATAATAAGAAAACTAGTATGACATTTTCTGCAAGACATTCCCAGTTACATTTTTTTTTCAATTTCTTTTGATAGTTTATGGTTTAATTTTAGGTGGTCGTGCAAGGAGCAGGGAGTTGTACTCAATGATCCTTTGGGTCCCTTCCAACTGGAGATACTCTATGATTTTCCTCTGGTTTCCCTCATCAAAAATCTTGGCTTTTTCCCAGAAGTTTAACTGTTAAAGATAGTTATTCTCCAAAAGAATTGAGGGACTAATATTTGTATATAGATTATACTAACACTCTGTACTAAAATGTGACTTTTCAGTTGTTACTAGATACTGTAATAAAAGATAACTCAGCTGAGTAACTCAATTTTTTTTTATTACTCAATGGAGTATATAGCGTGAATCTCAATCTTCTATTTTAATGGGAAATAGTAATTACATACTTCAGTGTAATAAGTTGCACTTTGTTCTTAATGGTGGTACTGCAGTACCACTTTAAATCTGTTGATTAAAATTCTAAAACTTGCTCCAAATAAGCTCTGTAGAAGTATGCTATTTCAGTACCAGTGTAATTGCTTCAGCAACTGATTCAGAGTTCACCAAGTAGTTAATGCTATGAAGCAGTAGTTAGTAACTTCAAAAGCTTTCCTGTTCTGTCAGGTAAGACTATCATTATAGAGCCTATAAGCGTATCTGAAAAGTAAATATAATAAAACTAACTCTCATTTTACCATGATATCCATGTGTTGGTCTAACCCAGTAACTAAATGGAATTGCTGTGTTGGTACTTCGGGATGAGTCTCTTGTTTTCTATTTATTTATTTATTCCTAATGGTTATATCAGGTTCTCTTAAGTTTGTTGGGTTTTTTTTACAGGTTACAGAAATTGTATCTATTCTGAGATATGATTTTAGATACACAATGTAGATAATTAACTGTTGTAGTATTTCTGAGGTCTGTAAAATATATATATTTTTGTCCTAGATGTTACATAAAAGTAATGCATACATAAGTAGCCCTATTAAGTACTTTTTAGGTTTCAAATAAACCTCTGTAGTAAAATTCTGTCACTCTGAGTAGATTTCTTTACAGGTGATCTCTTATGGTATTAAAAATATTTTAATAAGACTGCTTGAGGGGAAACTGAGGACACTTACATGAATACATTCTCTTTTAGGCTTTTAGAAATCACATGTCCTTGGTCTGTTTTTCTTCAGAATATTTTCTGTTAGAATAGTTTATTTTGTAAATTGAGTGCTAATGGTTTCTGTTATGTGATTTTCATTATTGATTCAGTTTGGAGAGAAGTGCTCAAATCTACATTTGGAGCTTTTTGACTAATCTGAGAAATGGATGCAGTGTTTTCATGTACTACTCTGTCTTCTATTTGCATTTTAGTTTGGAAATTTCTCTGATTAAGAAAAATGAGGGACCCCGGTGGCCAGAGCTAATAGTTGGTGACACAAGAGGGGAATTCATTATGGACTCTTCCCAATGCTCTGAAATAACCGAAAGCTTGATGCATCTTACTTCTGAAGTAATGGTAAGGAGTTGAAAATAAAACATTTAAAATTCTTCTACATTTGCGTGTTGTCTTTTCTTGATATCCTAATTTGCACTTCATTGACATAGCTCATCAGTTCATTTACTATTCAGAATCCTAACTCTACATTCATTTTTAACTAAAACTGTTAGGAAACTAATGGCACTAGAGTTGTGAATATACTTTGAACAGTAATATCGTCTTCATGGGGGACTGAATTTAGCTTACATGATAGCATCTGTGCACCAAAACAGAAGTCTGATTTAACACTGAAAATAAATTTTGTTCCCACCACTTACGATGTGGCAGTTTGTTTTAAAGCACTTGATTTAAGTAATTTTGAAGGATGTCTGCTTCTTGTTTATCAGTAGGTTAGCGACACCTTTATACTGTCTTGCTAGAGATACTGCACTTGACATAGACTGTGAATGTAAATGACATTTTTTTTAAATGGAAAATTTAGGAAGCATAAGCATGACTCATGAACTTTCTGGCATTACTGTTATACAGGGAGTCTACTTAAAACAAAATAAAATGTAATTTTTAACTGCTGTTTGCTTGATACTTCCCCTTTTGGTTTAATTAGAAAATGACATTTTATCTAAAACTTGTGAAGTATGACTCCCTATAGGGTTTGATATATTAGTTTTGGATTACTACTTTTTTTAATAAGGCTGAAAAGTGTTATTAAAATAAAACCTGTTTAGTGCTGTAAATTGATTTCTCTCCTCTCTTCCTCGCTATTTGAGGGCAAGATACTGTAGTACATCTTTTGACCACAGATTCACTGGGAACTTCAAATTTCTTTTCTTTTGTAACTCATAGTAAGCTTAAAGTGATGATTTTTTAAAATTTTTTTTATCATAACTTTTCAGCTTGTGTGCAATAATGATCATGTAAAAAGAAAAAAATCTTTCCTTAGGTAACATTCATTTAAATGAATGTTATGTATTTTGTCATACTGCAACTTTAGCTACATATCTACAATAAAGGCTTTTTGGTTATCTCGATTGCTTATGGTAATGATGTTTACCTGGGACGGTTTTTTAAAAGCCACCTGATGAAACAGTAAACCAAAGGCCATCGAGAATGCTTGGCAGAGGAGAGGCAAACCCCAAAGTCTAGCCTGTAAAGAGACAGATACCTTGTTTTAAGTCTTGTGCACTAGCCTGCAGTATATGACACTTAATTTTCCTGGTTTCTGTCATTTAAGGACATTTCCTTGTTATCTGCTCATGTTTGTTTTCTTTGAGTTTAAATTATCTTAGCAATTAAAAAAAAAATTTGCTGGTCTCCTTTACTTTGTGGACTGAGCCAAAATAGAAGTTCTTAATCAGCTGAAATGAATGAAGAAATGAGCACAGGAGCTGAAGAACTCCTCCCTGTCAGATTAATTGAGTCAATGCTCTGTCTAATCTTTCCTTACATATTTGTTTGGCCTCAGCTTTCAGCTTAGGTGTCTTTTTGTGCAAGAAGTAATATTAATTCATGCTTAATGAGGAAGTGTGTATTTTTGCCTTTTGTTAAATAAAAGTCTCTTTCTTTGAGCACAAAATTAGTTCTTTAAATAGATCACAGAGGTAACATAGCTTGGTTGTTTTGAAAATTATCCAGGGAAGATGTCATTAGCAGAAGTAAGCTGTTTCTGTATGCAGTAGTGTTCTATCTTGCTCTTGAATTAGTAGTGAAAGTGATGGTTTTTCATTTCTTGTGGGATGTGAAAAAATACATGTGCTTTTTTTCCTTGTTTTGAGTGCATTGAAGACTATACATAATAACTTTATTAATTTTAAATAATTATTAACAAAGCTAAGAGAGGCATGTATTTAGACCTACTTACAAAATGAATTAATCCTTTTTTTGGATAGCGTTTCCGATGGCAATCTGACAGAAACTTACACCAATGTAAATTTACTAAACCTGCATAGGTTTTCAAGATTGTATACTTTTGCTACTTACAGAAGGGAATTTATTGTCCGTGTTTTAGTGGCTTATATAACTTTCCTTAAACTGAAATGGATTTTATTGTACCTACCACTCATGCTATCTTCCACAACAGAAATGGTTCTGTTCATTTTCAGTAAGTACATAACAGCTTGATCTTTAAATATGTAAGGATATACAAATAATTCTTCCTGTTCTATTGAACTTTATTTTGTTATGAAAAGGGATTTATGTGTGTATGTATATATATTCAATAGCTCGGATTTTCAGTGTAGTTCATTGTCTTTTTGTTTCAGAATCCAAACCCTGAAAAGGAAAACCCACCTTGTAATGCTCAAGAACTAGAAGAATGTGATGCTTTTCTTGAAGATGGTGCAAGCTTGTGCAGATTTGATGGTGATACCTTGAAAGTCACTCATGTAGTAAGTGCTGCAAAGTATTACAGAAATATTTTTAAACTTTTTTTATGATAAGCAAGTTGAATTCTATTATCAGAACAAAAATCTGTGCAATCTCTTGAAACCACATAAATTTCTTCTATAATATAAAATCACAGTAGCAACAGAAATTGTCAAACAATGTGTTCTTCAATGTCACTTTAAAAACAAGGCTCCTTTTATTCTGATTTAAAAAATGTGTACTTTCACAAGTGAGCTCTTTGAAAAAGCAAAGTTATGTCAGAATAGTTATAAGAAAGGGGTCTTTTTAGGTGGCATAAAATTCTTCTAGATTCCTTAGCTTGCATTTTTTTCCATAACTTTTAAGATAGCATGGTAGAAAGTTGACCCTTTTTACTAAGGAGCTGGAGCGTAGATGACTTTGATACTTGTTTGCCTATCACAATGGAAATAACAGATTGTAAGAAAAATGCTTTGATAGGAGGCTTGATCTGGGTTGTAAGTAACCTTGGCCAACAGTAAGTTAAGACTTGATCTGGTCCATTGGCTAAAGCAGGAAATTTATATCTATATAAATAATTATATGAAAGCGTCACAGATTAAGTTGTTGTCATGGGGTTTTTTGGGGTTTGCGTTTGTTGTTTTTTTTTTTTTCCAAGATGTCTCTACTAAGCTTGTAATAAACATTGCTGTTGCCCCTCATCACTGCCTTGTGTCACGCAAAGTACATATAGGATAACCTGTTTTTTTTACAGAAAATGTCATAGTTACAGGATAAGATTTTGAATCACAGAATCATAGAATGGCTTGGGCTGGAAGAGACCATCAAAGGCCATCTAGTCCAACCCCCCTGCGGTGAGCAGGGACCCCTTCAACTAGATCAGGTTGCTCAGAGCC
>JAVKLA010000027.1:34714920-34725306 GCA_034782735.1 Sagittarius serpentarius | reverse complement strand
ACAGGTCCCCTGCCTCAAAAGCTTCTTTTACCTGCAAGCCTATACTTAAATCCTGCTTTTATTATTAGTGCCAGTGTTTAAATATATGAATGAAATTAATGAACTTACACTTGGAAAGTTTTTCTGGCTGTCCTAATATTTCCCAGTACAGCAATCATGTCAGTTGATAGTCTAGCTGTATATTTACTAATTGTCCTGTGGTGAAAACTGTCAAGCTGGATTTGAACAGAGATCACATTTTGAGAACAGTAGCAAGCATTTGTAAATTTAGAAGTCTTAGGGTTGACATTAAAAAACAAACAAACAAAAAAACCCAAAACAACCAAAACACCCTCAAGGCATGAAAAAAGGCAGTGTTAATGTGTGATGGTGCTGTTGTGGGTTAGCCCTGGTGGATACCTAAGCACCACACAGCTGCTTGCGCTGCTCTTATTCCCCTGCCCTGCCCCCAGTGGGACAGGGGAGAGAAGAGGAAGAGCAAAAGCAGGAAAAACTGGTGGGTTGAGCTCTTTGGGCAGTTTGGGTCAGCTGTCCTGGTTGCGTCCCCTCCCAGCTTCCTGTGCATCCCCAGCCTACTGCGGGGCAGGCAGAGTTGGAAAAATAGAAAGCCATGAGGAGGTGCAAGTACTGCTCAGCAATAGCAAAAAATCCTGTGGTATCAGCACTGTTCTAGTCACAAATTCAAAGCACAGCACCTTACTGTGAAGAAAATTAACTCCAGCCGGCCCCAGTACAAGTACTTTGACCTCTACCCTATGATAATAAGGAAAGAGGGAGAGCCCAAAAAAGTAAACTCTAGCATGCTTGCTGTTCTCAGAGGTGCTGACTTTCAGTGATAACCATTGCCATGCATTGTTCAGTGGAAGTGAAGCAAGTAACCTTTCAGAAGGATGGTAGATCGCTTTGCAGAGCTTGTGTCTCAGGTCTCTTCACAGAACTGTGAAAGGAAATCAGTCTGAAATAAGACTGTTTAATAATTGAGTTCTGTAACGGAAGAGGAAAAGGAAGATTTTTCCTTCTCAGTGAATATTAGCAAAGATTACAGTGTGTTGAAAAGTAACTCGTGTTTTTTTCAGTCAGTTCTAAATAGAAGACAAGTTTCTGTTCAAGATTAGGCTCAGAAATCTTAAATTGTAAATGTAATTACAAGCTAGGACATGAGGGGAGAGAATATTGGGCCAAGATGTGTATCTGCGCCTTATGATCCTGCTGAGAAAATGGAACACCTTGTGAAGCAGAGAGGGGATGGATGTGGGAACAGTATCTAGCTATATATACATATGCATCAAAAAACGCCAGTTAGGAAGATGTATGGAAGAATTGTATATTGGTATTAAATTGGTTAATGCATACCTCCAAAAACTATTGGCTTATTTAATAACACCATATATCTCTTCCTTTCTTTTTGCTACTAATTGCATATTATTTTTTAAGCTACACTTGATTTTGTCTTAGCCAGTTAAAGTGCTGTCAAAACCAATATATCACTTATCCCTTCTACTTCTTTTTGGGCTGTGCAGGTTACGTCCAAGCATCAAAGCAAGACAAGAAGTTCATGGCATGTGCTCCAGATTACTCCTACGCTGCTCTTTGTGAGTGCCTGCGACGAATTTTCATCTATCGTCAGCCGACTCCTCTGTCCACAGTTCTCTACAACAGGAAGGAAGGAAGACAAGTAGGACAGGTTGCTAAGCAGCTAGTAGCAACCCTGGAAGCCAATGATCCTATCTTAGGCTTTCAAGCTACAAGTGAGAGATTATTTGTTCTCACAACAAAAACCTTGTTTTTAATAAAGGTGAACTCTGGAAATTAATTATTCAGTATATTCTGCTGTAGTTTGTGTTAACAATTTGTCAAAGAGCTGGCTATGTAAATGATCTGAGAAGTTCAGTACAATTTGCTGGAGTTTAAAAAGGAGATATTTTACAGGGGAATCAAAATTTTTCATTAGAATTTGTCTGTGAGATAGAAAGATAGCTTTTCCAGAGCTATGAGGCTGCTATTGCATAGGTGAATAGATTTATGCATTGTTTTTTCCAAATTACTGTGTTTGCCATCCTTCTGAGTTTTGAGAATTCACTTCTGTTTTTAAATGCCGCTGTTTACCTACAAAAGTAGTCAGATAAAGAAAAAATAAAGCTTTGAGTTACAAGCATATGATGTGTAAAGTAAAGTGTGTATCATTAAAGAAAAAAGATCCCAAATTCAAATACTGTTGGCCAAAAAAATGATCTAATATTTCGGTATTCAATAGTATTGAGTGAAATGTGAGTGGAATGAATGGAGTATTATGTTTCTTATTCCACTTGAATTAATTACCTGTATAATTGTATATGCAGATTTTAGATTATTGATCTGGGACTTACTCATGCTTGCAGCGAAATCTGTTCGCATTTTAAGAGATGCTAGAATAGCTTTTGGTAGCTTTTTCCTGAAGCAAAGTAAGGGTCCATGTATAGTTGGTGATTACACATTGAAAGTCAAGGTCTAGTTATACTTTCAGTTGTGTCATTTTTCGTCTGACATTGTAATTCATCTCAAGTGACTAATTTACAATTAGAAAATGGCTAACAAAAAAAGCACCTGTATTGTAACCTGAGATGGGAAACTCAGAAGTGCCGCTTCTGCCTGAGGTACCACTGTAAATACTGTGTTATTAGTTAACCATTCTGTCTGTGATGCACGAGTCCAAATGTGGTGTTTGCAATGTAAGAGTACACGGGCCATGAGGATGCTTCAGTTTAACAAACTGGCATGGTTAATTGTATTGAGTAGTTGTAGCTGAAGATTTTTGTTTCTTATTTTAAATTCACATTGTCAATGCAGTTAAACCAAAAAAGGGTCAGTTGTGACAGCTCCACTCTCGGTTGGTTTGGGTTTTTTTCCCCGTAGTTTGCTTACAACTCCATAGCAAAGAACGCCTAATACATAGTGTACTGGCAGGAAAGCTGCTGTGAACTGTGGTACCAAATTACTGAGACATGCACAAATACAAGTGGCCTAATAGTTTGCATCTCTTCCAGTATTATTTCAGACCTCTGTAAGAATCTATTGAGAGGAAAATAAGTGTTCCTTTTTTATAGGCTAACAGTTTCTTAGTTGTGATTGTTTTGACTCCCCTGTAAATTCTCCAGACTTTTATCAGTGAAATGATTAAATAAGATAGTGAGAATTTAAGAATTTAAGAGGGAGACGAGCAGTTGTGGCTTGCAAAAAACTCTTCAAATGCAAGAGCTTTTCAAGGAACCTGATTTTCCTGCTCCTTACAGCAGTATTATATTGTATATCCAATATTGAGAAGTTTTTCCTTACTCTTACCTAAGTTAAAACTGACTTGATTTGCAGACCTTCCCTTCTCATTGTATTTTTTTTAAACTCTTGAAAATGCCTTTTTAAAAAGGCTTAGTGAATGTATTACTGTTTCATGACTGTTTTGCATCTGAATTTTCATTGTTGGGCAATGTCAAAGAAGGTGGTAGAATTCGTGCAGAGGTCCTTTAGAAAAGATTTTATGTAGTTGATTAGTTTGCAGCATAAAGTAAGTGCTTTGAGATTTACATGAGTATTACTGAGTAACCTGAGATTTAATCATTGGGAACACATAGTTAAGAACACATTCTGGTATTTGGGGAATGGAGGAATGATGGAGTGAAGGATTCATAGGCAACATGCTTTTGTCACCACAGGTCTATTGCAGGGAACTTCAGTATAGGTAAGAATGTCAAATGCTCCTTGCTGTGGGGTAGATATCTGGAAACATACTTCTCTCTCTCCTGCAACAGAGGAAACAAAGTCAAGTAAAATGGTTACCTCTTCAGAGGCTGTATTACAGTGTGTAACAACTAAAACTCACATTCTGCCCAAATGTGTGTCTGTTTCAAGGGAATTCTTGTTTGCTCCCAGGAACAACTGAACATGGGGAAGAGGTTCATCTTTCTCCATGTTACTCATCTGTTTGCAGTCATGGTGGTCTTAGAAAGGATGTGTCAGTCTCTCTTTTATTTTGCTTTCTATGAGAGTTAAGGACATTGTATTATTTAAAAGATTTGTTGCCTTAAGGAACCTTGCATGCTGTTGCACAGCAAGCTATTAAAATCAAATGGCTGCAAGCCACAGGGAAGCACTTCCTATCAGCATTTCCATTTCTGTGTTCACTTAATTTTACGGCTTATTCATTTAGCGTATTAATGTAGGCTTATACAAAGTATAGAATGTGAATATTTGAGAGGTGGTTTTCTGAGAACCATACTTCAATTTTTCTAGGATTTTATTTCTTGAGATCTTATAAGACACAGTACTTTCGGAGAGGTCCCAGTCACAATCTGTTGACAGAATTTCTGAATACGTTTGGCTATTACAGACAACATTATTTATTTCTAATATTCTTTTCCAGTGTTTTCTTTGGCTGCATATTTGGAATGTATCATGTATTCTTCTACAAGTTTAATAAATGGAAAAAAAGTTAAATTTATTAATAAAAGGTTTTTAAATCATTTTAAAGGATTTCTGTTAATTTCAAATCCTTTCTATGCTACTGAAACAAAATAGAAAGATGGAAATAAGGAATTCCTTGAAATAAGGCTTGTTACATTAAGGAGCTTTCTGTTAGGGCGAAGTTCTGAGGGGTGTTTGCGCTGCAAGGTCACATCTGTTGCCAAGACACGCACTATTGCACTCCGTGTTCATTTCTGCGAAAACCCCTTTGCAGTCTTTTTCATGTCCCATATCTGCCAACATACAAATTGACAGAGGTAGTTACTGGAGGGGGTTGATAAGTGTTCAGGTGTATTCTTGTGTTAAAGTGCACGTTGCATCCTCTCATCCTGTGTCTTTGTTGTGTATGAGACCCAAATGATCTGGACAAACCCTCCTAGATGGAAGAAGGAGAGAGATCTGCACTTCCTTCCTCTCCCCCTACCTCAACCCAGGGGTGCTTTTTTGCAGGAGAGTGAAGGAGAAGAGGGAGGATTTGGTCTGTACGTACATCCTCTGTCAAAAAGTGGCTCTTCATTAATGAAACAGCAGACCCTGTGAGAGTAACAAATAAGGTTGAAGCTTATATGTTATTTCCTTTTCCTGTGCTTTGTTTCAATAATGGACATTATTATCACTATAACTTCTGAATTCCCTTGCCTTCTGTCAATTTATATTTTCTGTTCTCATTATGCAGATAAGATGAACTTGAAGCCTGCAGTCAATCACACATTAGCATGTAATAACAATTTTTAGTTTGGTTTAAAATTTTGTGCTGCTAGTCTTATGTGTCATTCGTAACAGCTTTCTGGAAATCTGGTGAGATTTGTTTCTCCTCCTCCCCGTGCAATGCATTTGCATTTGTGCTATGGATAAAGATCAGCAAGGTCCAAAGACAACTTAGCTGCAGTCTTTGACATAGAAGAACCAAATATCAACCAAGCCTTTTGGTCAAGACTTGCAATAATTTCAAACCCAAGGTTTACTTGAGTTTACTTACTGTTTTGCTTGGAGAAGTATTTGCTGGAGTCTTTTTTTGTTGTTGTTCTTTCTTTTTTTTGTTTTTTTTTGTTCCCCCTTTAAAAAAGGTTTAAGCTACTTCTGAAAAATTACTTTCTTTTAACAAACATGTTTACCGTGATGTGGTAGCTGTATATCGATTAAAGTATGTTGATAATATAATTAAGTTCAGATGTAGACCTGGAAAATACTTACCATAATCTCTACGGATCTAATGCTCTGGGCAAAATATCCTTTATAAATCATTCCAGTGTGTTTTTGCAATCTAATTAAATTGGCACTTCCAAGGATTTGTCAAGAACAACACAAGAAACTCAGTTTTAAAAAATTAATCGTTTTAGAGTGTCACTTTTATTATGCTATGATGAATATACATTATTCACTAGCTTTTCTTAATGTATTAGTTGCATTCTGGATGCGCAAGAGTTGTGCGTGTACATACATTTGTATTTTCATCTATGTCTGTATATGCACACGTGTATGTATTCATACTGCCTTATAGTATTGGGGAAGGAGGAGAATCTTTTAACATTACTGACAGCAGAGCATAAATTCTTCATTAATCTGTTGATGAGTCTGCCTGTTGTGAAGCCAGCGGTCTGACCTTAAGCGGAAGTATTTTGCTGTATGCTAAACCATGGATTTACACTTGGGAAATAAGTTCTTGAATGTGAAGAAATTAATGCAAAAGCCCCTTGGAATGCCTATTATGTTTTTGGTTTGTCTTTTTTACTGTTTAAGTTTTCCTGTGCGTGTTGTTGTCCCACATAAAAAATGCAAACACCTCTAAGTCTGGCATAAATGTGTTGTAATGTCATGATAACTGCTTTATGTGAAAACATCAGTTATGAATCCTGTGGATTTTTTCCTTTGCTGAGGATTAAATACATGATAGCTCAGTATTGCATTATACCCAAACTTAAACCAAGTATTGAGCAGATGCCTCAAGTTGGAAGAAATGATGCAGGAGTAATAAGCATTTACTTTTATCAAAACAAGTGAGGTTTAGTGGGAAAAGAGATAAGATCCACTGAATACTAATTCAGTCACTTTGTCATTGAAATTGCTGCTGACTGGCCTTTAATGATTTTTCTCTTTTCAAGTGGTTCATTCTCCCTGTTCCATGTGTCCCCTCTAATAAATACAGAGTACCTTATGGTAATTTGAAGTTGAACAATTTATTGGAATTTCCTGAATAACTGAATCAGACTTGCACATGGGCTATCTAAAATATAGGCATGGGGTACAAAATGGATACGTCTAGTCGTAAAGAGATGAGGGACACCGGCTCTTGATCTGATCAAGAGCTGTGACCATCTAAACAGAAATAAAAACATGCTGTGAAGACATTTTTGTGAGTTGCAATGTCATATTCTAGAAAGAGTAAAAACACAGGAACCTGCGCAGAATAAGCTTGCTTAGGCAAGATAAAATATACAGAGTTTACCTTTTAAAATCTCCTAGAAATATACGCAATACTCCATTCAAAGTAGTTGGATCGATCAGAAAGAGAACAAGTGTGTGACCAAGGCTTCCTGTGTTGTCATTTTATATGCGTTTGGCAAGGGTGAGTCACCAGCAAAACTGCCTGGATGCCGATGTGATCTGCGTTACTCCTTTTGTGCTGTTTCTTGCCTGATGTAGCTCCAGGTGCTCCCTGCTGTCTGAAAAATTCACAAGTATAATAGCTAACAGGGTATTTAAATAAAGCGTTGGCTGCTGTTAGCAGCGCAGTTCTGAACCTCTTTGGATCCAGTGTGACATCTGATAAAATCTGCCTTTTCACATGAAACAAAAAAAACCCTAAAACTCAGGCTGCTTTATTGTCATTTCACTGTTTTTTCTGAGAAATACATCAACGACCTTTTTCTCTGTTCTTAAAAATCTTTGTATAGTGCTTTAAAATAAACAGATGCATAATCCTCAAAGTTTGAACCTGGTGTGTCTTAATGCCATAGGGACATCAGTGTACCTGTCACTGACTCAGTCTGTGTTTCAGAGAGAAATTAGTGTGCGAGTTGCTTGAACTGCTAGCTATTCTGTCAGGAAGTGGGGAAAAAGTCAAGTCAGCCTATTTTTAATAGGTTCACTTTGTCTGTTCATGTGGCTACAGTCTCTGAGCTCCATGTAAGTCAACATACTGGAAGGTCTCAGGTGCCCAAACAAAGGGAGCTGTGGGCTAGTTCGCACAGTGTTTCACTGTGCGAACACATCTGATGTGTCTATGCAGATCTTAGTGCGCTTACGCAGTTACCTAATGTCACAAATCTGTTTTCTATGATAGCAGAAATAAGTTAACTTGCTAACTGACTGCAGTATCTACTTTGGAAGGTAAGAGCACAAAGTAGATTCTTGGAGATACATTTCTATATCAAATGTGATTTAAACCATGACAAATCATGTATGTGTTTTTGACTTTGAGTTGATTGATGTTTACAATTAAAGAACTCCCACAACTCAAATTTTCTAGTGGAATTATTCACAGACCTGTAGGTAAACATAAGAACATTAATTCAGAACTGGAGATATTTAGCACTCTTCTGCTCAGTATTTAACTTTCAGTTGGTTACTCAGTCTTTATTATGTGAACTGAACTTCCTGAAACCCATAAAACTAGTTCACTTTGCAACTCTTGGGTGCTGCTGACTAAGAAAGTGGAGCTTTGCCTCCTAAGTACTGGCAGTGGTCAAAGTCAGCAAGGCCAGAGGGGACTAGCAAGTAATTCCTGGTGCTTCAAAAGCATCCTGTTAAAAGCAACCTGCCAAGGCAAAGGGAGGGCAGCTGCTTCAACCCTACCGCTTCTGGGTGCTGCTTGGGCTTAGCAGCCCTCACCATTCCTAAGCAAGATTATAGCCCAGGAAGAAGCAACTTGCAGAATGCAGCCCATGCTGCCTTACAGCTCTGCAGGGATTGTAGCTGCGTGAAGTTAAAACAATAGTGTATTTGTACCGATGATGTCCAGCTGTGCCCATATGCACAGGACTTTCCTCTGAAATGCAAGGTATGTGTGTGGTTGGGTTTGAAATATATAATAAACGGTCAGGCCAAAGCTCAGTCTGTCCGTCTCTCATGTCCCTTAAGCAACTGCTTTTGGGTATGTGATTCCTCACGCTTTGTTACAAGCAAACAGGCAGCAGTCGTCTGCTCTCTGCAGCCCCAAGCCCCTCAGCGTTGGGATGCTGACTTTGTAATCAGCTGTGGCAGCGGTACGAGGTGGCACAGCTCCAGTTTTCCTTCTCATCTGCCAGGTCATGCTCAGCTCTTGGTGTCTCTGCTATTCAGTTAGAGGAAACTGTCATGTGCTGGGTTAAAACCACGCTCCTCAACCACCACTTGCTGTAGTCCTCCGCCTTCTGTGGTTTATGGCAAAACTGAGCCCTCCTGGGTTTCGGGAAATGGATGTGTGCCTCCAAGCTCGAACAGCCTGGAGGGGGCTGTTGAATTGCCCACTGGAGATTTCCCCATTTACGTACACAGGTAAACTCTAAACATGTTTCCAGGGACAGAGAGATGAAGACAATTATGTTGAGAATGGGTTTGAGGCGTTGTTAGAAGATGAGTTTAAGCATAGCATGTTAGCTAATGAGCAGGTCTGGTCCTAAGGGCTCCTGAGAGAGACAGTATGTGTTTCTGAACCACGGCTAAACTGCGTTGCTTTCATGTCCTTTCTGGGCCAGCTCTCTCTTCCTCCTCTATTTTAATGGAGGAAACTTTCATGCCTTTAGCTGTGGCATGGGTTGGGGTTCCTGTGATGACAGCGCAGAGCCCAAATTCAGAGAAATTCTTCAAAAGCCAGGTCAAGGAAGGTGCGTTGCTTTTTAACCTGTTTTGAATTTTTCCCATTAAAATACTTGAGAAGAAACAGGATATATGATTGCTGTCAACTGAGAAAAACATTCAGAGAAAGCTGAGGGTATATTTTAAATAAATTGAGTATCATATGTGTTTATATGTATGAAAATGTGCACAGAAGATGAGGAGAGAAGCGAGCCATATGGCAGTGGGTTACAGATGGCTGTATTGCTTAGGGAAATTAATAACTCTTAAGCGCTGATATACATGAGCCTGCTGGGGTTCAGATGTTCACATGCTGGTGCTTCAAGAAACTAGCTAAATCAATAAACAAACATTTGAAAGACAAAAAACCAAGCTAGCACCCAGCTTAAATATTCAGAGAAGCAGCCCTTAAAGAGGACTGGACTTCTACAACTAAAATACAAATAACATTATATATTTGTGCTGCCCTGTAGCTAGTTAGAAAGTATCTGTTTCCCAATGTATACAGGGTTTTTGTTGTAGACTCTAAAATATTCTATTACCATCAATATTAACTAATTACTGTAGCAGAGTAATTCAGAAATTCCTTTAGAGCCATCAGTCACTCTTACTTATAGACTTTAAAATACATGCTTTCTCTTTTCATAAAAGAGAGAAAGGTTTTTATACAAGACTCCTTTCTTTTCTCTGTACCTTGTCGTGGTTTAAGCACAGCCAGTACCAAAGCACCATGCAGCTGCTCGCTCACTCCTCTCCCTCCGCCGCCTTGGCTCCGGTGGGATGAGGAGGAGAAAATATAAAGAACCGCTCATGGGTTGAGACAAGGACAGGGAGGGATCACTCATCACTTATAGCCACAGGCAAAAGACAGACTCAACTTGGGGAAAAAACAAAATCAATCTAATTTACTACCAACCGAACCAAAACAAAGATAGTAAGAAATAAAACCAAATCTTAAAACACCTTCCCTCACCCCTCCTTCCTTCCCAGGCACAACTTTACTCTGTGTTTTCTCTCCCTCCTCCCCTCCAGCAGCATGGGGGGACAGGGAATGGGGGTTGGGGTCAGTTCCTCACACCTTGTCTCTGCCGCTCCTTCCTCCTCAGGGGCAGGACT
>JAVKLA010000027.1:34676631-34702703 GCA_034782735.1 Sagittarius serpentarius | reverse complement strand
CTGTTATCCCAGAGGTGCTGCTGCCATCGCTGATGGGCTCGGCCTTGGCCAGAGGCGGGTCCGACTTGGAGCCGGGGCAGCTTCTGGCAGCTTCTCACAGGAGCCACCCCTGCAGCCCCTCCCCTGCTACCAAAACCCCAGCACTAAAACCCAAAACACCAGGGAAGAAATTGTCCTAAATAATAGTGCCAGATAACAGAATATAGTTTAAACTAAAAGTTATTAAAAATGTGTGGTGTTTTTCTTCCAAAGTTAAGTCATGATGCTGCCTACCTCAGAAAATATAAGATTGCTAGGTGGGAAATCACAGTTTTAGAAAGATACTGGTTAGCAGAGGCACAGCTACACAGTGGAAGCACTGCTAATACCTTCCAGAGCTGGAAGACAGGGAAGCATGCCAAATAGCTGACTGTAATGCATAAATTTAACTTGAAGGCAAACGTATAGCAAAATCCACCCATCTGAGAAACAAATGGAAATTGCGTTAGGAAATCTGAAGAACTACAACACATCTGTTTTGCAATGTTTCTACTGTTTGCAGTTGTAACTCTTTCAAAGAAGAAATATTCCTGTTTTCTTAATACAATAAGATTGGTTTTTCAAGCCTTAGACATGTGAAAGTTTCTAAAATTTTAGGCAGATATTAAATTTCCCCATACATGTTCTCCCTGTGTAATATCCTCTTTAGTAATTCTGGGTCAATGTGCACCTTAGGAATTTCTGTGGAAATAAATTTGGCTCCCTACTGGTCAGAGAACTAGAGTACTCCCTTACAAACTACATAATGCTTCTTAAATAACAACAACAAAAAAAGTATTTTGAAATAATGTGCAACTGTGACACCTTGGGACTTTCGATGGAACTGGAACTTAGCGGATCGCAATTTTTCCCTGATTTGGGGAAATCAAGAGGAATCAAAGTTGCCTTTAGAGTATCTAGGCCATAACTGTATGTATATGTAAATGTTCTATGCAAAACATATGCATAGTATACAATATATGTATAAAATGTAAAATAATCTTTAAGTGTAGTACAAAAACAAATGCTAGATCTTGCTGGGCTTCTGTCCCCATATGCGGCTTATGCAAGCTGATACAGCATGAAATCAGGCTCATAAAGGTTTTGTGCTAGTTAATATATGATAACCACTTCCAAATTAACATCTGTTTTTTACTTTGTTAAAACCACACAGAATAGATTTCTTTTAAAGCATTTCTTTGCTACCAGTTTTTAAGCTTTTGGAGACTTTTCTTGCAGTACCACGTGGGATACTCTGGAAATCCACCGTGGGATACTTCAGCAGAAAACAGCTGGAAGTTGTTGACTTCCTTTACCAAGTGTTTAGTTCAGGATCCATGTGACTTCTAATCTTACTGTTTTATGAACTACCAATTGTTTGAGTAGCTCTTGCTACCTTCACATTGTCACCACAGCATTCTGGGCTCAGAAATCCACAGAAGTGTGTCTGCATGCATTTGTGTTTGCATGTGTTTCATGTCACCTCAGGGTACAAATTCATAAAGAGAATATGTGAACACAGACAAAGACAAGAAGAGTAGTGAGATTTAGGAACACCTTAAGATGGACTTTCCTCTTAGTAGTTTCATGGTGGGGTGCTCTCGGTCTTGCAAAGTATATGTTGAAGGTGAGAAAGGACTGTGTTGCAGGTCTGGGATAACTGAATCGAACATCTGAGTGACAAGTGGCATTCTCCTGGAAACCATCAAAGAGTTTTTCTCAGATACACATCGTTGTTTAAAAGGTATCACCACTATGTATGCAAGGTTTGTCAGTCCTTGGGAGTTTATTGACGGCTTCAATGCATAGGAGTATCTAGAGAATCCCTACCTCACCTGCTCTATAAGGCTCTGCTGATTGACTGTCCTGTTGTATTACCACAGTGTCTGGAAAAGTGCATGCTGCTATGGTTTTTGTGAAATCAGACCTATTTTTTTCTAAGAGTAGGAGGGCTGGCTCTCTAGTGTGCTACTGGGATCGCCCAGAGAGATACAAGGTTATGGCCTACTACCTTAAGTAATTCTGTTTTTTCTTAGAAATATTGGTCTTAGAAGTTGACAAGGCATGTGTAACAGATGCTTCATTTAGAAAATTGTACAGCTTACAGTTAAGTTGTCTGTACTATGAAAGTGCAGTTTCCACAAGTGTAGAAATTCATGAAGGACACAAAACAAACTCTGCAGTGATCATACAGAGTCCACACAGTTACCACTGTTCTAGATGAAGCATGAAAATTGGATGCTGTGTTAGGAGAATGAAGAGCTGTTGCTGGATACTAGCTGGGAAGCTTAAGGTAACTGAGTGATACCTGCTTAAAAGAAGCCTGCAGGCTGTGTTGTGGAGATCAGCAGTGACAGCAAGAGAGGGAGAATCACTGAGAAGGGTTAAACTTCAGAAGCTTTTAGAATTCTTTAAAACCCCTGACAGCTACTAACTGTTTGACCACAGCTGATGAGAACATGCTATCACAGTTCCCTTGCTTTCTGTTTTGAGGAAAAGCCTATGGTTTTGGACATGTGCCTTCTCACATTCTTCTAAATCACTTACTGTGTCTTACGGTGCACAGTAGCACAGTAAAAGCATCATTGTTGGAACAATGATAGGTTTTCTAATGCTGTAAGTTGAATTTGCAGTATAGTCTGTATACTATAGGAATTTTTAATATAATGGAGAGTGATCCACTGGCAGAGAAATGGCAGTACTTAATAAATGCACTGTGATGGCTTTCACTATTTTTAGGGATTTCTTAGGTTTTTAGTGATGTAGGTGATTTCTCTTAGGGGGAAATGTCAGGGATAGTACAGGACTTTCCTTGTAGGACACTGGGTAAGTGTGTGTAGGTGTATGGAAGATCATGTACAATTACCACAAGAATTGTTGCACGGTTTTGGTATGCCTCCAGCAACTTCTGTATTTGCAAACTGTGTGCCAGAGAATTTGTCTGTGGGCCAGAGGAAGACAACAACTTCATTACCTAAATTTGGAGTTTATTTGAGAAAATTCATAAATATTTGTAATGTTCAAAAATTGCAGAGAAGGGAATTTCCCTGAATATTTATACATACGTGAAAATGGAAAAAATGTACATAAAAATACAAACATATAGAAGAAAAAGCCAACAACAAACTTTAATTTCTAAATAATGAAAACATTTTGATACTCTTGGAGTTTCTGGCTTATCACAAAACAACTGTGATCTGTCTTTCCTCTTGAGAGCCTTGTTAAGAACCCTAAGTTACTACTTGAAATGCTGGAAGACCAGAGGTGATAATTCTTGCTTCCACATTGAAAAGTTTTGTTTCCAGCACTGGAAAGCAAGGGATCCTTGCAGCAGTTTAGTATTTTCACAATGACAGAAGTTTTCCAGAGAATGCAAAAATAGAGGCAAGTGGAGAGAGAAAGTTTAGTAGGAGGGTGTGGTGAAAGGAATGACATGAAACAACAGATGGAGAATGCTGTTCAACGCTATCCATCTCTACCCATCTTTACCCTGTTCTGGCATGGGCTTCTTGTTTCAACATGCACTTCTCCCACACGCATTTCCTAGTTATGGACCTCCTTACAACCTTTTCACCAGCCCAGACTTGAAGCTTGTCTATACTTTTGTGTACCTCTTGGATAAATGACCTCAACTTCTGGTTGGAGCCTTCCATGATGTTACCAAATATTTTCTTACTTTTTCCTTTTATTTCTTTACCCTCAAGGTCATCATATTTTAAGCATGTGGCAGTGGCAGTTAAATGGGGAACACCTCAGGAGCAGACTGGTAGACAGAACTGCAAGCATCTATGGTTTATTGTTCAATTAAGAGGCAAATAGGCAGAGAAGTAGCAGGAGCTAGTATTGTTTAATTTCTTGTTATGCATGACTGCCGAAGGTGAGAAAAATATTGTTTACAATAAAGATACTCTTATAAACTACATTACAAGGTCATAGTATATTTGCAACAATGAATTTAATGTTAATGCTATATTGTGTTAGATATTGGCTGATCCAGCAGCAATGCCATCCAACATCATCCCAACATTTTTCTTGTGCACTGTGATAAGATTTGAGCCCCAAACTCCTGATGTTCCAAATGTAATCGACATCATCTGTTTCACAGGTTCCTGTTGTGCTGTGCTTCAAAGATGCTTTGATGTAGATGCAAATGCTCAGTTAACAGGACACCATCTGTTTTTCTCCTGCGTCTTCTATCAGCAGCACATTTCAGTAAGCACCCCAGCATGCAGAATGCTTGGATGTGATGTACCAAGCAGATGAATGCGACTCAGGTAATAAAGGACTTCGTAGAGTGCACTTCCTGTTAAGACACAAACTGCAATGGTAAAATGGTGTGCAGATCAGGTAGATCTAAATTAGATCTTCAGAACTGCTATTTTAGGATTATTTCTGCTAATGTGTGAGGTTCTTTTGGTATTGAAAGGCCCTTTTGGACCTGAATAAAGAAACAAACAAATAAAAGCTTATTTATTTATCTATTTGTTTGTTATTTTATTTTGGACTAGCATTCTTGGTCAGCCTTGCATCAGCCCAGTAGTGGCTGCAGTTAATTAGGATTGCTACTGGAGCACAGTTTCCAGGTTAGTTTTATCCAAAAGGGATCTAGATTGCATGGTCCAAAACTTCCAGGATGCAAACCATTGTGAAGGCAATTGGGAGATTTACCTCTAAGGGAACTTCTGATCCAAACTAAAACTCTTTGAGTGACTCCCTTTGTTTTTTGAAGTGCCTGAGTTAACATCTATATTTGAGTTAAATACGTGTGGTTTTTCTCTTTTTACAGTATAACTGGAATGTAACTGAAAATGCATTTATATTTGCTTTCATTTATATTTATTTTCTGTCCAAAGAGGTCAAATACTTGTTTACCAATGGCATTTTGAACCCAAAGGAATAAGTCTGATCTTGCCAAATTTATTAGTAGTTTGATTTTTTTTCTGTCTTTATGACGCTTTGTCTTGTGTTACCTTTGTCTAATGTTATCAGCTGAGGGGAAATATAAGGGCACTTCTCCATGATTACAGCTCGTAAATTTTGGTGTCCAGCCAAGTAAAAATGACTTCTACTTTTAGCTGAGCTATTGTGGTCATAACATTAATGAAAGTGACTTGGGGAATAACCTTAATGTCAAAGATGTCAAATATGTATGTGTCAAATATGTGCATCAATCCTATATGGAGCAGTTTCAAAGCTCGCAGATCTCATGAATCTTTACTGGTCTCTATATAGTATAGAGAGTCACAGACTAGAGCCAGCCTGAATTAACAAGTGTGCAACTACGTTAATGTTTTGGGTCTTCTGAAGTGAATCTTTTGGTTATCCCCATTTACTGCAATCTGGTTCACACCATGGGGTGATCTCAGAACGGGCAAAAGTAGTTTCTTTTGATGTGCTTGAACTGCTATTGGGCATTCAGTCCATGGGACCAGACTAGAGCTAGTCCAAAGGAAGCTCTCATGCAATATGAACAGCAGGTCCTCAGGAGCTCCTATTACATCATACTGCTTAATAATGTAGACACAAAGTTAGTTCAGTGCATCATAGCTAGACTGATTCCCAAGCCAAATAAGGGTGCTTGGTGCCACATGTGAAGGAAGAAAAAAAGGCTGGAAAAAAAATGTAAATGCAAACAGCCTTCCCTTGGAACGTCCTTGGTCTATTTTAATAAATTCTCTAGAGCTCATGCCGCAGGATATCAGATTAAGCCTACAGCTGAAAATCCAGATACTATAAGACTGAGTGTAGCTACTCCCGAGTGTATGTACAGTCCCCTGCAAATGCATATTTAATCTCTGGTGTGGGACATTTAAAATCCTCCTTGCTGGTTTGTTCCAGTGTTTTGTCAACTTAAAAATTATGCTCCAAAATAGCTTGCTTAGAGCACCTCTGATGCAAATGAGGATAATTTTTGTCATGTTCAGCACCCTCTGATGCTAGGCCCCCATAGACTGGGATCAGATCCTTATAGATAGGAAGATAATTACCTTGTCATCTTTCAATCTAGCTTTTCCTACATCAAATCTCAAAGCCTTCTACCTCTCCTTATGGGTCCCTGGTTTTTAAGCTCTTGTCATTGCTAACAATCTACTTCAGGTTCTTGGTTTGTCTATGTCTTTCTTAAAGTTCAGCATCCAAAAGCAGACACAGTGTTTTAGCTGAGGCATTCCTAATGTTACTGAGACACTGAAGGTTGCTCACTAGGGAAGATGTTTTTCAATGACTTCTGTATTATATTCTGTTCTTTCTTCTAGAGCGTAATTCCTCGGCTGGCTGATGAGGACATCCTTCCAGACAATGTCAAAAACCCTTCTGAATTTCAGATATAAATGTAGCTCTTTTTGTTTCTCATTATTGACTTTTAACAAAAACATTTTGGGTCCTTTTTTGTTAGCTCTCTAGATCTCTAATTTCCAATACCTTCTTATTGCCTTCTAGTAAAAGATAGGCACTGTATCTAGTTTTCCCGGTTCCTCCTGGACGTTCTTGCAGTAGAAGTTCTTAATCAACAAAGGTTGAAACAGAGAGGAAGCAGTAAAAAAGCTGTCTATTAAATGTGCTGAACTGTTGCAAAGTAACCAACCACAGTTGTCTACAGAGGGATCCTTATAACTGCATTTGATTAAAATTTGCATTCATAGCTGTAAATTTTACTACTTTGGTATTCATTCATAAACCTGTAAAGCCTGTCACTCTCACTCCAGTGAAGATCAAATGATGCTGCCATGGGAAAAATCCTTGTCCCATTGACATCTGTGGGGATTCTGCCACATATGTAAGTGCTTTACTCCCTCTGTTTAATGAAGATACATCCAGCATCTACATTTCTTCTTGTGCCTAAAGTTCCATATATTTAGCTTTGACAATGCTTGGTCTGAAGTCAGCTTTTTCTGCCTTTCAGAAATGCTAATTGATGGGAAACTTTTCTCTGAAGGATGGGAATTTGAAGGGAAGATGTCTTAATTCAGCTTTGTCCAGCAAACTGACTTGGAAATTTTTTGAATCTCATCATGCTGCATGCAGCAAAAAGATAAGGGATTAGTACTGCACTAGGGTAAGAACATGCAGTTCATCTCCCATAATTCCAAGAGAAAGGGTTTTTTATTTAAGTTACTGTGTTTATGTCAACACAGAGACAAGTGCCAGGCGTAGAAAGCCAAGCTAACTTCAAAGAACCAACTCTAGAACTGACGGTACCATAGGTATATCCATGGCATGTCATCCACATTAGTCTACATGCAATTCTGCCAAAAGAACCTGCCTGAAACTACTGTATCTAAATGGCGTTTGCCACCAGTTTGGGTATTTTAGCACCGTACCCTAGTATGATTTGACTCCATGCAGCCTATGAAGAGGTTTAGATTATATGGAAAAGTTAAATGGTAGCTCTATAAATTTCCCTGTGTAGTCTTGGGAGTCAGACATTTTGGGTATCTACTTCTTAATTTAAATCTCACTCAATTTTTGGATCTGAACATGTCAATCAGCATTCTTGTACTTAAAGCTGAAGAATCAGAGGGAGATCACTCTGGAGTCATATATGCTAAGACTCTAAAAGGAAGCCACTTTTAGAGCCCAGTCTATAGCATAACCTTAATACCTGCCTCCCAGTGATGATAAATTAGTCTTGCAGAAGACTCAGAATTGAGAAGCACTCCACAAGTAACAGGCATTGATGATAAAAATTACTACGTCCTCCATTACTCTGCTGTTTACTGTGACTGAAGCAGCTGCACCTGATCATATGGATTTATTTTAAACTTTCCTGGCTGAAACAGATGGAATCTCTGAGGAGCACAGCCACTGTTTAAGAGACATCTTCCCCCAACTTTTATTATTTTGAAAAGCTAAACTTCTCATGGGGAAACCAAATCCTAATTCAAAGCCTAAATACTTATGGGGCTCTTCAATTCTTCCTCTCTAGCTTGACAGTCTTCAAGCTGCTAATACTTAAATATTTTGCAAATTAGGCCCTGAGTATCTCATTTTCCACAGGAAAACATTCAATTTTAATTATTCAGCTGAACATGAAAGCGTGTCTAGCTCTAAGCAACCAGACAGTCTGCAGCTCTGATTAGCCACCCAAGTATAAATATTTTGCAGCTTTGATTACTCACCCAGTTAGGAAGAGTTTCTAGTTCTAATACAGAAGGATGATATTTGCAGTAAAATTAAGGCAAAACTTTGATTTGAAAATGACAGAAATGAAGGCTTATTTCCTCTTCTCTAGAGACCTGATGTGCCCCGGCACATTTGATGCTACATCATGGAGAATTAAATACATTGGCTCTATTGTAGCAAAAGCTACAATAGTGCCAATCTGCTGTAGGAGGTTCATCTGTTGAGGCTGAATTTGTTATAGACAACCTCACCATAATTCTAAAAGTTCTAGAAATGACACCAGGAATTCTAGTTGGCATTCAGTGCTGCTGAGACCTGCCTCCATTAAAGGTCTTCAAAATTTCAGGTTTAGTTAAAGGGATTTTTATTTCAAATACAGGTTGGACTCTGCCTGTTGAACACAGGCTTCTTCTTTTATGAGGATCTGGGATCTGATCTCTTGAGCTCCATGGCTGCTCAGAGCCAGTTTGAGATCCCTCATGTCACCTTGTGGTTCCTTTGCAAATGCTGTAAATGAGGCAGGTACCTTCCCTGCTTTGTACTAGTCACCTCTCTATGGTACCCTTCTCTTCTACGTACAGCGAAATACAACGTGTCTTCTTGGCCACGGAATTCAGTGTCTCCCCTTAGGATCAGTGAGGCTGCCTTTTTTGAATCTGCACTTTCACCCAAGATGAGGCTACCTAGGGGGTGACAAATTGAGGACAATGCAGGTCATAATTATATTGAATTAAATACCACGATATTATATGGTTAAAAAGCATTTTACTCTAGGATAAAAAGGGGATAAAGCATAAGAGGAAGAAAATTGTAAACATGAAAAAAGGAAAGGACAAAAAAGTAAGCAAATAAATAACTGATAAACAGCTGGACATTGAGGATGAGATCTTGAGCCTATTGACATTGATTGTCAGAATACTACTTTAAACACTGCCTTCATTAAGAAAATGGTTGTTATGCTTGTCTAGTTACTACCACTCCTAGACAGTGCTGTTACAAGTTGGGTAGTTCTGTCTATTAGATCTTAAGATTTGGCTTTGACCTGAACCACTCTTTCAAATTATTTAATGTTTCCCATAGTCAAATCATTCCATGCTTTCTATTGATTTCTGCATCTAGAAGCAAGTCTGGCAATCTTGTTGAATGCAATCTTCAGCCTACCTAAATTACAGGTGAACAACTTCTCATCTGTACCCTTACTTCATTGACCTTGAAATTATAGCACAGTTTTCTGAACACGTGGAGAGGTAATGAGAACTTCGGGCAGGACTTCCAGCCACAGAAATGCATGGAAAACCTGGCCTTTGTACCAAACAAAGAGGTTGGATCAAGTCTTGAGAGAATACATTAACTGCTTGAAAAAATAGTTTTAAACTTAAAGCAACCTTCAGTTTGCTCTGAATCTTCAGATATGCTATGAATTTAGGGAAGACTCACTTTTCCTGAGTAACTGGCCATAGAGTTTTGAGCATAAATATCAGCTCCTTGTCTAGAAGAAACATGAAAGCATCCACTGAAGAAACACAATCAACTGTTGTTGGCAATGGTTTCATGAGATTTATGATTCCTTTGAACATGTCATAGGGTACACCTTCAACAGCTGTGGAATCAAGATCACATTGTCATGCTCTTTTATGATAAACAATTTGTTCTTAAGTCAGTGCCAGTTGCAGTTATCAAATCCAGCATCTTCCCAACTTCTGAAGGTTGATCTGATTTACAAAGAAACAAAATCAGCCCAAATCTCTTTCAGCAAGACCACACATTATTAGTATCTCACGGAAGTGAGCTGTCACTCATTCAAAGTGGATAGTCTGGCTCTCCATAATAAGATGTTCCCTCTTGTTTCCTATGTACTTAGAGGGTTTTGAATTAATCGACAATGCTGACGTTTAACAGTATTATCATTGGCATCTTAATTTTCACCCAGTGAAAATAAGGGTAGGTGTTTGCACTTGGAAGCTGCTGGTTCTTTCTGTCTGAAAAATCAGATAAACACTGATTCTTTTATAATTAAGGAATGTGTTCCTCAAAGCTAGAAAAGTCACGGCTTATTTTTTCCTCTATAAAAACTTCATGTGTCAGAGAGAAATTGAGATGCGTCTGGGACTCCTTGTTAGCTCTCCGCATTACCAGCAGGGTATGCTCCTCTACTGCTGCAAAGGTGCTGATGTAGCTGACAGCTTCCATCTCCTCTAATTTTAAATTGATTAAACTGCAGAAATCCTTTGCAATTTCCAGAAGTCAGTCCTTCTTCATGAAGTTCTGTTGGGCATGCTTGAAACTCTCAGCTTCTCCATCCTGGGATACAGCAGGGAAGCATGTGCAGCTCCACATGCCGGGCCCCTAGTCCAGTAGAAACATGCAGGAGAGTCCCAGGATTTCCCATGTGAGTCTCCATCAGGAGGAAGGTCCACACCATTAGACTATGTCTTCTTTGGTAGCATAGCTTTTCTGAGAGCCTCCTTGCTGGAAGGCAAGCCTCACAGCCAGGCACTTCAGTGTCTCAGCTGCATGGCTCCATATACGGGAACAAGCTCATCACCTGTAGATAACTGTAAATCACCACAGCTGGGAAAAGTTCAAGTACCTTGAGAGGAGAGGATAGGCAAGAAAGATGAACTGAATGAATTTAATGCATAATATGTAAGGTTTAATATAGCTTTATTGCATCCTCAGGTCTTGCAGTACCAGAAGGTGACTGTTTCAAATGAGCGATATGCTCTTTATCTTCATCATCTGTCTTTTCCATTATATTTAAAAGCAAAATATTTACTTAGCAAAGCACTAGCATTAACTTACAGGACTGAGCAACTCACAGGTCCTTACCCACAACAGCTTTTAGTGACCATTGAAGCTGTCACATAGAATCAGATCTGAAACAAAACACTTTTTCTCAGTTTAACTGTGAGGTGTAATTAGTATACAAAGTGTAGTGTGAAGGATGCACTATCTCTTTCCTCAGTATTGTCACAAAACACAGAACTACTGCAAGTACTTGACGGCTTTCCCCACTCATGCAGTCTTTATTTTATTACTCACTGGGACTTACTCTCTAGTAGTGAGTAATGCTTTTAGGTCCTGAGGCTAAAACCACCTACTACCAGGTTTAACGCTCACTGCCTAGCTATGTCCATTTATTTGTCTGGGAGAATTCACCACTGCACTGCACTTGAAGGCAAGTGCAGGGTCTGACATGCAGATGGTAATAACAACTCTAAATTTTCAATGTATTTTGCTATTTTACATTTTTGAGATGCTAAAATGTGTTACTTGAAAAAAGCAATTTCTGAACTATCCAGATGTTTTGCTCAGAGCGCATCTGCTCTCTGTCTGTTGCTGAAGAGCCTGTAACAGAAACAGCCTGTGTATAATCAAGGATGCTCCTTGACCAGTCCTCATGCTGAGCTACTAAAGGAGCAGTGGCGGCTGAAGGGAGGGTAAAGGGAGCTGGAAGTAGTGCATGTTGTGATGGACTCTGTTATCTTTAAGGCCTTGGGGAGCTAGGTCCAGAGACTGTTGTTTCCTCAGAGTAAGTTTGCAAGTTCTGAACCATGTTCTTGTTATAAAATTCAGATTAAGAGATATTTCTTATCAAGCTTTATCCTCTGATTTCATGTGGCTTTATTAAAGGAGACGGTGTAGTGCAATCTTGCTTTTTCCCTTGCTCCAACCCTTTGCATTTCTGAAACTACTCATCCTGAAAGGCAAATGCTATGCTACACAAACCTTTCACTGCTTTCTTTCATTTCTACTACCTGCTGCAACAACTGTAGGAATAATTCCTCTATGCATAAGTAATTAATACTGTATCTTTCAACCCAGTTCTGAAACTCAGAAAATCTCAAACCAATTTTTCATCTATTTATTGATGGAACTGATGGTAACAGATGTAGAAGCAGCAGGTGGTTTTGCCTTGCCCTTCCATTCCTGATCAGTAAAACATGCCTCTAATTTTCAATTTATTTCAATTAATTTTGAATTAATTTCCTCAAATAAGGGACTATGAAAAATGATATTCTGAAGATTGTAGCAATGGTGGATTAGGTTGGTACAGCTCCTAGTCATGCTGGCACAGGCTGATTCATCTGACATTCTCTTTTCATGTCACACAAATTAGGTTTTAAATCCCTTAGTCATTCTGTAAAAGACGACACAGTAACATACATTGTGAACTTTACAGAGGTTTATAATTTAACGAGAGAGAAAATTCCCCCCCGCTCCCCTACAAGACTGGTGTCTCTTTTACACACTACCTGGGGAAAATAAGCAGCAGGGGTAGCTGTACTGATGATCAGCACTTCTATTACTCCTTTCCCAAAAGAGCTTTGCAAACTTTAAGTGCTCACACCTCGGAAAGACACAGTCCCTGTTAATGCAAAGCATCTGTTGATTAGCCACATGCTTTGCAATTCATACCTTAGCCTGTTCCAGCCACTTTATTGAGGAAACAACAAATAAACAATTCAAGAAAATAAATGAAATAAAATCCAGGACATAAATACTTCATACAGCCTCTTTAAGTATTAGAAACCTTCCTGAAAATTAATGCACAAACTGGGAGAAATTTTCTGTTGGACATAATCCAAAGGCACTAAGAATACTGAAAACTTTATCTGCAAGAAGAATTTGCATGCAAATACAACTGCCTCATCTGACGTCAGGAAAATCCTCTGAGAAGTTGATCTCTTCAGTATCTTTGCACAGACAGGGCTCCCCCTGCTCCTCCCTCCCCAGGGACCTGCGGTGATGCCTCGGAGGCAGACGCTACCCTGCGGCGTGGGGCCAAGGGACGTGGGCAGCCCAGCCACCGCAACTCTCCTTGTGCCGGCAGCTCCAATTTGGGGTCGAGGGTGGATGCAGCAAGCTGCCTACGTGCCTGGTTATAAATGTGTTGTGTGCCTTCATCACGGGCACAGCCTCTCTCTGCCTGGGCTGTGGCAATAAGTGCAGTCAAGACCAGGAGTTGCTCAGAGACTGCGATAACCGGAATATAAACCAGCAGAGAGATAAGTGGCACTCATGAGAATAAATGTGCAAAGACATTTTTTGCATGGAGGTTCCCACAAAGACTCACTGATTCTAATAGCCGTAGCAGTAGAGAGCACACCCCATGGGGTAATGCCCCTGCAATGGCCTTACTGATGCCAAAATCAAGAAGGTAATATCTTTCATGAAAATGAGGCTTACGATTCTCCAGAGACATCTACCTACCAAGTGTAAGCCTTACACAAAGTCAGTCTCTTAAAACAGATCTTCACAAAGGAGTGATGTTCTGGAGAGGGGACACTTGGCTTTTGGGGCTTCTACGAGTTTTTATGTGCTCTAAGAGTTTCATTATTTTATCTCAGTGAACTAAGGAAACCAACTGAAGTTAGAAATCAAACTCCAAGTCCCTCGCAGCCCCAAACCATCAAATGGGATTTGCAGCTTGAACAGCACAGTTAGAATATAATAAATGGCCTAGAGCAAAAGGAAAAGGATGCATTAGATAACATCCTTTTGGGGGAAAAAAAAAAAATCCTTCTGACAACAGGCTAAAGGAAAAAACGTCATCACTCAGAAGTCTGGAGATTGGATCCCTGCTGCAGAGCTCAGAGGTTACCTGTTATTCATTTCTCTCACGGACGTCAATGTATGTGAATTAAACCCACTGTTAATAAACATAGGCTTTAGTGGTTAGTCTTACAAGATATACATTATCAATTTGTATTTAGCTGCCTTGCTGATGGCAGCTCTCCCACATTTCCAGTCTGTTCACTTGGGTTTACTGAGGGATATCACTTCAAAGAGTGTCTTTGAGTACTGAAATAGAAGGAATTAAAAGAACTTATTTCCCATTTGAGATATTTTTTGATGCAGTCTTTTATTCCCCACTGTGTATCTAATACATTCATGTAGACTCGCTGCTTCTGGCACAGTCTTAGAGATTAGATTTCTCTACCACTGACAGAAGTCCAGCTTTTTTGCTAAAACCATAATCAGAAAAATCTGATTTCTGACAGCTCTCATTAAGTGGGAAGAGAGAATTCATCCCAGTGCCTTCTCTTACTGTGATAGCTGTCCCCAGAATGAGATTAGTGTTTAAGATCCAATCAGGCTTGAAAAGTCTGCAATGTCTTATTACTGGGGTAAGAACAGAAAATAACCCCCTCCTCCAGAGTTAGTCTTAACAGTTTAACAAAAGACAGAGTTTATCTATTGTTTGCTATAGGTGTCTGACGAACGGTGCTACCATTTCTGGTAGCATCGCAACTCCTCTTTTATCGAGGTACGCTGCAGCGTACCGATGGCAGCCGGGATGGGGTGAGTGAGAGGAAGGGGGACAGGTTCTCTGCAAAGGTGCTGCCTGTGTGTAGGCGGTGGTGATGCCCCCCTGAGCAGTGAGGTGCCTCAGGCAGAGGTCAGGGTCTCGAGAGCTGATGTGCGTGATCAGGGTGGAGTTGTGCTGTGGTTTCCTTGGCAGAAAACAGGACACCAGTGGTAGGCTTTTCGGGCCGGAGGCAGCAACTGGAGTTCTGAGCTTGAGCTATGGGGTGCAGAGGGAAGGGGATTCATCTCACTGAAATGAGAGTGCTTATGTATACTTTCTGATTTAAAAAGAAAGTCCTCATCTATTAGCCACTGCTGTTCTGCAAAGCTGTTAAGCACATAGAGGTCACCAAGCCTATGCTTGTGATTGATGAATTTGGTGGTAGGAAGAATTTTGATAGCACTTCAGCACAAACTTGGAATCTTTAAGAAAGGCACTTACAAAGCTGTAATTGGTTACTGGCATAATTAAATGGCATTTACCCCTTCTATAGTATTTTTTTAAATGATGTTCAGTTGGTCATCTTTGCATTGTACTGCTCATTTCTCTTGTCCTTTTATTAGCTTCTGGTGAAGAGCACAATCTGCAAACTGTATAAAACACTTATTCTATGAAAAATATAATTCCATATTATAGTAAAGTTTATGTTCTTCTTGTTTATAATAGCAGAATGATATTTTTTAGGGAGAAGTAATATCTTTTATTAGTCCCTCTACTCTTATTCAAGAAAGCAGACAATGTTTCTAGTATGTAAGTCCAATTTCAGATCTGGATGTGAAGGACCAAACTGCGGGCAGAGAACAACTTCTATGAGTTTAACTTCATTATGGAGATAGGGTAGAAAGGTGAATTACAGCCTCTGGAGAAGAGGGGTCATAAATAAAAGATAGTAAAGTCATTTAGTTCTGTGAAGTAGAGCGGCTGTGCCTATGCTAACACTCAAACTAGACAACCACCTGCTTTCTAGCTTCAGATCCAGCATGGTCCATGTCCATACTGTATGAGTTCTCTCACCCTCACAGAAAGGGTGGCAACACTCAAAGTGCTTTTTGGGAATATTGCCAGGCCAGGCTGACTCCTGCCCTTTCACTGCGGGAGTGTTACATGCCATGGGGCTAGATGTGCTCCAGAGTCTGTACAACAGCTTAACAGTGTTGATGGCGGCAGAACAGTGCCTATGCCGAGCAGCCACTTAATTCACTACTGTTCACTATATGCCATTGTTACCTGCAGAACAATTTTCCTTAACACCAAATTATTTAATTTAAGAAGTCAAAATAGAAGTAGCCTATTGAACTTCAGTCTGACACTCCAGAATGTCATATCACTGGGGAAATTAAACTAGAGTTTGTAATTTAGAAAAATACAATCTTACTATCTGAGCTCACTCCATGCTCCCTTATGGTTTTTAGTACATCAGACACAGCAGTCTCTTTCAAGCATCTTGTTGCATCCTATTTAGTGTAACAGCAACAGCTTTTGGAGTTTCTTTGATGTGCAAGTTGTTACTAGACATGACCTCTAAAAAAATTAGACTAACCTGTTCTCACTGCAGTAGAGACATTGCTATCCGCCTCTACCACATGTCCATTGTATCCTCTCGCAGTGTTGCTCGCTCTTTTAATTGTTGTTCTGCATAAACAGGTTAGGCTCCGGTATTACATTTAAAAATTTCATGTTTACATTATAAAGAGTCAATTTTTGAAGAGGCTTCCACACAACAGAGTCATCTTTTCCCATTTCATTTCTAAACATGCATCTTATGTGATGAATAACTCACTGGCCCTTTGTGATTTCTGCTCATTGTCCTGCTGAATATGTCTGCTCAAACACAGTACAGCCTGCCTTTCAAGAAACCATAAATCGTTCCATAATTTTGTTTTAAATGTGCTTTGCTGTATTTCAAATATAAATCTGTGGCATATGAGACTGATCTGTTATCCCTAATTACTGCCTGTAGTTCCTCCAGACACTGGGAGCTGTCTCATGTTATTATTTATTTTCTTTCATACAGTTATTGTCCAGAACTTGAAAGAAAAACCTGTTTGTGGACAAAAGAGACTTGTTTCATTGTTACAGGACCTCTTTCCGCTGTGGAGCTGGCAGGTGACCTGCATCATTATATTCTGAAATTGATATAACTCGGGGTACGCCCATCATAGACAGGGAGATCTCTTGCCTCACAAATGATCCTTGTTGGATGGATGCCACTTATTTTAGACTCTACCTGCTTTCTGTACTTTTTTTATTGGAAGCTATGAGTCAAGTGAAGCTTTTGGGCGAAAATCTCTTATGATTTTATTTTCCTGATTCCCTATTTGGATATATCCAAGCTATAGGATATAAATGGTTGTTAACAATAAGAAGGAGCATTCATCTACCCTACACTCAATAGAAATTTATAATATGCGATTGTTATTATTTTCCATAGTTTCTTGCATTCTGTCTCTTTGGCCCATGCTTTGGCCTTGGCA
This sequence comes from Sagittarius serpentarius, assembly GCA_034782735.1. Taxonomy (NCBI): domain Eukaryota; kingdom Metazoa; phylum Chordata; class Aves; order Accipitriformes; family Sagittariidae; genus Sagittarius; species Sagittarius serpentarius. Next base: position 34,685,777 of record JAVKLA010000027.1, on the reverse strand, counting down.
GACCAAGAGCTGTTTTTCCTTTGCCCATTTGGATCTGAAACATGTAGAGCAGAAATATCTCGCTGTCTGATGGAATACCATGCACTAGGGGTGCAGATCTGTCAGCACAGAGCCAGCTTTGCTTTCCCATAACATTACCCCTGCTGAAATCAAGCACTGAAAGAGACTCCAAATGCCAGCATAAGTCCAAGAGCCATCTGGGCAGGGGAAAACTGAGTTCTGCACGAAATAGGAAAGCTCCATCAGGCAGGTTTAATCTGTGTAGGTCAGTGCTGCCCTGGTGCATTTCTGTAGAGTGTTTGGTGGTGTATTATATCACAGTATTGCTTTTGGAAACAACATCCAGTGGTGTATTTCAGGGGGGAAACTCAGCGAGGTGTAGGCTAAGACTTGGGGCCCCATGCGGCTGAAGGATGCCGAGGGCCTCGGGACCCCATCTGGGGCCAGTGCCAGACACGGGTGCCCTGCCCCACATGGCTGAGCACCCCTTCCCCATCAGCAGCCCAGCACCCTCGGCTGAGATCAGGACATGCTCACATGTCTGTGCTGTCACCAGATGATGACCATGATGGACAAGATAGTTTCATGCTTCAACAGGTATCAGTGGCTCTGCTGGATCCAAGTTCACAGGGGAATTGCCTCCAAAGATCCACGTATTTAATTATCCTATTAATTTGACATTATCTGATGTAAAATTTTGCAAGAAAATACTGAATTTCCAAAAGGGTTCATTTTTATAGTGCTTTAGTCTCCTTCTAGTTCAGTACAACAGAAATTGGCTACTGATAGGGCTGCTTATTGCAACTGCAGATTTAATCCAATTTTGCTATGAATTATTAACAACTAACTTTGCTGGACGGCTACATAGAAATTGTCTTCCTCTAAGGAAGAAAGGTTCAACATGATTTCACATCAAGTCAATCAAAACAGTTTAAATTTTGAATGTGGATGATTCATAAAATAAAATTCTAAATAAGCTACAAATCAAAAAGTTGTTTTTCTTGTCCTTATTACACTTTATAACAGAATTTGCCCAAACTCTTCCTTTATGACTTTAACCCATGACTTTATGACTTATAGCTAATCATTCTCTGTTCATTCTAGTGTCTATTTACCTTGTAAATTATTTAACCCTTGTTAAACAGCTGTGATTATTAGAGAAGCATGCCATAAACTAGAAGATTTTTGATGCTCTGTTTCCTTTTACATAGGAGAAATTGTTACATTTCTGTTACAGAAGCAAGACTGTATCTGTATCTTCTGTTTCTTCTCTTTCTTTATATCTAAAGGTCTTTGTGATAATTTGACAGTTCATTGCTAAAAAAAAATTAATATTTAATTTCTTTTATACTAAATGTTTAAATGAATTGATTTTGCCACTGAATAACTAATGGTGTGTCTGGGAATTAAATGTACTCTTGCTCTTTCCCTCTGGTCTTCTTGCAGTCTTGAGAAGGCTTTGTTCTCCATTTCCCAATCCAAAAATATCTGAAAATCCTTGGCTTTGACCATGGTAGTTATGTGTCCACAGGCATCCAGTAATAATGCAGTAGACTTACTTGAGAGGAAGATACGGTTTCATATTAAGCTGTAGTAAATATAGACATATATATGTGTGTATAAATACATGTGTGTGCATGTATGAATACAATCAAGAATAACAGTCCAAATGACCTCTTTTTAATTTCTTTAACCTTAAAAAAAGTTATATTTGTATTTAAATGTTTGAAATTTAAGCTTTTCATTCCTGAAAAAACACCAATGCAAGAATTGCCATATGTGGTCAGAGCTGTTTTGCTGGTTCAACACCTTGTCTCCAGCAGTGGCCAGCACTGACTGTATCAGAGGAATCTTTCTTTCTAAATAGAAGCACATACTGGGTTTAAATTTAATTAGTATTTCTTTTAAATTTAAAATTATTTTATGTTTTAAAGGGGATTTTAATTCAATTTAAAATTTAAAACTCATTAAATTTAAACTCCTTTTAAATTTGTTTCCTTTAATTTCATGTTGTGTGCACATTCATTTTAGTATAAGATTGTGATGTAATGGTATACAGAAAATGTGAAAGGAATTCAGACTTTTTAATAAACCTTATTGTAGTAAAAGAATAAAGTGCTAATTACACTTAGTTTTCCATCAAATTCTTATCAAGCACAATTTTTTCTGTCAGCAGAAAAGGATAATTTTTCTCCCTGGCGTGGAAAGTATTTCAGAAAGTCTCTTTGTTTGAAATGTGAGTACAGATGCTTCCACCAGATTTCATTATTTATTATTTTTTATATTTGGAGTGTGGTTGCACCTGACCTTGAGGCCCTGACACTTATGCAGAGTCGAGACTGGGTCATGCTCTCACCCTTTAGGTGAGAAGTTCCTGAAGTTCCCAATTTAGGAGCATGGTTGTCTCACGCTCTCTGCTAAGTGTCCGACCAGCATTTGTTCCCCTGAGAAGCAGGTAAGAATAAAGAATGCAATTTTACTTCAAATCACAGAGCAAGCTTGCAAAATAATTCACAGAGACCAAAGAGTCCCGTTACAGGGTAGAGAAACAACTGCAGTAGCACTGGAAATTGTGATTTCATACAGGAGCTTGTAACTGGGATGAGCTCAAAGCCTGAGCATATTTCTCTGCAAATATTCCTGATGTAGACGACTGCTCAGAAAGTCTGTGGATGGCAGCTGCTGGCCCAGAAGAAAGAATATTTTTTCATTTCTGTTTCTTGTGGTTTGTAACAGCTGTTGAATTATTATCAGTCATCCCAAAAAGAAATTCAAACTAAGGTTTGGATAATAGTTTTCCTGCCATTTCTAGCTGTTAATGCATTTCAGAAGAAAATATGTTCTTACACTGGACTTAAACTAGCCAGGACAAATATGTTGGATTTAGTTCCAAAAGGATGACGCCTCCTTCTCTTTTATTTTTTTTCCCTGTTTTCTTTGTTATGTCTGTATCTTAATTACAAATCTCTAGTGATTCACTGCTTTCCTATTAGTGATGATAAAGTGTATATCTTTTGCCATCTGCAAGTGCTGTCTCTGAATGAGGTTGAATCTGTCTGTGTCTCTTATCACCCCATGAATGCTTTAAAATTCATGATAGCATTTGTATTAACTGACTTTTCAAATTACATTAAAATGCATTTTACAAATAAAAATGAAGTCAAAGAGAATAGCCAGGCTGTGCTCTTAACAATATTCAACACCTAGAACTTCTCTTTTTGAGGCTCTGCTCATGTTTTAATGCAGAGAACTGAAATTCTTCTCATCATACAGTCTTTTGTTTTCACGGCAAGCTTGGTGACTGTGAGTGAAGCTAACTGCTGTTGATATTCTTTACTTGCCTTTGTACTGATGTCCTCCCAGACATTCCTTCCAGCAGCACTTTCCTAACACTGGCCATTTCCAGCAGAGCAGCCAAACTGTACTAGGAGCAAAGAAATCAACAAACAAACAAAAAGAAATAACATCTTTTATATTTTGTGCTTTGTGAGTCTCTTGTGGAACCAGTACATGACCTGTTTGTATATAAAAGGAGAAAATCTATGGAAAAACCTGATGCAGTGAATGTTCTGCTGTGTTTCTCAGAATGCGCCACAAACTCTGCAAGCTATTAACTCCAGTTCTCCAGGTGATCTGAGACAGGGTTTAAGAGGTTTCCCCAAGGGAAGGTAACAAATCTCTGGCAGAACTCATTGTGATAAGGGCACCAGAGGTTATTTTTGCATTGAGTTCATTTCCAGCTTAGTGGATTTGCCCATCAGAACGACTACGAGAAACAGCATTACTGTGTTCATGCCTGTAAAACACCCTGCAGATAAAATCCCCTTCCCAAAGCTTCTTGAAGCCCAGGCACGTTGAATGCCCCTCTCCCAGGCCCCCCAAGGCTGAAAGTTCAAGCGACCAGCTTTGTCCTCAGGAGTGGTGGCTGCAAAACTCGCTCCTGTTGGGTTGGCAGAGTGAGCTCTGGGCAGGCGCTCGTGGGGAAAGCCGAAGCGAAAGAGCTAGGGAGGGCTGACAGAGCTTTCCAAGCCCAGAGTTTGCAATGGAATTCTGGCACGGCACACTGTTGACTGCCTCACTTTATATGTCCCTGGAAATACTATGTAGGAGAGCAAAGGTGAAACGCTCTCTCTGCTCAGAAAGGCTGGCTGAAAATGAGCCGTGTGGCCAGCAAAGTGGCGGGAGTTCAGAGAAGATGAATGCAGTGAGAGCAAGAGGAAGCGTGAATGGCACGGTGCACCCTGGCAGGCACAGGCTGCTCCATCCCAGTTCATCCCTCGTTGTACAACCTTTTCTTACTTTTCCTTTCTCACCACTCCTCCACCTCCAGCAAAACGGCCCCACAAATATTCTGCATATGTTCTTTTTAAAACATCTTGAGTACTTGCCAAATTTTATGCTTCTCATATGACAGCTTTGCAAAACAAACACACACTAATTATGTGACGAAACAAAATGTGGCTAAAATTCTTCTTTCCCCCATCTTCCATCAACGATCATTCCCAAATGGATTCTTGCTACATGTAGTTTAGTTTTGCCAGTTACTCCTTCTCCCCTTGAGCAACTCAGCTGGTCTGAAAGCAAGTGGGCCAAAAACTCTTTCAGCTCCCCAGTCTGCTGATGTACATTGCAACCCATTTTGGTCTACGAGGATTAGAATTACACCAAGATTTTTACATCCTGTTCCAAGCTCTCCTTCTCCAGAGGGACAGCAGACGGCATGCAAGGTGAAGAGGAACACTGACAGAACCTGTCAGACCTTAAAAGAAACAAGACTTTCCTCCCCAGATAGTTTTTCCTTATTTCAGGATGTACCACCTTGAGTGTTTTGAAAACCAGCACTTCAGCACTGTTCTGCGCTGCCGTGAACCATACCAATGCCCAAGGCACGCCAGGTGGGCAGGCTAGATTTTAGAATAAGTAAAACAGTCATCCTCCAAATAAATCAGTTCTCAGCATTAACTAACAAAACTGTTACAATGTTATAATAATGCCTGATTTATAACTTCTGTTGGGTTATTTTATTTCAGCTATGTACATGTATTTCAGAAGTGTACATTTTTCTATGTACAATTTGTAACATTTTTAACTTCCTAATGAAACAGCAAAGACCCTTAATTACTCTTCGTTATTGTTATTAATAATAAATTATTAGTTAATTAATAAATATTAATAAATTATTAGTTAATTAATATGTAATGATTTCTAGCTACTTGTCCTTCTGGACAAGAACAGTGAAGAAGAGGTGGTGATTGAGGAGCTTACCTGTGTGCACATAGGCACATACCTAATCATAAGTCTGAAGGACTTTAAATATGAGTGATGGCCGGGGAGGTATGCTATAAAGGGCATATGTAATGTATTAGGGATTCAATTAATCTTTACGGTCAATCCAAATCGGTTATGGTAGTGTGAAGTTTACTTCTGGGTCTCTGCACTTCTCAGAAGAATGCCACCCCAGATTAGCATGTCAAGCTACTTACAGCTCCTCATTCAGACCTTCACTGAAACTATTTTTTCTCACTGCGGTCTTATTCACCAGGTGAGTTTAGTTAGAGCAGGTTTACAGTTTGCACATCTCTCTGTCCTTTACAAGTGCATCCATGCTCATTGACTCCTCCAATCTGAAAAAATATGTATCTGCCTTCTCAGGAGATTATTTGAGAAAGTCATATCAATGACCTTGAGGTGGCAGAAGGGACTTACCTACAGTATATATAGATGTATTTCAAAACTTATTTCTATAGCTGTTTGGGCAGGGGTTATTATAGTATTGGGGGTTTTCTTTCAACCAAGTATTTGATAAGGCACAACGTGCTGATGGAGCTATTCAAGTTTTTCCCCAGTGTTGGATCTTGCTACCTGAAGCTGCATTCTTGCACCCGTGTCACTTTCTTGAACGAGATTTCAGGTTTATTGAAATCTCTCCAGCTTCCTGCACAATCCGTTAGTCCTGTAAGGTCTTACCAACATTTTTTCTTCAGATGAGACTCATCATATGAATAATACTAGCATATGGCCAGCAGGTATTTTCTGTAAGACCATCCCTTTTCATAAGGCTGTCACGGGTTTGTTTGTTTGCTTGTGTTTGCTTGGTTTTGTTTTTTAATTTTTTAAAATTTATTCTTTTCTTAGAGGTCCATTCCTCTACTTCATATGCTTTTATTAAGTCATGACAAAATCCAGCTGGCTAGGTGGCCTGTCATCAGCCTGTTAAGATCTATCTGATTATTCCTTAGGAGATTTATCCAGTTGTTATAAAACATTCCAAGCAAGGATTCAACTTCTTGTTCTTTCTAGAATACTAGCTTTAAACTGAGAGCTCAAAACCCCCACCATGTTCATGCAAATATGTGCAATAACTGCAGGTTTGAAAAGAGATAATTTGACAAACGCACATAATTCTTGGTAGCAGCACTTTCTATTTTGGAAGATTTGGGAGCAACACCACTGGTCTCAGGGTCTTCAGTGCTGGTACTTCTAGTCTCCTTGCATCTTTGCAAGCAGTAATAGCTTCAGTATCAGTCTGACAAGGGTGTGCGTGTCGTCAGTCCTGTTTCCTTACAGCACTACACCATGGCATGTTGGCAAGCAGTGTGCTACAGTCAGACAGTGCTGCACTAGTTCTTTATCTTTTCAAGCACTTGTTTTTAGCATGAGGGAAGATCCCCTCTCAAGTGTTATTCCCCTACGCAGAGGAGTCCATCTCAATGACTTCTTAGAAGTCTCAGAGCCATGTAGACATGTTCTTTTGACACAAAAGCATGCAAAAGTAAGCTATGATATCAAATATTGTGATCTTACTGAAAATTGTGGCAACATCTAATACTGAAATAAAACTGAAGCAACTCTCAGAAAAATATACTTCATAGATTTATGTGCAAAAGTGGCAATAAATAGGAACTTGAATCTTCTGAAGTAAGACAAATATTTATGCCTTCAATATTAACAAAATGTACCAAACGCTTTTTTCCTCCCTGTTCAGCTCTATACATCAAATCATCAGTAAGAGCGCATGTTCAGTAAACTTCACAAAATGTCTCAAAATAATTAGAAAAATTACCTCTTACACTTGCAATAAAAGAGACAGAAATGCAATATACTTCAGAGGAATAGGACAATTATGCATCTTCACCAAATACCAAAGTTCATCTGAATGAGAGCAAATAAACACTCACCTGATACAATGCAGAGCTGTTAGGAAAAGCTCTGAGTGAGGTTTGTAGGGAGGAACTTAAGCTTGACTTGACAACCTCTGTAGAAAATCTGTTCCAGTGTTTGACCACCCTCACAGTAAGAGTTTTTTTCTAATATAAGTGGAATTTGCTGTATTTCAGTTTGTGCCCATTGCCTCTTGCCCTGTCACTGAGAACCACTGAGAAAAGCCTGGGTCCAGCTCCTCTTCCATCAGGTATTTACATACGCTGGTAAGAGCCCCCTGAGCCTGCTCTTCCCCAGGTTGAACAATCCCAGCTCTCTCAGCCTCTCCTCATATGTCAGATTCTCCAGTTCCTTCATCATCTGTGCGGACCTTCACTGGACTCACCCCAGTGTGTCCATGTCTCTCTCATACTGAGGAGCCCAGCACTGAACACAGTACCCTAGATGTGTCTCACCAGTGCTGAGAAGAGGGGGAGGATCATCGCCCTTTACCTACTGGCAATGCTCTGTCTAGTGCAGCCCAGGAGGCTCACGGCCTTCTTTGCTGCAAGGGCTCGTTGCTGCCTCATGGTCAGCTTGTTCACCAGGATCCAGAGCGCCTCATCACATCTGCAGAGCTGCTCTGAAGCAGGTCAGCCCCTACCATGTACTAATGTATGGGGTTATTCATCCCCATGTAGACAACTTGAGTTGGGTACCAAATGAAAAGATTAAGAAACCTGCTACCTGGAATTCACAAAAGTCAGCAAGATCTGATGGGAGAATGAGCCATCTGTCTTTAGTACTAGTGACAGAGCATTTACCCAGGAAATGACAAACATGCATTTGGCTTTAGTCTAGCCTCGAGGGAATTCAGCCTTTGTGTGTATGCTGCTCTCCAGGAGAGTGAGTTTCCTATGCATTACCTGGAGGAAAATCAGAGCAGATCAAGTACTTCCACTGTCCTCTTGAGTCTGGGTCCAAGCACAAGTGGCTGGCATCACTAGAAAAGCAAGGTAGTACCCACTGAGTAGGGGAATCAACTAAGTTGATTGTGGGGACCAAAGAACAAAGTGGCTTCTGGTCTCTGCCCCTACTCCCAAGATGATTTTTTTTTCTCCTTTTATTTTTTTGCTTAATGCTGTCCAGTGCAAAATGCATAAATAATTCTTGTAGCTGGGACAAGGATTCACATGAATTCCCTCCTGTTTAAGCACTGTAACTGCTAGACTACTGGCAAACTGCTCTTCTTTCAGGAAAAATAAAAACTTGTTTTTTTAGGGTGCTCATTCCCCTAAGGATGACAAAGGATGTTGTTACATTATCTGTCCATTACCAGGCAAAAGTTATGTATTCAAGTGGTTGTTAAAAAATTAAAGTTGCAGTATAATTATCTTGCTCAACATTTTATTAGAATAGCAACAAAAACCCATCACAAATTAATCTCCACAGTGGCATGCATCAAAAAATTACAAAATGCTGCTTTTGAACAAAAGTTGTTCTTCATTTTTAGAACACCACATTTATCAGCAGTACATTTCTCTGAACAATTTCATGATCATATTAATAAACAAATTTATAAACCACATGCAGTGACACAATGAGATCAGCATTACTCCGGGAGGTGAAAAAGAATTTCATTCTAAACCAGCTCTCTTGAATACTTTGTGTGAATTCAAATTTCCAAGATTCGGCTGCCAAATCAAGGAATTCTGAAGTCCCAGTCCCTTTAGCTGAAACAATTCACTGGTGTTTGTTGTATCACTGTATCCCAGTAGTAATGGAAGAATCAGGAGAAAACAATCTCTTATTGAAAACAACAAAACAGCAAGGAAACAATTCTGTCTGAAGAAGAGATAAAGAAATATTGAAAGATCATTTTGAAATTTCACTGCAGTTTTGTCCTGGTTTTGGCCGGGATAGAGTTAGTTGTCTTCCTAGTAGCTGGTACAGCGCTGTGTTTTGGGTTTAGTATGAGAAGAGTGTTGATAACACCCTGATGTTTT
>JAVKLA010000027.1:34660634-34676531 GCA_034782735.1 Sagittarius serpentarius | reverse complement strand
GCACAGGAAAGGTGGGAGGGGAGACAGCCGGAACAGCAGACCCAAATTGGCCAATGGGGTATTCCATACCATGGGACATCATGCCCAGTATATAAACTGGGGGAGTTGGCCTGGGCGGGGATCGCTGCTTGGGAACTAACTGGGCATCAGTCAGCAAGTGGTGAGCAATTGCATTGTGCATCACTTCTTTTCTATATTCCAATTCTTTTATTATTACTATTGTCATTTTATTATTATCATTATTATGTTTTTCCTTTCTGTCCTCTTAAACTGTTCTTATCTCAACCCACGAGTTTTACTTTTTTTTCCCCTGATTCTCTCCTCCTTCCCACTGGGTGGTGGTGGGGAAATGAGTGAGCGGCTGCGTGGTGCTTAGTTGCTGGCTGGGGTTAAACCACAAGTTTGTAACAACATAAAACAACTGTACACAGTAGGATTCATACAATAGTGGAGAAATAAATAAGCATATGCAGCATTGTTGAAAGAACAATTTAGCTTTGCACATTCTTGCAATAATATGCTTTTTTTCCATGGTGACAATGCTCATATCTGTTGGGGTATTTTTAGAATAGCTTTTTAAAAATCAACCAAGAAATATTTGTCTACTTCCAAAGGCCAAGTGACTGATCTGAGCATTCACTGTGTAGTAGGGGATCTATGGCAGCAGCTCCTGAAGTAGGATCAGTCCTTCAGTCAGTTGTACTGGATAATTGTTTTTCGAAGGGAAGCTAGTGACAGCTTTATCATTTGACTTGTGCCATTCACTTCCACAGGAGCATCATAAACCCCTTCACAATACGTTGGAGCTGCTTTGATATATCCTTAACTTAAAGAGGTCATGAACTAATTTGAACCAAAGTGTGTTTTAAATACACCTAACCTTCCTCACCTGCAGAATTTACCAGCACTGAAGCTTTCATCATCTCAGTATTTCACACAGGAAGCAGTGTAGCTCCAAAAGCCAGATTCTACAGCAACATCTCTCTGTTACATGCTGAGTAAAGTTCCAAATAAAAATGCAATAAGAATGCAATCTCTTACATCAAAGCCATTAAATGAGAGTATAGACATAGATTTTACTATTGCTACCAATTCTTTCAAACTAAATGTTGCAAAGGACATTATCCACAAAATAAGTATTAATGATAAATAGTTATATTACTGCAGTCAGTAGCTGATATCCAGTCACTTTCACTTCTAGCAAAAAAGTTTGCTATATTATTAATAAACTTGGTATCACACAAATTTTTAAATAAATACATGTCCACATATCTAATCTACAACATCTAGGTACAAGAAAACAGGTTGGTTGCTGTTATAAACAGAAGGGCAAACACAGAAATAGATCTAAAATCACTTTAGCAAGATATCTAGCAAAGTTTCATGATGTTAGCTGTAAGAATCAGTATAAAATTAGCATGGATTTAATTAGTAACATCTATACAGACACAGTCACAGCATATTATGAGTTAAAATCACACCTTAATTTAAATCTGCAATTTTAGATACTGTATTTGTGCACACAATTTTGCATGCATACTCATTTCTGTTTGCACAAATAAATATCAGCATGAAATAATTCCTTTTCATTTGTTATTCCAAGCCATGGTGCATACAAAATCACCTACACAGATTTTAGCCCTTGATGAAACCTCACTAAGAATATGGGTTTAAATACCTCAGCAGAGCATCTGAAAAAAATAAAAAAACAACTATGGAGACAGAGGCTGAGAAAGCAGAAAGTTTCTTTTTGAGCAAAAAGGCAAATAAAGGAGAGAATTAACTTCTGATATTCTCAGTCTATAAGAGATATAGTTCAGTCTGTACTCTGAAAAGGGTCAAGATAAAAGTGTAAGTTTATGTTACTGTTATTACAGGAATTCTTAGCACAGTTCTTAGCCCAGCCAGTTGTGCTCCTAACAGTATAAGCAGGTTTCCACGGCATGTGTTCTCTTTGCCGGCTGCTTGTCCTGGAGGTCTGCTCCCTTTTTAAGTATGAAAAGGACCTAGTTCTGGCACCTCTTTAGAATGTCTGGGAGGTAAGGCCTGGTCTGAAAGCACTGGAGCGACGTCTAACTGATAACAGCATTTGAAGAGCGAAAGGTTTTCCATGTGCAGGCTCCACCGGCAGCCGTCTCAGCACCCTCTCCCTCCAGTATTGACCTGGGGATTCGCTTTGATCAGCTGCGAGCGGTGCTGGCTGACTGCACACAAAGGCTTTGCTCGGTCAGATCCAGGAACTTGCTTTTACTTTGACTATGTCTCTTGGCTAAGTAAATATAAACGCCTGTGTAAGATTTCCCAGATAATTTCGTTTTACTGTGACAGTTCCTTTGGTGGAAATGTTATACAGGTTGTGGTGCCTCGCCTTCTCCTTATGATGGCAAACTGTAGCTTTAAGCAAGTGTGAGCAGTAAAATGCCATAGAACTCTAATTTCACATCAAGCTCTACAAAGGAAAGGTTTGTTTAAAGTGTATGTCACTGCTGTAGTATTGTATTTATAAGATATGATTGCTAGGTACTAACTCTTGGTATTCTCCTCTTTTGACTCTTGAACCCCAGTCAGCTTTGCCTGCTTGGCTGCCATGTAACTTACTCTGTCATTTTACATTTTCCTTACTATTTTAAAAGCAGCAAAGACTCTGCACATCCCCCTTCCAGTTGTGTGGGTGTTCAGACGCCATGCTGATGGAGCATCTGCACAGAAACAGACCTCACTGCGTGTGTCTGGTGCCCTGTGCTGCTCGGTCAGATGAGCTGGCAAGCCTCAGCCCCCCATAAGTAAGAGCGAGCCCCAGTGCAGAGGATTTAGAAAACATGGCAACACTACCTGCGTGGGTTCAGCTGCTGGCTCTGCTCCAGCCAAAGTTCTGCCAGCTCCTGTGCTTCACGGGGCAGGCTCCAGCGTGCAGCCTGCCCCTGGCAAACGCCCACAGGTATGGTGTTCTGCCTGGTAATCTGCCTGTAATCTGAGTTAAAAAGTCAAGAAGCAGAATACCCCTGTGGTTTTGCTCCCTCTGCTTGCCAAAATGAAAAGGCAAGTGCTGCTGGAAATAAAAGATACAAAGGGCTTTCTGGAGGAAGTTTGCCTGTCATGTCTGTTCTGCTGGTTAAAAACCTCCTGCTGTTGGTCCCTTCCATGCCCTGCCGTCATTCTGCCAAGCTAGAGAGTACCTGTGTTGCTCTGTAAGGTTAAAACAGGAGTTAAAGCAAGGATGCGGATGGAGCAGGATACAGACTGCTCGCTTCCTCCTTGCCATCCGAAGAACGTTGAATAGAGGCTTTCAGATGCAGCAGGCATGGGTTCACATAAAAAATTTGAGGCCTATCAGGGTATTTTTAGTTCTCCTCAAGTTTGCAAACATGGCTGAATATAAGTGAAAGTGGTTTGAACCAGGGAAGCAGCTGTATATGCAAAGGAAAACTGGATAGGAAAGCGTATGCTCATGAGGCTACCTCTTTCATCCCACACTGGATAGGTTTTTCACTAGAACAATTAGGGTTTTTACAGCTTTTTAAATGTCATGTACAAAAGCTGTGCAAAATGTTCATAACAAACAAGAATACGCAGGCATCTTCCTGAGTTTCCGTTACTGCTGCACAGGAATGGGAAAATATAATTCTAGCAAGAACACGAGCTGGTCTAGAGCAAAGCCAAAGCAATACGCTACGTTGTGACTGCAGCTACATCGGGGACACCACGGCCCCAAGCTGCGTGTCACGGGCCCGTGCAGGAAGAGCATGCAAACGGCTATGCTGGCAAGTAAGAAGCCATGGTGACTTCTCTTCTGACAACACTTTTTATGTCCTGAAGTATTCTAATGGATAACCTTTGAGATGAAAAATGAAAAAAGTGTCATTTTTCACTGAATTTTCCTCTTTTCCCTAGACATTACCTACATTGAAGCTATAAACCCCCTGTAGTAGTCTGAGACATAATTACAATTGAACCAAGATAAAATTAACTAGTAAAAGCCTGTCCACTACTCTTCAATACCTGTCAAGTTCCAACAGGATTCAGTATTAGCTGAGACTTACATTTAAAGTGGTACATATATAAACTAGCTTGCTGAAAAAAAAAGATTTTTTTAAAGATTCCTGCTTACTTTTTAATTTGTCTATTCCCTGCTGCAAATTCATTGAATGGTTTTCCTATTTCTTGCTGTTCAAGGTAAAAAAGGAAAACAAAGAAAGAAAACCATTTTGTGCTCTTTACCATCAGATACCTTCTTATTGAAGCACGTTAGGATGCCTGCAATTAGATTTGCACTGCTGTGGGATGAGGGAGTCAATGGTGGGTAATTACTGTAATCGGCAGCGGTTCTGGCTGCTGTCAGATGGGTCCAGCTGGTACTGCCCAGTGCAGCCACGCAGGAGGGCAGCTCCTCTACTTGCCTCTCGCCTTCACTGGGAGCATCAGCCACTGCCCACTCTGCGTCTGTGGAGACAGCCTTGCTCTTTCTGAGAACACGGACCGCTCTTTGGCCAATACGTGAGACAAAGGATTTGGGTATTCCGCTGAAGCCAGCTCACCCGCTTAAAGTCATGTTGTGTTAAGTGCTTCATTCAGTTAGACTCAGCAGCATATTCTTTTCACTCCCCAAGAGGCTGCTTTTTCTTGTAGGACGCAGACAGATGTGTAGAGATATATGGTAGCTCCTGCAATTCTGTGAGCAGAAATGCCTTTACGTTTCATACAGATTGGTGGGAACAGAGCATCCAAAGGTTTTATATGACTGCATACTCAAAACAAGGTGGGCCTCAGGCCTGAAAATGAGGAGAGAAGCAGCAAACTGAGAAAGAAATATTTTTCATTCTCATATCATCTGCAAAAGGAAATATTGTACACCTATACTGTAAGATCCAAGGTATACAGATTTACGAACAGCATTTAAGCGGTATTGTGTAAAGCATCATGAAAGAGTAACAGGCATCATCATGTAGATGAGAGCTGGGTTAGAGATGTGCTACACATGGGGATGGTGCAGGTAGCAAGGAAACAGCTGTGGCTTTCAGCACTCTCAGGACCAGAGTGCTGGTGGGGGGGAGATCCGTGTCTTTTCTTAGCACCAGCTGCATGGTGGCACTGGGCTAGTTAACCTCAAGCTGGAGCCAGGGGGTGAGGCACAAGAAAATGCCTCATTGCCCTCCTGCAGGCAGCCAGAGCTCGCCCGGGAGGAATCACTGAGCTTGGACACCAGTGCCCACCCTCCTGCCAGACATGTACGTGAGGCACCGTCCCTCAGCACCACCCTCTGATGCTCCACCATTGCCCTGCGCTCATCAGGGAGTAAGGCTTAACCTATGTGTTCCTCCTCATCCTTCCCCATACCCCCGATCCGCCCGGTCACATCATGCTCAGCACAAGGCACTTTGAGAGCATCACTTTCCAGAGCTGGGCAGTTCTCCCTCCCCACCATGCCCTGTTTGGTGGTGCACCATCTGTCACCGCCAGCCTTCCCTGGTCCTTCGCTGTCCTGCCCAGCGGAAAGCTAGCCCAGCACAGCCCCGTGCACATGAACATGCTCTGGTTCATGAGGACTCTACACCAAACATTAAAAGTATTAACTGTTACCTCAGATGACAAACACGTATCTCCAAGGGACAATTTTGCAGAGGACAGATAGGTATTGGTGACAGTAATATCTTCTAGCTCAGTGCTGAAGTGATCAGACTCTTTGATGACATTATAATTTAGGGCCACACTGTAATTGGCCGGTTTCTTCTCCCGTTTCTGCTGGCAGTTGCAGAGTTTCCTGAAGGCTGCTCTGAATTTCTGGGACATGAGATTGTAAATTACAGGATTGATGGCACTATTTAAATAAATACAGATTCTGCAAAATAGCAGGAACCAGTTTTCTTGGAAGGGACTGGAGAGAAAGGAATTGACCACGACCAACGTGCGGTAGGGCATCCATAGAAATGCGAATAGGATCACAACCACGGCCAACATCTTGGTAACCTGGGGGGAACACAGAGGCAGACAGAAGAGGGGCAGAAGGTTAGTGCTCATCTTGGAAGGAACATGTGCATTCCTGCATTGCTAGGGCCAAAGCAAAACCATGGACAGGCTCTTCAGCTGGGAATTTCTGATCAATATTTGATGCAGAAAGGGTTTTGACAGTAAGAAGGACAAAAACACCTGGCTCCAAATTCCTCCTAGTTTTTGTTAAACAACTCTATCCAGGTGACATCCCAGTAAGCTAATTGTTGTAGATCTTAAACTTTGCAACTTCTCAAGCTGGAAAGAGGTATTGTTTCAAATGGAAAAAAAGGGGTCTAAAGCCATTTTTTCCAACAACAGTAGATCTCCTCCTTTAGACTGGCATAGTCTGTAGAGTAACTGAACTGAAGCCTGTTTAGATTATCTGCTTTAAACAGCCACCCTAAAAGAATTTCCAAAAACCAAAAATAATGAAAAGAAAAAAATATTTATTTCTGTTCCTCAAATCCTCAATATTTAATTAGATCTTCATTACTTGATGTTTACTTTGAAATGTCAATTAAAGTTTACAGAGCCAGGAAAAAAAGGATTATGAATAAAACTTGATTATTATAAGAACTTTCATCTATTGTGTAAATTTGTTTTGATTAAAGAAAAAAACCTTTGGGGATATCCAGGATAGCTGAAATGACGCGAACAAGAAATAATTAAAAAATTAGAAAAAAAAAACCACTGTAAAAAAAGTCTTTCTCTTGCAAATAACTTAATTCTAGTATATATGGTATTCCCTAGTCTCTACTTTAAAGGAAGTTTGAAAGGTGTTAATAAAGAAGGTAGAAAGTACAGTGAGATGTGACAGGAGAGTACGGTGGTACAGCCTCATGTAAATCAGGGGATAACTTGGTTAACTGTGTGTGCATGAACAGGAAAGCATTGACACTGAGTTGGGTGAGGTACAACTGCTTCTTTTGATTGTGTTTTTTTTTACTATTCGTCCTTCTTCTTGACATAAAACTGTTGTTGCCTATTGACAGATTACTTTAAAGAACTTCTTTTTACCTTTAGGCTTTATTCCTTCTTTCTGGGTACCTGAAGTTATACTTGAATGAAACAGCAACTCCTGTAACCACAGGATGCATTCTGGCTGTATGGGTTATAATTTCATTGCTTGCAGAAAGGATAGACGTAGATCGATAAAGAGTTTCAGTTGTTTCCAGGGGGACAGACAGATAACTCCACTAAAATCACTCATAAATACATGCTAGTTTTAGGTGTGTCTTTTAGTCTGAAGTTATAAGAGTATATCATTCTCTTGTCTTCTGATCAGATAGCACATTATATAGAAAGCCTGCCATCTCATTCGTAAGGGGTGTATTTTCTTTTAGCTGTCTAGAAAGACATGTACACATATAACTCCATTTGTTGTTTTTGTCATAGATACTATGATAATGAATGGGATGAAGAGCAAAGTTACGCTACAAATTGATGTATCTTTATCTATGTATCTATCTATCTGTCTTTAAATGTACCTATTCAAAGGCTACAACTCTACCCTATCATTCTCCTCCCTTCACCTGCACTTTTGATTTCCCTACAGCTGTGTTCAGTAGAAGTAAAAAAAACCGAGACTGAGAAATATTATCTCCTTTTTTGTCACTTGAGTGATACATTTCCTTATGACTTCTAGAGTGCTTTTCTTGTTTGCTGTGCACAAACAATCACTGTAATAGTGCAAAATGCAAATGTGAATGTCTCAGGTAGCTAAAAGGATGATTTTTCCTTATCTCCGAACCACTTCTAAAAGGACCTTTTCTGTCAACATGGCTGCAAACACGGAGGTCACCCAGTACTGACCTGCTCTGGCTGAGGAAGACTCAGAACTCCTCACCTGCTGCCTCTCCTCCCTCCAGCTCCCCTCCAGCCTGTGCCTCCAAACTGAGCAGATCCATTCAACTGAGAATAATCATTCACCATGGAAAATAATCCACATTTAAAGGAAGAAAGTAACCATTTGTGGAGCTTGGATTAACAATGGGACTGAGCCCAACTAACAGATGTGTTTCATCAGCTCAGGCATTCAGAGGGCGAGTGGATAATCGTCTACACAGGCATCAAAGTACTTCTCTACCAGAAGCTCAGCAGGGGACTTTGTTATCATACCTGCCGATCATTGGCAATTTACATTTCTCCTGAGCATGTCTTTAATGAACAATTGCTCAGAGAATCACTTATAATGGTGCAGCTGTCTGTTTGAATCCTGGGTTGAACTAGAAATAAATCGCTCTTACTGTCAGGAAAGAGATATTTGAGAGTCACACAATTAATACTTTACAGCAATGAAAAAAAGTCTGTTACTCTTCAAGTGACTGCATCCTATATGCCTCAAAGACATAAATGTATGTAGTATGCGAACTATTAGCTGAATTTATGTATACTGGCAGCTTGATGTGCATTTTCCTTCTGTCTAACACCATTAGCTTGTCCTACTGCCATGTTCAGCTTACTGAGGCTGTGATTTGGCAATATATTAGAACTGTCTCTTAGCACCAGATAAAAAATATCATGGTCGCAGCACAAAGTGACCTGAGCTGAGATCAATTCAGCCTGCAGGTTTGAATGCGTTTAAAAATGCCAAGAGGTTAGCTTTGCACTGTCAGGCTTTATGCCAGGTAAGACATTGTCTTGTAGTGCTCAGACTCCATGATTTCCTGGTCTTGACATAAACTGAAGCCAAAGTAATCTGTGACTGCAGCTAAACAAGCAATCCTGTTCTCATCTCCCTCCTTGTACTGGCCCCAAAGATGAGGGTGTGGGTTAGGTCAGACAGCTGGTCCAACTGAAAATTAAGCACTTCTCTGTAGAGCTGGTTTTTGGTTTGCTGAGGTCAACAATCTAACTCATGTACCCATATGCTGCCAGAGAGTCTACAGACAGTGCAAGAGAAAAGGCAGAAGCATGGGGCCATGGATGGCACCTCTTTGGTGGCACCTCTTGGTGGTTCAGTCAGTGCAGGACAGTGAGGAGAATTCACCATAATTTTAAACTGGCTGCAGTGCATGTTCTTCCAAAGCTGCCAAAAATCACAAATCTGGCACGAACTCTCTATTGTCAGGCAGAAATTCAGTTGCCTGATCTATCTGACCAGCAGTGGTTGTGTCCCTGAGACCCACTGCGAGGCCCTGAGTTCAGGTAGTTGTTTGCTTGTCGGTAAATCCTCCCTAAGCTGGCTCCAGAGGTCGTGGCTTTTCATGCTCAGCTACCTCAAAGCATGACCTATGTGCAAATGACAGCAGCTCCTAGAAGGTGCTCTGGCACTGCTCACTTTGTCCCCAGAGTGGCCACAGGGCTCGTTACCCCACTGCAGGCTGAGGCACCCCTCAGGCCTTCTGACCCAGAGATGCTGCAAGCATGCCCTGGACGTTTTTTTGCACCTGAATTTGCCTTTATAGATGAACCCAGTTTCTAAACGTATGATTTAGGCCAAAGCTGCTTTCTTATCCACACCAAAAATCTTCACTGGGATGGATGGGGCTGCACAGGAATAGCTTAGAGGAAAGTTTAGTCCGCTTTGCTTAAGCAAACCGCCAAACCCTTCTTCAGATCACTTCATATGAAACATAACTAAACATCATTTGGGGGGGAGGCTAATTATTTGACATCAGTGAAGTGCTAAGAGGACAAACTTTTTTAAGAACCTGGTTTTTATTACCTGAACACGTACACCAAACCTCCCTGAAAGCAGCAGTACTGGCATCCTCATTCATTCCTCGGGTGAAGGTAAGCATGCACTGATTGGTCTTTCCTTGTGGATGTGCACTACATATCCTATGCTCAGAATACAAATTGAAAACATGATTAAAAGGCTTTGAGAAAAACCATTTCAGTCCAAATTTCAAGTGTACTTTGCATGATAGCAATGTGCTTGAGATTGAACATGTTCCTGGCTGCATGGAACCATTCTTCAAGCCCTGTCTTTCAGTTTCTGAGAATGTTCTGAAAAATATTTAAAATGTTTTTTTACTAAACAGGTTCCCAATATTTTAATTCTGAACTAGTATTCTTTTTCCTCCTGCTCCAAAACCTTGTCATTCTAAGGAAGTGCTTTTACGAGACATTTTCATTACCATGGTACTCTCAGTTCGGTAGTTGCTTCCTTCTCCTTTGAATACTAAACTTTCTTACATTGATAAGTAAAAGTAATAGTCATACTTACTAAGTTACTGTGCCACAGAGTCACACTGGTGTTTTAAAGGCATGTAATAGTATCTTTCTTTCTTGTGCTTGGTGGTGTTCATTGCAATGCACAGAGATTCTATATGCCAGTCGGTGATTTTGTAATCCAAAAGAATTTGTACAATGAGGAGGAGGATTAAATAAATAAAAGGATTAAGGTCTTGATATACTAACACCACAAGTGAGACCAAGTGACGTGATTAAGGATTTCCTGTAAGCCATACAAAACTTATCTTGCCTTGCAGGCTGAAATCTGTGCTTGCTCTTCTGTGAGTGAACAGAGGGGTTTCTCAGAGCAGGGAGGCAGGTCATCACACACTGCATCAATGTCTAAGAGAGGACTTTCTCTAGAAGGTAACCTACTTTTTTAAATTGACCATAGGTGATTTAATGGGACTAAGCAACTAACTTTGTGAGGTACGTGTAATGTTAAGTGAGTTCGATCCCATCTCAAGCATAAACAAACACATTTGCTATCTAAGGCTGTATTTATTTTTCACAGTCCCCTTGATACCTGAGGAAACTAGGAATTACTTTGGGGAAAGTGCGAAATCTACCTGCAAATATGTAATTCAGTGTTCCTGTTATGGATGGCCAAGAAGAAAATTTGGGATCAGTTGGCTGAGCTAGGTGGGATAAAATGAAAGTGTGGCAGAGATCAACACAGCCAGAACCAGGACCTGATCTGGAGAACTGAACAGATGAGGAGCATACGGGAAAGAGAAAAGGAAGCACACAGCTCAGGTTGTGATTCTATGAGCACATCAGCCAGACAATATATGGGCTCTTAGCTACTGTAAAAAGGGAACTAGGTTGCTTCCTTGTTTTCCCATCTGCTTCCCCTGGCCTCTTGCTCGCTGCTTGCCAAGGTAGCTCACAGAACAGGTGCTCTTAGAAAAAAAGGATTTAATTTTCCTCACATTTTCAAAGTTTTTCTGTGTGACAGGCAAATCCCTTTTCTATCCTTCAGCTTTAAGTTCTCTCACTCTGTTCTTCCTTCCTACAATGCCTGGGTCTTCAGGACATTTTCTTGCTTCTGAGAAGAACAAAATGATTCCAATCTTCAGAAGAAAGAACATCATTGACATTTTAGAAATGCTGAGAGATCCTAGTACCTGTGCTGCTAGAAAAAAAAGAAGCACTGTTAGCAAAATTAAGCACACACAGGAAAAAAAAAGGCAGAAATAGATTTTTTTCCTTGTACCGTATGCTGTAAAGAAATACTTAATGTTGGTTGCTGTTACTTGTTAGTGGTTTTGTTTTATTGTGAAATCTGCTCTGAATACTCTGCATTTTTTCTGTTCATGAAATTAAACCTTTCTTACCCTCTTGTCTTTTTAATAAAAGGCTTGGGAATAAAATGCCTAAAATGGACAAGAAGGGAAACTGTGATCAACCTTCAATTTTTACCATCAGAGGTACACATCTGCTCTGAATTTATTGGCCTAAGCAGCAACTATAAAATAAGTGGCTAAACCTTCCAAAGTTCAAATAGGAACCATTATTTGTTTTATTTCTGCAAGCAAAGACAGTTTAAAAGTAAGTGGAATTGTGGTGGTATTGTATACGAAAAAGCAAAGAAAAATAAGTGTTGAGATTTATTTTGAAACTTATGGCACTTCATGGTGTAAAGAAACAGAAAGGAAGACTATGAGTAAAGACTAAGCAATTATTAGCTTGAA
Organism: Sagittarius serpentarius; assembly: GCA_034782735.1. Taxonomy (NCBI): domain Eukaryota; kingdom Metazoa; phylum Chordata; class Aves; order Accipitriformes; family Sagittariidae; genus Sagittarius; species Sagittarius serpentarius. Next base: position 34,664,670 of record JAVKLA010000027.1, on the reverse strand, counting down.
TTTCAGGCATGTGTAAAGTTGAAGCTGTAACCTGTATGAATGTAAGCTGAATATGGACTGCTGCTTGATAGAGGCAATGAGCTGATTATATCAAATTTGGTTTGTCTGTGATTTTTGGTAATGGACAATCTGGCCAAACCTTTGGTATAGGCACTTTTATTTTTTCCAGATTGAATCTATGCACACACATTACTATTTATGTGGGATAAACGCCTGCAATTGCAGCTAATGTTTGCTCAATTGCTATTCATTTTGATTAGGATACAGCCAGTGAATATGTTTTCTTGAAACTTAACAGTATGGATGGTTTGCAAGTACCAATAACAGGCCATTTTGGAATAGCAAAGGCACAAATGAGTAGGCTAATGCAAGCATATGCATGCCTGCAAAATAAAAGATCTAACTGTTGCATCTGCCTTTGCAACTGCAATGAAAAATCTAAACCAAAATGGCAGAACAACCACCTAGTAGGCTAACAAGCTGTCCTGGTTTTGGCTGGGATAGAATTAATTGTCTTCCTAGTAGCTGGTACAGCGCTGTGTTTTGGGTTTAGTATGAGAAGAATGTTGATAACACCCTGATGTTTTCAGTTGCTGTTAATTCGTGTTTAGACTAAGTCAAGGACTTTTCAGCTTCTGCCCAGCCAGCAAGAAGGCTGGAGGGGCCCAGGAAAGTTGGGAGGGGACACAGCCAGGCCAGCTGACCCAAACAAGCCAAAGGGGTATTCCATACCGTGTGATGTCATGCCTAGTACAGAAACTGGGGGAGTTGGCTGGGGGACGAGCGCTGCTCAGTCGTCGGTCGGCGAGTGGTAAGCAATTGCATTGTATATCCCTTGTTTTGTATATTCCAATCCTTTCATTATTATCGTCACTTTCTTGTTATTATTGTCATTTTTAGTTTCTTCTTTTCTGTTCTATTAAAATGTTCCTATCTCAACCCACGAGCTTTACTTTATTTTCCGATTCTCTCCCCCATCCCACTGGGTGGGGGGGGAGTGAGTGAGCAGCTGTGTGGTGCTGAGTTGCTGGCTGGGGTTAAACCACGACACAAGCCAGATGTCTTCAGCCTACCACAGTATCGGTGAAAAGTGGTACTACCATTGTGGTTGGACTGGATGACCTCTAGAGGCACCTGCCAGCCTCAATGATTCTGTGAAAATATAACAAAGTATTGGAGGGAAATTTCTTTAATCTAAGGTCCTGAGGGATCTGGGACAAAGTCTCTTGTTGGTTTATGATCCTTTGGATCACATTCAAACTTTCTTGCCACTACATGTAGTTTTTACCCTAGTTCCATGACAACAGTTACAGTTTCCCAGTACTTCATGTGGTCCAGGATTCCTTACATGTTCAAATTATGTGTTTAATTGGACAGCCCTAAATTCATAGTCTGTATTTTCTGGTGAGTGAGTAGAAATCTACTTCTATTCACTTCCTCAGGACCTGTGATCATCTGTCCAAATGATCATATAGTTGTTAAATAAATCTTAACATTGAATTTGCACTGAAGTTCCTTCTTTGGCTCGGAATCAAGTAAATGGGACTTTGAACCGTCTGGCCTTAAGAGATACTCTTTGTCATGATATCTTCTTAGCATATTGATCTTCCCTCTGTTAAGCTTTGAAGTTTCAGCTACTGTGACCTGGGTTCAGCTGAAGGGTGTTGGAAAACTTTGCTTTCTCAACTTCCCTCCTGTTTAACTTGAGGAAACGAGTACACCAGAACTACTTCATTCTGTTTTCTCAGGTTCAAATTGTGCAAATCACTCAGCCGATATACTCTGTAGTTTCTCTGTGGTCAAAGGGGTCTTGCCTTACTCTTACTCACCTTTTCATTTTCTCCTAAACTTCTGTTGCAAAAACCGTTATGTCACTGTTTATCACCGAGACCCCCTGTTGGCAGTCAAATGCTTTCCCCACAGTATTGTTCAGCTATATATGAACTTCAGTCTAGCAAGGTTATTTTCTTTGCAAAGAATAACTGAAAACCTATTCAACACAGTCATCACCAGCTCCATCAGGCCTAACAGGTGTTCAAGATTTTTCTGTAGTCAGAAAGTAAACACATGCTTGAAGGTTTACCTGCATGTTTCAATACTAAAAACAAGTGTAACACTAGTTGGTTCCTCAGGGCCTAATGCCATGTAGCCTTGAGCACAAACTGATTCCTCTGAAAATGGAGGTTACCGATATCTTGCCTTCTTCTGGCAGAGATCTTCCCTCAGGAGAAAGACAGGTGTTGCCTACTGACTTGTAGTGGGTGATCAAAAGCTCTGCAAAAGCAATAAATTACTCTTACTGCTTTCCATAAAGAGTGGTTCAGCTGGATTCAACTTCTGACAAAGAAGAGGTAAAATGAACTGGTTTCTGTTCCTTCTGGGACTCCAGAAGCCTGATGGAAAGTACAAAATGAATTGGAAACGTACTCCCATGTACAAAGGAGTGCCTGACTGTCAAAAAAACTAGTTTTCTTTTTGAAAACTTTTAAAATACATCTATCACACCCTGCTATCCAGTACAGTTCTGTAAAACAGAATAAATATTGCATGAGTGGGATTGATTTAGCTCTTCAGAAGTGGATGTAGGAATGGACTTTGGCAGAGCCTATGGGTACGTATTAGTGCTCCTTTCCTTGGTAGAACTTTAGTTTGCAGTGTAAACAAATAACTCGTAATTTCAGTTGTTGTCCAATATCAGCGGTAACAGATGTTCAGTGAAACATAAATGTGCTGGAAAAGGAGATACTTTATGAGAAAAGAAAGCTTATTTTGTGCCTTTCCCTCTCTTTCAACATTTAAAAAAAAGGACTGATTTTTATACCTGGGGTTTTTTTGCTTGTTTTCCCTGTTCAGTTTTGTCTTGCAGTGCTTTGAATGGAAACTTCAGTGGGCCCTGAAGAGTACTTTGAAGGCTTTCTCTACTGGTGGTGGTTGATATGGGAGTATTGATCCTTTAATAAACAGATTTTGTTCCTGTTAGCTTCCCAAATATTGGAATTAAGTAAATATTTACTAACATAGTGCAGTGACCTGTAAAATGTGTGGGTGGGAGGGTGAAGGAAGGGAATGGAAGGAGTAAGCAGAGAACCACTTTCTACCTAGAAGAGCTGATTTTCATTCATTGGAGATGTGCTATAGCTTCATTCTGAGCTCATTCCTAGGCATCTCCTACGAAAAATATGTTAAAATAGGCTTGACTCAGCATTCTAAAATATACTCTAGGCCTTCTTTCTAAATCATAGAATGCTCTAAATTGCTGTTCTGTTTTGAAAACAAAACAAAAGTCCTCTGACTACCTGACCACTTTTTTCCCTTTCAGTGCGGGTATTATGTTTGTTTATATCAGAGAGTGAAAACATCTGTTCTAACGAAACTGAACATGGTCCATCTATTCTCCTTCAGCAGTAGCCACCTCTCCCTGACCCCCGTTTATCTCATTGCTGAGCTTCCCACCCCTCGTTGCCTCAGCTTAGGTAGCTGTCCTCCATAGTTGTAAGAAAATGTTTATTTTACTCTGTATTTGCTTCGTCCCTGAGCATAGAGCTATTCTAGATGCCATATCAAGGCTGTTCCTTGCCCTGCTCTTTCTGTTGGTGCCAGGTGTGAGGAAGCATCCTAGGTGTTGAATCCAGGATGGTTTCCCCATTGGTCTTTGCATTTTTAGTCTGTCAGCTTCTAATTCTGGGCTAACTCTCATACCAGAAACCTAAGTGATTGTTTCCAGTTTGTGTGGTGAGGTTTTGGTAGCAGGGGAGGGGCTGCAGGGGTGGCTCCTGTGAGAAGCTGCCAGAAGCTTCCCCAGCTCCAAGTGGGACCCACCTCTGGCCATGGCCGAGCCCATCAGCGATGGTGGCAGCGCCTCTGGGATAACAGATTTAAGAAGGGGAACCCGCAGTGGGGGAGGAGATTGGGATGTGAGAGAAACCGCTACCCAGATAGCGAGGACAGTGAGGAAGGCGGGGGAGGAGGTGGGCCGGAGGAGGGGATGGCCCTGCCGCCCCTGGTGAGAGGGCAGGCTGTCCCCCTGCAGCCCATG
>JAVKLA010000027.1:34638869-34660534 GCA_034782735.1 Sagittarius serpentarius | reverse complement strand
CCCCATTCCCCGTCCCCCTACACTAGAGAAAACCAGGAGTGGAGTTGAGCTGGGAAGGGGGTGGGGAAGGTGTTTTAGGATTCCGGTTTACTTCTCATGATCTTTGTTTTGATTTGGTTGGTAGTAAATTAGATTGAGTTTGTTTTTTCCCGGAGTTGAGTCTGTCGTTTGCATGTGGCCATAAGTGGTGAATGATCCCTCCCTGTCCTTGTCTCAACCCACGAGCGGTTCTTTGTATTTTCTCCTCCTCGTCCACTGGGGCCGAGGGGGTGGAGGGAGAGGAGTGAGCGAGCGGCTTCATCGTGCTTTGTTACCGGCTGTATTTAAACCACGACAGTGATGTTTTGTCATTTTTGAAGAAAACAATTGAAATTGCATAACTGTATGACTCACAATAGAAAGCATTAACTGTATATAGAAGACTAATTCTTGCAAGCAGACATAGAAACACAAAGTTGACGGTACATATATAGCTATATGCTAACACAATAATGTAAGTTAAAAAAAATTCTAAAACCAAACAGGATGATACGGTCTGTTTCTGCCAGGAGTTGGAAACAGCTTCAGATAGTGCTCTTCAACTAAAACACAGCCAGCGTATGACAAGATAGGGGAGAAAATGCTTTCTTCCCCAGGTAAAAAGCAAGTTTTGACCTTTTTTAACAATGGAAGACTTTCCAAACATAGATGAGATAATGGGAAGTCCCACGAAAATTAAAGAAAATTGTATGACCTGGCAGTCTGGGTCAAGCTAAATCCAGATTAGTCAAGCAATCTAGGTCAGACTAAATTGGGAAATCAATTCACATACTGCCATGTTGTATTAATCATTGTCAAAAATGGTTATGGAATTCCTAAGTTAAACCTTCATGAAGGTTGAGGAAATCTGTGTAACTTACTGTTTCATTCTGGTATATCATATAAATTTGAGCTCATATTAGGTTAATTATAAGAATAATTAATCTTAATTACTCAGTGGAACTCTGTTGAATTTCTAAGTTTTGACAGTGGGGAGGTTGCAGGGGTGGTCTCTCTGAGAAAAGGCCTGGGGCTGGCTGGTGCTGGACACAAACGGTTCCACCCAGCTCCATCAGACCCGCCACAGGACACAGCCGAGCCCTTCAGCCAAGCTGGTGGTGCCCCTGTGAAAACATCTTTAAGAAATGGCAAGAATGTTAGAAAGAGTGAGAGAGGGGAGAAGAGAACAAGAGTGAGAAACAGCAGAGGGAACACCAAAATCAGAGGAGGCTGCACTCCTTGGCAAAGCAGGCACCACCTGAAGGGACTGCAGCTCATGGTGGATCCACACTGAAACAGAGGAAAAGAGTGAGAAGGAAAGACTGACAGAGACAAACCTCTGCAACCTGAACACAACTCTCCCCCGCCCCACGCTGCCGGTTGCCTCACAGAAAGGGCTGAGTGTAACTTGTGGCTATAACAAGGGGCAATAAATTGGCAATAAATGAAGTTAATCTTCCCCAAGTCTAGTCTGCATTGCCCATGACAATTACTGATAAATTATCTTCCTGTCCTTATCTTGACCCATGAACTTTCTTGCTCCTGTTCTTCCTATTTTCTCCCCCATTCTGCTGTGGGGGTGAATGAGCAAGTGGCTGGGTGGGTGTTTGGCTGCCAGCTCAAGCCAACCAACCACAGGAAGATGCACAAATTTAATTTTGTAGAAATGTTCTTGGATAAATATGAGAACTGCCACAGGACTAGGAAGTGTACACCACATTTTTAGTCACTTTTTCTACAGGTCACATGCAGGACATTGTATGCAACTCCATCACTGTAGTGCAAGCACAGTTCCAAGAAGGCATATAGACAATTTTACATGACAGCAGAACTCACTATGAGGCCAAACTATACTGTCAACTATAGATGCCTTTGCCAGCACAGCAGGAAATTTTCACTTGTGTGTCCTACTAACTGTTGAGATTTTAGATATTTTTGAATATGGACTTGTGTTTTCCCATTTTACACCTCTGGCTATATTTGCATTCTGCTAGTATATAAAAAATATTACTAATAATGCCACACTATCCTTGCTTTGCTTCCTGTGTTGTACTATATGCAAATGCTAGCTTTACTCATAATGATGCTGCTTTAAACAACCAGGTTACTTAGGCTTTTAGAAAAAGTCTTGCTGTCTTTACAAGACATAAAAGACACAACATTATAATCCCCACTTTTTGGTTTCATAATGTAACAGTATCCACATTCCGCAATGCTCAATGTAAAATATTTGTCTGTTGTTCAACTAATGGCAAGCACACGTAATCAAGCATGTATACTAAAGTGATATTGAGAACTTGAAAAGCAGATTATCTCCTTCTTCTACTAATTAATGGACAAAGAAAAACAAAATTAAACATTTCTAATCTGACTATTAACTATAATTGGAGACACATAATTAAATATAACCTAGCCCACAGGTTTCAGTTGTGCATTTCAAAGCATGGCTCTAGTGCTCTGCGAGCACTTGGTGCTCTGGCAGGTAGTTCAGCCAACTTTTGAGGTCAGTGCCATCTCTGTAATAAGGGAAAATGGTCCTTCTCATTAAACAGTAGCAATCTACATAAACTAAGAAGAATATAAAATTCAACCTGTCACTCAAGGGGGGCACTCAGCTTATTTGAAAAGGTGCACAGCTCAGCTTTTCTTCCCGGGGGAACTGTATGGTGCAGGGAGGCAGAAGCATCCTGCCTGCAAAGCGACCCTCCGGGGTGCCATGCAGCGGCTGCCGAGGGGTGTGAGCCAAGTCCCTCAGCACGCAGCATTGCTTCCTGACGCTTGCATCAACCCAACCAGAGCCTGCTCCCGAGACACAGCTGCAAAGAGATGCACCCTGCATTTCTCAGCACGGCACCTGACTGCGTTACTGCATGCTGTGTGAGTATGAGGCAGTATAGTTTATTGCAAATAACCATAAATTAATCTACTTGTATAATTACACATTGCAGCATACATATTTCACAGTATAAAAAGAAGGTAGTCAAACCTATGCCTCAGTTTTGAGCCATCAATACATAAAAATAGTTTATGAGAGACAGAATAATGAAGATACTTATTTACAAAGCACTTTTATATAAAGACTTGCTTAAGTAGACTTTTCACAGGAGAGTTAGAGACAGGACAAGTAATGACTGCATTTGTAGAGTGACACAGTGCCTCAGCTGGGACAAAACTTCAAGTCTCCTAAACTCAGAGGCTAGTTCCTTCTCTTCAGATCTCAAAAATAGTGCAAGAGTCACTTTGTATATTTGGCAGGACTACTAACAGTCTGTAATATAAAGAAACTATAGTTAAAAATGTTTCATGCTTTATTGACACTTCCTGATTGCTTTTCGATATAGGAAATAAAAATACTTGTTTTTCAGTCCTTGCAGTAGGTAATAATGAAAAGGCAAGAAAAAATACATATGTATATGTATATGTATCACAGAATTTCAGCTTGACTGCTAAGCAAAAAGGGAGAATGTATTTCACCCCCTTCCACAGGTTTAGGCTAGTGATCTCTAAAACAAGTAGGTTTTAGGTTTCAGAAAGCCATTTCAAACTGCTGTTCCTACCTGCCTTCGGGAAGCAATAGTGCTATTGAAACTCCTGTTAGTCATCTTGGAATTCACAGGCTTGCTTTGGTGAGCCACGTCATTCCTCCATGTCTTAGAGTTTTCTTTTGGGTCCGAAGGGATGGGGTTCAGGAACAGTATTCTAGCAATCAGGCCATAGAGGACAGTCGCCAATACCATTGGCACAACATAAAATATACCAAAGTCCATCATGTAGATAGGAGAGTAATAGCTCCTGGACACCTTGTAGCCACAGGACACAACAGTAGTGTCTTTGTAGACTACTGTATTAAGGTCTAGCAGGAAAAACCAGAGCATACAGTATATGGAGGTAAAAGCCCAGACAAAAATAATGATCTTTTTGGCTCTTGAAAAAGTGCATAGGAATTGAGCTTTGATTGGGTGGCAGATGGCTATGTATCTCTCAATGGTGAAGGCAGTGATGGAAAAAGAAGAAGCATTGATCCCTAGGTACTGGAGGTAAGTGATGCAGAGACACCCCACGTAGCCATACACCCAGGATCTATACAGGCTTTCTGTGATATTGGGTAGTCCTGCAGCCACAAGCACCATGAGATCTGCAACAGCCAGACTCACCAGATAGCAGTTAGTGGGAGTTCTCATGTGTTTGGTTCTGAGGACCACCAAAACCACCATGATGTTGCCCACGATGCCCAGTCCGCAGATGAGGAGGACCAAGAGGATGGTAACCACTTGGTATTCGGCTGTAACGATGTCCTGGCTTGACAGTGGCAGCCCAGTTTGGTTCTGCTTGTCCCCTGTGCCATTCTCCATCTTCACCAGCCCACTGCTGCTTCTGCTCAGCACTTGGTCTCAGCACATGTTGGTCTCCTGCAAAAGGGTGAGAGGAGCAGAGTGTGGGTGAGCAGTAGCCCCACAGCACATTCTCCATGTAGTCACAGTCCCATTCCTGTACTGTCCTCCACTCCCCCGAAAGCACTTGGACTTTCAGTCTTTATAAATTCAATTACCAGGCAGGTTAATCCCTCTGAGACTCCAGCTCATTCGCACAGGTTAAAAAGCTATTTTCTCATAGCCGTTTTGAGCCATTCATGAAAACACAGCGTGTGGAGATGGGAGCTTTCCCTGCTGCAGAGGAGGAGGAGGCGGCAGCAGGGAAAGCAGAGCCCTCCTGCACTGCCAGCTGGCTAAAGCACTGCACGGGACTGAGCTGATCCAGTCCAGGCAGACTTCAGCATCACTGCTTTCCAGGAGGAGTCACAATGTACCGAGGGTGGAGACAGCAGCGGGACGCGAAAGGAGAGTGATTTGTAAAGCCCCACAGGTTTTCTACTTCACGCTGCTTTCCCTTTCTGCTCTCAGACAGCTATCTTGTGGATCGATCCTATGGATCCACCCTGGCAAACAAAGGGGAGATTGGCAACAAAAATACACCTGTTTCTAAAATTCTGACTTCCCCTGTGTACCTGTCCTTGTGAAAGTGATGATAATTTACACTTGCCTCCTGCTTTCCAGGGAGCTGTAAGAGTGCCTTCAGAGCTTACAGAAAGAAATGTGTCCCAGCTTTTGAAAACAGCAGGAAAAATTGGGTTTCTTTACTTTATAGACAGTTCTCTTCAAAACCTTTATTGCTATTGCTGTCATCACTCCTGAGCCCTTTCAGCTCTTTTCTGGATTTTAGCACAGCAACAATAAAACCATCAGAGCACAAATTGCTTCTTAATGAGATCAGTCACACACACATGCACACGTACACACACCCACAGAGTGTTACTAATCCACCACCGTTTCCTCAATGAGGAGTCTCCTCTGGTTGAATAAACTCCTCCTTGTTCAGCCAGGTTGTGTAAAACCACAGAGAAATCAAAGACTGGTGTAAGTAACTGCTCTGAGATGCGCTAATGAAAGGCCTACGGGTGCAGTGGCAGTATTCACGAGCCCAGCTGCCCCTAGAGATGGATGCAGAACTTTCCTGTCTCACTTGCTGGCAATCTTAATGCCTCAGGGAGAGAAACAATAGCAAACCCTTCTGCAGGCCTCTGTGGAAGAGCCCTTGTCAACTCCTCACCACAGTCCTTCAGCCGTTGTTTCTCCTTATGCTATTGTGTTAAAAGGTTGAAGATTAAATCTGCTTTAAAATCCCCTTTTTTCTTCATTTAGGGCAATTGCTTTTTGCTCTTTGCTCAGGAAGGGTTAAAAAAAATAAAATGTTGCACAACTGGGGAAAGGCAACTTGGATTTCAAAACAGATTTTAGCGTTAAGAGAAAAGGATTAGCATAGGCACATGGTGTAATGTTTGCGAAACTAGGATTTTAAATTGACTGAAACAACAGCTGGTGACAGAAAGAGAATACCACCTGCATCAGAGCTCAAAATTAGACTCAAACAATTTCAGGTGTTTGAAGCCACTCGGTTAAGTTTTCCAGTAATTTTTAATATTTGCCTTTTCACACTTCATTTGTGATTAGATGCTTTTCATCTGCAGACCCCAAAGTACTTAACGAAGTAAAGCAAATGTCATTATTCCTATTTAACAGATGAAGAAACAGGTGAAAAGAATCAGATCTGTTGCCAGTGGCCTAGCAGTGGCCTATGGGAAAATTCAGGTTACTGGTTACTTGACCAACAGTATATCGACAGGACCATATCATGGGTCTTATCAAGATTCTGGTCCATATGATCTGCAGATCCCATTATTCTGGACACAGCTGAACAAGGAAGAAGGTCAGCGCTAGTGCAATGCCTGGGTGTCATAAAAAGGATTCCTTCCAGCCCCCTTCACACTCCAAATTTTATTCTTCAAATGGGACAGATGGCCCCTGAGCAATCTATGCTTTTAAAGCTACGTGGCTGTAGTGGGTGTAGCCCCAGATGCTCAACCCCACAGCATAAAACGCACTAGGAGGGAGCCCAGGTGTGAGCTATCACAGGCTTAGTGTCAGTAATCAGGGACCCAGCAAGGTCTAAACCCAGCAGGGCATCGAACCAGAGTCCAAACCAGGAAACAGAGTTAGTTGACAGCCTGATAAAACCCTTAACCCTCAGTGACTTCTGCTGAATCAGAAGGTTTTGGCACCTCCATAGACTGATTTCTCTTTCAGGGGACAACTGATGCCTTTCTGCCACACTGTCCCACCGTGAAGTCTTGTTCCTCACGTTTCCATGTATTCTTCTAACTTATGTAGGCGATGTGGATGGTCTGAGTTGGGGCTGAGTTACTAGTGCATCTGAGACTATGTAAGTGTTTGCAGTGCCAGAAGTAATGGCTGAGGACATGGGATGCAGAGAAGCTGGAGAATATATAAAAGCCCACATGACACTGAAGTGAATATGGGAAGTCTGGGAGATGTGCAAGAAATGTATTATCTGATGCCTCATTCCTCTGCATCTGCTACTGGTCTGTATCAGAGATGGGACAGACCATCTTGTCTCAGCCAGTAGTTCACTTCTGATGGCTTTTTGCCAAGTGTCGCGTTCTCATAAAGAAATAAAAATAGAGTTGACACTGTACGGCTATAGGGAAGTATATGTACAGGAGGCATTCAGAGGATTTTGATAGTATTGATTAACATCCTCTATGGAGCATTTCCCTTTTCTTTCCATGCAGTACTTCCCCAACCTACAATGTTTCTGTAAAATCTGCAGTAATTGGAGAAGGAATTTCAAGACTGTAAATTTATGTTCTATGTAATTAAGTCATCTGGTGTCACGGATTTGGCTCAAACATCATATGATGTTCAATGATAACATTCAAATTAACCTTTTAACATGATCATCAGTCAGAGATCAGATATGGAATCTGGGAATCAGTAAAAGACCATTTTTTTCTCCCAGTTAATGCTGCGTTAAGGCAACTGTTGGAATACACTGGCTAGTTTCAAAAGCAGTTCAGCATTAATACATGCAAGCCCAGCACCTGTGCCAGAGAAATTTTGAAAGCAGATGGACCAGAGATCACTGTGAAACTTTTATTGCATATCTGTTACTCCATTTTATACACATACCTGTTGGTCTAGGCATCAGTTGATATTACATGTACAAATGAGGACAGATGCAGTTAGCAGGTCAACAACAATAGGTAGAAAAACAAGCCCCTGAAATGTGCTGACTTTTGCGAACACATTTCTGCCGGTGCAACCCTTTGGGTAGGAGGGAGAGGGGGAGACATGTTGTTGATACACCCTGTGCAGTACTCTTAGCCAACAATATTCTCTTCTAATTTTTTTCTATTTGTCTCAATTAAAATTCATCTCTGCTCACTTGAGGCACAACAAAGCCACAACAAACTGTCTCATAATGTTAAGCACATGCTGAGATGGACCAATGAATCACTATAAATATTTTACCCCACTAGCCATAAATTATTCTTAATTCTGTTTCTCTAACTCAGATCACTCCCCCAGCTGGCCTTTTCTGTTTTGAAAAACGGCTCTGCAAAAATGGCAACTGCATACTCTATTACCTGTCTGTACTCAGGGTTCATAAAAAATAACTAACTTGGATTCTTTACTCTGTGTCCATCTCTGAGGGAGCGCTGAGCACTTACTGCTATACAAATGTCTCCAAGGCTGCATTTTGTAGAGAACAAGAGTCACCATCAGTGCTGTAACCTCAGTACCATCCAAAGGCTGACTTTTAAAGTTCATAACTCGCTACTGGCACGGTCAGCTCCAAATGTGTTTTGGATTTACACTTGACACAGTTAACTATCGTAGTAACTGTGGTCAACTAGAATTTATTCTCTTACATCTGCTGCACCATATTGTTGTGGTTTTGTGCTAATGGAGTGAGCCTGTGGCAAAGCGTTTGGTTTGTGGGACAAATCTGCACCTGAAAAAGCCTTTTATGAGTAAAGATTGTGAGGGGACCAAACACCTTTTCTGTGAGATAAGTCTCATTACCCAAGGTAGCAATCCTTCTGACTAATTTTTTGCTGCGTGTCACCAGAGAACACCTCCACTGAAGTACTGCTAAAATCCTGGGTGGTTTTTCCAGAAGTGCCTAAGTGAGTTAGGACTTATGAGGACTTCCTAGGGGATTCCTACATGTATCTGATGAATTCTATTTGATTTAGGGGCTTTTAATCTCCACGAGAGTGCAAAACCTGTTTCAAAGGCGAAGTTTTTTTGTATCATCTTTAGTTTCTTTTAATCTTTGTGTTGGACTGGTGTTGGCTCAAGGCAAGTAATAAGGAATTTTTAACTTAATTGTTCTGAAAAAACACTTGTCACAAAAAGTAAGAAAAATGGATTTAAGCAATCAGTTGGCTTACATGGGAAATCTGGTTTATCTCTTGCCTGTCAACAAGGTCACTGGATACTGTAGTTTGTCAACACAGATCTGGGATCATGTGGCAAAGGAGACTGGAAGGACTTTAAGAGGTCTGCTCTTTTCTTCACTAATTTCTGTCAACTCAGGTGGAGACAAACTGCACAAGAGCCTGATAAAGCAGAAGGAACTTTGCCAGAATAAATATAGAAAGATCACACAGAAAAAATGGGTGAGGAAGACTGCTTTCATGAAATTTTTTGATTTGCTGAGTTATCTGCATTCACTTGGACTTTACCTCTTAAGAGACTATCAGCTAAGTCAAAAGCACCACAGAAAAGTGATCTGAAGAAAGAGGAGGTGCAGTTCAACAGGGACAAACACGAAGTGGTACACTTTGGTAGGAGCAAGCAGGTACACAAATCCAGTGTGGAATAACTGGCAGAAGAACAATTCTGGAGAAGCAGCTAATATGACCCCAAGCCATACATCCCTCAGTACAAAGGGCTAATGAGAAGCTGGTGTGAAATCAAACTTTCATCTGGAGTGTATCAGCAGGAGCATATCCAACATGATATATGAACTCATCCCTCAATGGGCTGTGCCTAGTTTTGGGAGGCACTTTCTGAGATGTGGAAACAATTCAGAGAAGAGCTAGAGGAAAGATCTATGACAGGAAGACCCATGAGAAAATAATGAAAAAATGTAGGTCATCTGCCCTTCAGAAGGCTGCAAAATAAAAATGAATAATGTTTTCCACATCCATGATGGAAATAATCATCTGAAACAACAACAGGGAAGATACAGGTTGGAAAAACCTTTTACTGGTAAAGATTGCATAATTTACCAGTGAAGAGGCTTTGGAATAGACTGAGGAAGCTAGAGGCTTCAGCATTAGGGATGAGTAAAAAGCCACCTGTCATAGACGTGACTGATTCTACCTGGGAGCAGTAGGATGGGCTGGGTGCCCTCTTACTCCATGACTGTAATCCCTGGCATGCCTGTGTTCATTTGCCTTCTGCCTTCCTAAAGAAGAAAAGTGGAATACAGAAACTCAGATTTTAAATGGGATTTAGAAGATCCTCAAGTGAGTGCTGGGACTGAACTACCCTCAGGTCTCCAGTAACTGAGAAAAGGTCCATGGTATCTGGTGAAAAGTCCAGTCATAAAATTTGTGCCTCACTGTTCAAAGCAAGGAGAAATGCCTAAATTCTGCCAGCCTTGGTGAGTTATGGGTATGTTACTCTAAAAACTGAGGTTGCCTGTGCTGAGAATTTCAGTCTTGAGAAATTCAGTCCCTTTCCCAGTGAGCTGGAAAGCATCCAAAAAGGGAAGGCTGGACAGCTCTCTCACAAGGACCACAGGGCCTCTACCGAGCTCTCTGCTCTGCCACCACACAGCGGGATGCGCATCTACATTTCACTGGCACAGATATAAACCAGAGCACGTGCAGAAGAGAAGCAAAAGAAAGAGTCATGGTATGGCAAATTCACCACCCTCTTAAGGGATTAGTGCTTTCCAGACTTTCCTGCAAATCTCTGTGATGTTGAATGCAAGTTACAAATAAAGTTTATAATCGAGAATTATTTTTTTTTTTAGATCCCATTTGTTAGTCCACCTTTTCCAGCCCAAGCCTCTTGTCTGAGTATGGTCATTAGAAGACTTGCCGTCTAAGAAAGCAGTCACCAGAACGATCAAAAGTACTTCTGCCACTTACTTGAATACTGGCCACTCATGTCTAGGAGAAAATTTAAAGCAGATAGATCATCCATCAGTTAATTTTAATAGGGCTATGTTCATTTGAACAGTCTAAGGATCTGAACCTGCCTGTTTTCCTATTTTATAAGTGTTTCTTATCAGTAAAGAAAAAGGGACAGTAAAGATCAAAATGACAATCAATTTATGACAGTGGAAAGAAAAAAAAAAAGAATACCTGCTCTGGGACATCAGTTATATAAAGGACAATACCTTAAAATGTAACAGAAGACATTTCCTTTTAATATCTTTAATACACTGAGTACTGTATAGATCAAAATTTTTTCACCAGGAAAAAAAATTAAAGCTGATTGATACCATGTCTATAAATTTGTGCAGCGGTGCTTTGCATGGAAATAAAAGCTGCAAGTTCCAATGGTCATTTAATACTATTTTAGACTAAAGAGGATGCCTAGAATTTCACTAATGTATGCACATTTGCCAGGTGTGTTTAAAAGAGCTATTAGGTATGTAGGATCAGCATACTGAATGCTGATAAAAAGGATTCTGGCCCTACTAAATGACCCCTGTACTTTGGCTTTAGCATTCAGTTGTCCCGAGCACTACAAAACAGTATTCACCACTAAAATGATGGGATATTTCTGCAAGTAAAATATGATTCCAAGTGTTTCACATACAGATGATAATTCTCTTTAATACTTTAATAACGTATTACTTTAATGATGTATAAAGAGAGCATGAAAGTTGCTTATTAGTTTGGATTTTACTATTTTTACATTGGAAGCATTGTCTCATACTACATTTCAACAAATGCATTGCACAGCTGTTAAGACAAGCATCTTTATGTGAGAATAATATTTTCAGTTCGGAGCAATTCGTTGAAGGAATTAATTGGATGATAACAAGCCACAATAAGAACAAGGCATGATTTATGATGTCTAAAATGTGCACATGTCAAATATGGTAGACAAAGCACCCTAATTGTGCAATTTCATGCTCTTTGGGGTCTCATTTCTTTTATTACAACCGAGGTGAGGTTAGCAGGCGTGAATGAAATTTAAACTCAACAGAACTTGTACTCAGAGCTCAGTGTTGTATACATAATCAGCTGCTCCTCTTATTTTAATAGTTCCTTCAGAACTCAGTAAACTCTGTATACACATGGTGTAGTTGGATTCTCTTTTTAAGACTGAAGCAGGTATATCATAATGATTACGTTTTGAATAATGCCTTATCTTCTTAAATTCCATTTTCCTTTCTGTGTACTCTCATGCACCTGAGAATCAGGGTACACAGCAGGAAAACTGACAGTACCTGCCCCGCTCTTCTAAAGCGACAGTGAATAACTACGGGGTGGTTTTAAATTTTAACTCACACATTTCAAGAAAAGGGGGAGAAAAGACAAAATAGAAACTAAAGACACATGCATTTGACAACAAAAAGTCCCAGAGGGAAAAATAAAGAAGAAAATACTTGTCAGTTTTGAAGCAAACAGAGAAAAAAAAAATTAAGGGGTCCTTTTTATACTTTGTGTTTTCAGCAGTGCATCACAAAGACTTACGGTAGAAGAAAAACACCAAAGGAGTTGAGGGAGAAAAGCAGTGATAAGATGGTGACAAAGAGAACATCACTGAAGAAAAACAAGAGGCTGCAAATCTGAATTTTAAAAGAGAAACACAGCAATTGGGAGAGAACCTGGAAGACTTGTGTTAGGCACATCAGAAAGGGGATTGAAAGAAACAACCAAGAATTAAGTATCTATGTCTTTACCTGTCTCTCCTCTCTTGCTGTGTATTTGCCAGCAAAGATTTTCAAGGCATTCCAGGCATCACACCAAAGCTTCCTATTTGGAAGTACACCATTCCTATCTCCGTGTTCTGCTGGAGCTCAAGATCCAGTTGCTCTTCTCACAGCAGCGGTAAGGTGTAATGGTGTGGCAAATGCCTTATGGAACATTTTATCTTTGGACAGTTATGCAAGTAATAGCTCATCCTTACACACTCCTGGGGAAAGAAACAAGGAGATTAGGTGTCTAAGCTCAGCCCACAGTAGAAGTCAGCGGGAACATCTAGGCTTAGGATGAAAGATTTACTGATCCTCAAATCACTGCATTAACCAGGAGAGAATACCAGTCATTCTTGGGATGATTTATTCCAAATGCACCTCACTGCAATAATTTCTTGGGTGAGTCCTAGCTGCTTTATAGGCATATAGCAGATCTATAACTGGTGCAGGGATGCAAGCAATGTGGCATGGGTGGAAGCACCGAGTCAGAAATCATGGCTTGGCTGCAAGCTAATCATTGCTGTACCTGATTAGGTAAATGTTTCAAGTCATTATGGGAAGTGCTGAAGGCAAAAGGATGAGTCAATTTACTAAAATTATACTTGAACACAGACAGTAGCTAGGCAACTGGGTTAGAATTATCCAAAGTTAGTCAAGCATTGGACATTCCTCATGAACAGCAAGCGAGTCCAGAATTTCTGGGTATGTCACTGTCCCTCTTGTCCTAAACACAGTCACCTGAAGACAGAGGCCCAATACCTTTGGCAACTGAATCTGGACAAAGAGTCCTGTACATTTATGCAGTTTGCAAACCATGTGTGAAAACACTGGCCCATTTTATGATTTCCTCTGTTTTCTCTATAAATCTTGTGCACGGCAATGGTGAGAGAAGGAGGAAGGGAAACCAAACGGGAGCAGAGGAGCAGTACTTTTTCCCTAAGCTCCCCCGCACGAGCGTGCTGAGTACTGAGCTGGGTACTAACGAGATCATAGATACCAAGTGAAGGCAAATTTATTTCTCTCTCAGCACCCACGTGGCCCATATGAGAAAAACCGTGTCCTGGAGAAAGGCTGGCACCTCCGTCCTTGGAGAGCTGCAAAAGTCAGCTGGGCCCTTGCATGACTAGATCTAACTTTGAAGGCAGACTGCTCTTCAGAAGGAAGTTGTAATACATGACCTCTAAAGTTCCCTTCACACCTAAATTTTTCATAGTAACATGTGGAGTTTCTGAAACTGCTTTCCACATAAAAGCAGATGCCTTGTATACACCGTGTGTAGGTTTTTCAGCAACACTACTTAACATTGCTTGCAGGTAGAAAACTGAATAAGCTAACGGTGTTTTAGAAGGGAGTACGTACATAATAGAGAAAACTTTGGCTGTTCTTTCACCATTTAAAAAGAACCACTGTTCTTCCTTACCTTAAGTGCTCAGATTTCATAATAGTTTTAATTCAATTCCCCCCTGAATATAGGTCACCTCATTTTTAAAAGTAAAAAATGTTTGTAAAATTGTATTTAAAATTATGTCCCATGTTTGAAATGAATGCTACCTTGCGAAAATGCTGGAGAGGTGGTGGGAATTCACAAGGGAAGGAACGGGAACAGCTAGGATTGGAGTCAGCTGCTGGACATTCTCCTCTGCTAAGGGAGTTATCAGCATCAGAGAAAACAACAGAATCCCCTACTTCTCCCATGTGGGCTTTTTTGAGCTTTCATTCAAAATTAACACTGCAGAAGCTGGGCATTCTTCTAGCTTATATTATGTCTTCTCATCCTTTAAACAACTTTTATTAATGCTATTTGATAATGTATAATTTCAAAGAAGAAAATATATACAAAGTCTGTTTTATTTCATATATGTACTTCAGATTAAAATTGTTGCCCGTATTTTGGAAAACACAATGGAAAGCCTTTTGACATTATGGGCAAAATGTAGACTGTACTCCCAATTTCTTAATAAAAATCAAATTATTTTAATATTATGCTGGGATCTCATTCTATAAGGTTTAGATTCTATGAGCACACATGTATGTTATAGGCATTGAAATTAATTGCCTACAAAAGAAATCCAATATTTGAAATAAACAAACAAAAAAAACCTGCCTGAAGGATCAAAGCAGAAATCTTGTCTTTGGTGGTTATGGGTTTTAGATCTTACAGATCCCATAGTTTTACTTCAAGGTCGGAACTTCCTAGTTTTTGTGTAAAACCAATTTTCTATCATCTGCTTTCTGTGTCTAGAGAACCTCAAGTCAGGAGAACAAATACTAATTCTACCATGACTCTGCATAGAGCTTTGTCATAAAGAATGTCGTTGCTGTTTATTATTCTGGAGGATAAAGTAATGAATGATCAGACAGAAATTCAGGACATTCATTTAAATTTGTTTGTAGTAGAAAGACTTGTCGTAATTCAGCACACTACCAGCTTCTTATGCTCAGAAGAAATGCAGCACAAGGATATTAAATCACTCATTAAGATACTGTATTTTGATACTGTTTAATGCAAATTCTTCCTTGCTGTGAAAATTACTAATCTCACCTGAGTATCATGATTACCAACAGGCAGTTTGGCACATCCATAATGAGATGCTCAGCAGGTTCAAAATGCTAAACTGGTAGCTGGGAAGGAGGCTGACTCATTTGGTCTTGCAAAGCAATTGACAGCTAAGCACTTTATTCCTTACTGAATAAATAGCTCAACAAAGGCACTAGAAAAAGAGCCTCTGAGAAGGCAGCTCTCAGCTGCCCAAGTATGGAGGGAGATCATCAAATTGGTTTGAGGCTTATGGAGCCAGATCTCCAATTGATGTAAAGCTTGGTAACTTCTTCCTAACTAGCAGTGAAAAAACTGAGTTATGTCAAAAGACAGGTAAGCATCTAGTGTTTTACTAACCAGGTGTGCTCAGCTATTTGCTGTTGATCACTGTGAACACTATAGAAGAGACCCGTGCAGAATATGTGAGTCTGATTCCAGAGGAGTCTTTACTGGAGCATGGTAAAAAACCTGCTGAAAAGACTTCTGCCGGTCACCTGAGATGGTCAGTTGTGGTGGCTGGTTGTTTAGCTACAACACGGAGCAGACCAAAAGCCGTTAGCAGAAGCACATGAAAACAATATGCTGTTCTACATTGTGGATTTCATGCTGTATGCTCCATCATGCAAAGGCAGTGGAAAACTGGTTTATACCATAACTTCTTGCACATGACAGTGGGTAAGGACAGGGACATAGCTCAAAGGCTACTCCTATAGCTGAGTGAAAGGATCTCTGAAAAGGGGGTTTGTAGAAACAAATACAGCCTGACTGAAACAACTTTCAAATTTGTTTCAGTCCTAGTAAAGTACTTTTGCTAGGAAGAAAAAAATAGCAGTTGTATTTTGTCATTTCAAAATGTTAAAAGTATTTCTAATAATTCAAAACCCAATCATGTTCCATATTTGAAAATGTAAATCTATTCCTTCATAACTTCTGAGCTTCATAAAAATTTTGAAAACAACTGTTTTGATTTCACTTCTGTTAATCTCTCTGAGCGTGTTTGCTCTTTAACACAAACAGTAAAACACAGAATCACTTACTCATCTCTATTTAGTAAGTAGAAAAAACAGTAGATTTGGAAATGCAGTATAGCAGAGCCAGAGAGTGGTTGTTGTTGGAATTAAGATGAATCTTCTTGCAAAAGCAGCATGAAATGACAGTATAATGCTTTCTTTTGCCTTCTCTTGGGCCTGTACCAAGATAGACCAATTCAGAATCTGGCCAACTGATTTTTGTTTTGGTATGAGAAAGAAGGGGAGCTTGTGCCTCTTCATCTGTTTGCTTGTTCAACTGAGTAACTCTTAGAAGCTTTAATGAAATTCAAATACATTTGACAGAAAAGTTAGAAGTCTCAAATACACTAAGGCTGACAAATATTAAAACAAGTGGGTACATAAAGGACAGAAGCCTGAGGTAACGGATGCATCTGGAGATGAGTAAGTTTTGAACAAGGATATCCAAAAGCCCATGCAGGAGAGAGCCATTGTACGTAGGGGAGAAACTTGGATCAGAATTTGTGCCTTGTTAGACACCAGAGAATTTAACTAAACAATGCATTTCTGCAAAGCAGCAGCTAGTTTATTTCTGCTCTTCAGAGAACTGCTCACTTGATTTCATAGGTGTAGACTTGAAAATGTAATGAGACATGCAGTCTTAAGGAAAATGCAGGGACTTATACATGTGAAATGGCTAATTAAAAAACCCACAGTGATAACAGACAATCAGAGGAACAAATCACTTATTAATTAGAGATAAGGAAATAGATGTGAATCAAATAAAATCTGCTCAAGCGGTAATCCTGCGAGATAAAGCTGAAAAAATGTTGCTTCCTTCCTGGAGATTTGATTTGGTTTTCTTTTATTCTTTTATTGCTTAGAATGCAGCAGTGCCAAAAATGGTAAGTTTGCTCCTTTTGAGGTTCATTCATTTCTGTTATAATTGTATTGTGAGTGAGCAGTGAGTATGTAACTAACATCTGAAAACAGCTTTAATTCGCTGTATAATGCCACAGCTATATTCATGGCCTTTAACCAAAGGAAATATCTCCATTAGGAGATATGCAAGACCACATTTTTCAGATGTATTAGATGTATTTATATGTATTATTATGGAATAAATAATTAAGACTTGAAGCAT
The DNA here is from genome assembly GCA_034782735.1 of Sagittarius serpentarius. Lineage (NCBI taxonomy): Eukaryota > Metazoa > Chordata > Aves > Accipitriformes > Sagittariidae > Sagittarius > Sagittarius serpentarius. The sequence continues at coordinate 34,643,535 of JAVKLA010000027.1, read as the reverse complement.
TATTTTACCAAACTGTAAAAACATGCTTTTGTTAATGGATATCATGGTTTTAAAGACAATTTTCTGTTATACACATCTCCTTCCCTCTGCTCCCCCTCTCATCCTTCTTCCTCCATAAGCCCATCTATGACTGTGTATGGTACAACACGCACCCTTCCCGGTAGTCTTCCCCCTTGCCCTTAGCTCTAAAGGCCTGTTACATTTTGTGGACATTTTTTATAACCATCTTAACAGGGAGGGTCATAGGCTTCGTTGTCAAAGACGGGTTCACATCAGTGCGCATCAAGCCAGAGGAAAGACGGGTTCACAGCAGGGCGCATCAAGCCAGAGACCTGCTTCCTCTGCTCCGGCTGCTCTCAGCATGGCAGGTCGGAGCGGGGAGGGAAAAGGTCTGTCGTGTCCCCCCTCCATGCGGCATGGTCAAAGCTGTAACAGGCACATGGGGTTATTACCCATTCAGTTGCAAAGCTTTGGACAGTGAAAACAGCGGGCAAAAAATACCTGCTGAGTTTACATCAGCCTGTGGAGGTTTAGCTGATTATAGTGCTCTACCATTTTTTTTCAAAGTGATCAGTAGCACAGTGGGGTGGTGGTAGCTCAGATGTAGCTTCCTCTTATCAACAGAGAAGATAAGTACAAGGCAATAAAACATTTTAAATTGGATGGAAAGTGGAGTAGGGCTGTATGAACCAGAGTTCAGTCACTGAAATGAATGAGCGGCGCTGCAGTCCCTAGCAGCCGTTCCAGTAATGTTATAGTGTATGTAGATTTAAGAGTTTGGTGGAGTTGCTCATAATTTGTCTCCTGTGATCCTTCGGTTTTACCTTCCAGGTGAACTGCCAGACTCAGCTCTGTGTTAGTAATGAGTTGTTACCAGAAAAATTTATGCTAGCACTGCAGGCTAAAATCAACTCTCCATAAATACCACCAGAGCTGTAACACGGAACTATTGACTCTGTCCCTCTGATGCTGCTTCCTACTTGTGTAGCATGTACATACGATGAACAAGGTCACAAGGGGATATAAACAGCAGTTTCTGTTATTTGCCAATAACATGGGAGAATAAATGGCTTTACTGAGGAAAAGCAACCATCAAGAACAGGTTCAGAACATATGACATAACACAGAAGGCATGCTTCACACTGCAGCTTCTTAGCTCACACATGGAGTCTAGGAGAGTTAATACTGTTCCTGAGGACAGGAAGAAAAATGGGAGTGGGATAAAACAAGGAACGAGGAAATAAGAAATAGTGAGCGAGGTCATGGGTACCAGTAGCAACAGCTGTTATAGTCTGAAAGAAATGTTAATCCCGTGCCTATAGACCTGATTGAGCAGCATCATCCCATAAATGGCTGGTGGAGCACCTGTACAGGCAGGGCTGGCAGTGTGCAGCCCCAGGGGTTCCAGGGGTGCAGCCCAGTAGCCCCCACCCCCATGACCTGGCTCACCCACGGACACTGTCCATCCGGCATCAGCCACTAAGGCACCTTTACGAGACAGCCTGGCTATTCAGGGGGATCCTCACTGCCTTCTGTGGCAGCCTTTGAACCACAGCAAAGAGGGATGATAAATAACTGCTAAGGAAACCTGAGATGTGGAGGACAAGTAGCAGAGAAGGAAATCCAGCTGATGGCCATTTTTTTTAGAGAGCCGGGAGGGTTAACACACATAAGCCAGAAAATAAAGAAACTGTGGGGAATAAAAAGGCCAGCTTGGTCTTGGGAGTGCCTCTTGACAGCAGCACTGGAAGGAGGAGACCAGGTTGTGGGTGAACCAAAGAAAGACAGCATCTGCTCAAGAGTTCACCGGGCAGAACAAAACCAGCACGGCCTCCCAGATGAGGTGCTGGGGACAGTTTCTGTCCCCCGTGCTCAGCCCACCCACGTGTGCAGGCCCAGCCCCACCACGGGTGGTCACGGAGAAAGACCTGGAAGGCTGCCGGCCCTGGAGAAACGCAGCCCGCTGCCACGTGGTGGTCAGTCCTCAGCGTGCCGCCTGTGGGATGCAGGGAAGGAAGGCCCGGATCCTGCTCTGCAAAAACCAACAGCGAGTCTGTGGTGCTGGATGAGGCTGGGCTGTTTAGTCACAGTAACACTGTGCTGCAGGTTTCAGGTCCAGAGGTGAGCAGAAAGCAGGACAGATACAGCATTTTTTTTCTTTCCATCAACAGCTGGTGAAACAGAAAACGAGTGGAGCAGCCACCCACGCAGGCTCCGTGCTTGTCTGAAACAGAACACAGTATGTACCGGATGGGGTAATAGCTGCATGAACAGCTTCCCCGCCTTCCCCGTTCTAGGGACAGACACCTTAAAAAAATAACAGACCAAGAAAGAGTGCTGCCCCGTGTTTTCTTACACGCATTTCCAATGTTGCCTTTCTTCAGTGCTGCTTATAGGGCAGGGGTAGCCAAGCCAGGTGTGGCTCTCACCCGCTGCTGGCCGAACCCCCAATGTTTTAAGATTTGCGTTTACTTCTCATTATCCCACTCTGATTTGATTGGTAGCAAATTAAATTGATTTTATTTTTTTCCCCCAAGTTGAGTCTGGTTTTTGCCCATGACCATAACTGGTGAGTGATCCCTCCCTGTCCTTGTGTCGACCCATATGCCTTTTGTTGTATTTTCTCTTCCCCATCACACCGGGGAGAGGATTGAGTGAGCAGCCGTGTGGTCCTTAGTTGCCGGTTGGGCTTAAACCATGACACATTGTAAGAGTAATTCATATCTTTTCAGTCCTCTGTGTGTTTCTTGAGGAGGGGTGGGCATGTGTGAACATAAGTGGGTGTGTATCAAAGGCATGCAGAACAGCCTGAGGAGCCAAAAGCTGGTTGGGCCTCTCTGCAACCAAAAGGATGGGTACGAAGGTTGTTTGCTTGAAGCTGATTATGATATGACTTGCACTGCTTATGCTACGCTGGCAGGGACACAGCGCAAGGAGGAGCGGTAGAGGCAGCAGGTCTTCTGGGTGGGCTGCTCAACCCACAGCCCTAAGCAAACTTCCTGCAAGAAAACATTTAACAGTTTCAAGCAAGTCTGACAAATCAAAGCATCATTAAACTTAGATGTAGGGAGAGAAACACTGTTGTTCACTGGTAGATTTTGCTTTGAAGAAAAGGCAGAAACAAACCTGAACGATTCTTGCTTTATGTTTCAGGCTGTCCTTTTTACCTCTGTGATAAAATAACATGATAAAACACCTGAAATATCAAGATTCACTATTTACTGTCTTTTGAGAGAGCAGGTACTAGTAGCTGATTAAAAAACCCCACATTTCTACTGCAATTAATCCTGTTGGACAGTAATGTACAGAGAGTGGTTATCCGTCCTGCAGTCACATGGGCATTCGGAGTAGCATTTCTGTGTACACTGCCATAAACTGGCATGGGTACACTTTGCCCTTGCGCTGCTCACACCCTCCCCACCTGCAGTTTACTACTCCCCACACCAATGCACTGTATAGCTGTGAGCACCAGGGCTCAGATCCTGTCCATCCTCCACAGGAATTCCATGTTTCCCTCCCCTAAATGTGATATTTCTGCACATAAACTGGTGTGCCAGTTTTCTCATCCTGGCTCTACACGTTCCCAAAGGAGTGACAAAGGAGACAGTAAAAAAAACCCCTACAAGCTCAAAAGGAAGCTTTTGTTTTCTCTTATTGATTGTGACTGCCCTTACATAGCCACACATCTCCGAGAATTTATTATATATATAATCTTTTTTTTTTCCTAACGCATTGTTACTTTGGAAACCTACAGTGGATTTCAGCTTAGTAAAATTTATGTGAAAATGAAGCTAGGACTTTCCTATAAGCCACATAGTGGTTTCAGTGGAAAGTATTTGCAAATGTACATCATATCATGTTAATTCTGTCTGTTTAATGTGGTTTCCATAGGAGCTTTTTCTACATGGGAAGAGATTGTTGTCTTTTGAATTTTTGAAATTCTTGTTAAGCTTTCATGGTGTCTATGAAGGTGACTTGGAGAATCCTTTAGTACCAGAGCATGTACCATTCAGTGATTTCTTGCTTGTCCTTTGATGACTTTTGTGGGGTGGAAACTGTACTGTGTATGGTTGTCCCTGAAACAGCACTTATTTTCACAGTGTACCAGCCTGAAGATCTGCTGTTCCTCTAGGAGGACTCTTGCAGGCTTGTCATGCCAAAAGATTGCTCACTAGTCATCAAGCTAAGTGTTTAGAGCACGCTTCTCTAGTCCAGCTCCCTTGTAGACTAAATCCTCTGTTGACTCTTACTTGTTGTGCTCTTATTGTCTTCTTAAAAATATGCTTTAAAGAGAGGGGATTTGTAGGCCACCCCACATTTTCATTTACAGACATCCAACATGTCTATAACTTTGGTGCACTGTTTGGAATAAAAAAGATCAAGCAATGGTGACAGAGCTGCTGTTATGGATCACACATACACTCAGCAAGGTAGACAGGCATTAGAAGCCCACTTTCAGTTAATATATTTTTAAAAATCAAGAAAAAAGTCAAAAGCTGACCATAATGACATCAGCTGTTCTAAAGCTGACATTTCATTTGCTCTGACCAGGCTGGCAGAAGAGGCAGGATGACCTCAGTTCATAAGGAAGACCTCATTGCGGCCTTCCAGTACTTAAAGGGAGCCTATAAACAGGAGGGGGAGCGACTTTTTACATGGGCAGATA
>JAVKLA010000027.1:34594476-34607680 GCA_034782735.1 Sagittarius serpentarius | reverse complement strand
GAGCTCCTCCCCCTCCTTCTTCACTGACCTGGGGGTCTGCGGAGATGTTTCTCTCACACGTTCTCACTCCTTGCTGGCTGCGGCTTCTACGCCCCAGTACTTTTTTCTTCTCAAATCTGTTACCCCAGAGGTGCTACCACCGTCGCTGATGGGCTCGGCCTTGGCCAGCGGCGGGTTCATCTTAAAGCCGGCTGGCATTGGCTGTATCGGACACAGGGAAAGCTTCTAGCGACTTTTAAAGAAGTCGCCCCTGTGGCCCCCCCCCCCGCTACCAAAACCTTGCCACATAAACCCATCACACCAGAACAGCCAGCAGAGAGGTCCGAGCCTCCCTGCCATCGAGTCCATGGCACTGACTGCAGAGCCACTGATAATATCACAGGATTTCCACAGACAATTTCTCAGCCAGGAAAGCTGGAACACGGGAACCCTCAGGTCTACCCTGGGAGCTGGTGCATTTCCAACTAGGCTGAAATCCACTGATGTCCCACCTGTTTCACCAGAAATCTGAGGAAAAAAATATTTCCATGAACCATTTCATCTTGGAACTGTCTCCCACCCAAAACAGTACTTTCCAAAAAAATCCAGTGTTTCAATCCAATGCAGGCCAGCTCCTGACAAGCTTTAGCAATTTGTGTGACAATCTTGTGTCTAAGAGTAAAAGGCAACAGGAACAAAGTCATGATTAACCCCCCTAATGAACTTGAACTGTTTGCTGGTTTATTTTTTATTTATTATGTAAACTGACTCCTACAATATGTATCCTTCCTGGGAGGAAAAAACAGAACGGCAAGGGTTTTTAATTTGTTCATGAAACACTTTGTTTAAAAGATAAACCTGCTGTAGCCCAAGGTTCTGCTGTCTCCAGCATCCTGCGTATCTGGCTTGTTTGAGTTGTCAACAGCTGCAGAGGTCCCTTGTTCATATGTTTTTCAGAGACGTGGGGTAACCTGAATCACTCGCGTTTCAGATTTCAAAAATGGGTTTTTCACTATTTATCTATGCGGTAAGATCAAAGAGAGAAGAGATATCAGAGGTAAGAGTCCCATCTATTGGCCAGAAGAGGAAAATAATAACCGAATGCTTTCTGAATTTTGAGAATATTCTATCTACTATGAAAAAATATAAACAAAGAAAAATTACCACGTATAAGGAATCATCTCAGTGCTAATAATGGATATTAATAAAGGCAAAAATTAATTGTTCTTTTAGAGAGAAAGGAAAAGGAAAACAATCTATTCTTTTGGAGAACTAAAAAGGGAAGAAAAAGTAAAGAAAATGTAGCTAAAATGCACTATGGGCCAAGAAAAAAAATGCAGAACCTTTCTTTTTTTTTGAAGTGCAACAGTTAGGTGGCTTTGCCTACAAATCGGCAGGTCCCAAACCTAAGTTAACGAGATTTTTATCGTTGCTTTCAAAAGAGCAGTCTTTTTGCCCTTGAAGGAGGGCCGATCCGATCTGTCCATAGCCTGTCATTTTTGCAGTAGGCGTCACTGACCGCTAGCTGAAGGGCCACCCTAGTGTTGCCTTTTACTCTTTCCACATCACGAAAAGGTCCAGATTCCACCCTGTGAGTGAAAGACCACTTGAAGGCATGCCTCAGTTCAGGTGGTTAAAAGCTGCCTCAGGAAGAAGCAGTTGCAGGAGGGATCAACCATTTTTCAGCCTTGTAAGCTTTTAAACACACCCGTGCCTTTGCTTCTGCGCTCCCTGCTGCAGCCTGCTGCTCCCTGCCCTGCTCTTCTGGTACCTGAAACCCTTTTCACAGAGACAACTAGCTGGCTTTTAAACATCGCTGGTACCAAATCTGACCTCATTGCTGCAAGGATTTAGGACCTCAGAATCTACTTAAAAGAACTACTTAATAGTAACAGTACATGAATCTCAAAATGATTTATTACTGTGTCCCCTTTCTCTGTTTGTTACCATAGAGGTGAGATTCACCTTTGGCTTGTAGACATGTATGTGTTTAAATATAGGACATACATGTGACCCAAGCATCTAAGCTCCCACTCCAGTGGACAGCATGCCATGCACGGGTGCCTAATGCCACTTGGGATCTCATTGGGGACCCAACTGCTGTCCCAGTGGAGCACGGGGCTTCCTCCAGGTCCTGCACTGCCCTCCTACCTGCCCCATGCTGAAGTCTTCCGCAGCCCAGGGTATCTCAAATAGCACTAAACATCAACGCTTGAGGAACGGCAGCAGCCTCTAGCTCTTAGGCAGACACTTACAGCCAGAGATCTGGAGTTGGAAGTGTCAGCTCCAGAGCGGAATCCACCCCAGATGATCCCTAAGGACTGAAGAGCAGCTCCGGGGCAGGGCTGAGTTGCGCCGGTCCCAGCTCAGTAGATGTTAGAGGTGCAGAGTTTCACTCTGGATACTTTCACTCAAAATGCTGCATTGGCTCAACACAAATCCAGAATTCCTCTGTTAGCTCCATTAACATTAAATTTACATTGCAGTATGTATTCACTGCCAGGAGACAACACTATCTACAGTAACCTGGGATATCGTCTCCTGAAATGCGATTTCTCTGACTGTGCACTAAGAGCTGTAGCAAGGGCAAGGTGAAAGGGACATCTGTCTCAGGCAGACACCGAGGGTTTCAGGAGCCCCAAATGGAGGTCGTATCTCTGCACCCCTCTGCCAGCTGCTGCTGCCATTGCCCATGAAGAGAGGCTGCGGGTCAGCGGCAGTAACAGACAAGCCTGGCGCGGGTGGGAGGTTAATGGGGCCTTACCTGAACTGGGGTAATGGATGAGGGTGACCCCAGTGCTCAAGTGCATCACTTCACCTTGGCGTATACCACTGGAATTTCATGTTTTAATAACAGCAGTAGTACCGCTCAGCCCTGATGGTGGACGGCTGCTGAGAAATCACACTGAGCCGATGACTAACCCTGCTCCAGTGCAGCACTGATTAGCAGGACCTTTCTCACCCAGTGATCCTAATGGTTAAACCCAAGAACAAAGAAGAAAGAGATATTTTCTTTTTCAATTGAAAGAAACATTTATATCGATTCAGGATAGTAATTGCTGAGGTCAGTCATTTTTCAACATTGTATTTGCAGGTATTTGCAAGGTCAAAAAGCAAAGCTAAACTAATAAGAAGGAGGAAATCTTTGTTGCCGTTACTTTGATTATGCGTGCAATTGGGATTGTTTCTACAGGAAACTTTATAGAGGAACAGTCAACTGTCAACTTGAGAGTTGCTTTTGACAGCTTGTTAAGTGACACGACCAGAATCTATCAATCCATATTTTCTGAAGCTTAGCTCAGAAAGAAATGTTGTTTTCCACGTAAGTGCCTTAATTTGGGAATGTGCAAAATTGTTTTGTTTGAGCAGACTACTCCTGGGTTTGGCTTAGAGCAAGAATTCCCAGGGATTGTTTTCCTTTTTTGTGTGTGTGCTGGACACCGCCAACAGCAACACAGGTGACAGCAGCTTCTTAATTCTGAGCCAAACCACACAGTGCCTGGAAACCTGGACTTATGCAAAGCATTTGATACTGTCCCACACAATATCCTTGTCTCTAAAATAAAGAGACATGGATTTGACAGGTGGACCACTCGGTGGATGAGGAACTGGCTGGATGATCGCACTCAGAGTTCAGTCAACAGTTCAATGTCTGGGTGGAGACCAATGAGAGTGGTGTCCCTCAGGGGTCTATATGGGGATGAGTGTTATTTAACCTCTTTGTTGGGGACATGGACAGTGGGATTGAGTGCACCCTTAGCAAGTTTGCAGATGACACCAAGCTGAGGGGTGTGGTTGATACTCTAGAGGAAAGGGATGCCATCCAGAGGGATGTTGACAGGCAAGAGAGGTGGGCCTGTGCAAACCTCATGAAGTTCAAAAAGTGCAAGCTTAAGGCCCTGCACCTGGGTGGGGGCAACCCCCAATATCAGTAAAGACTGAGGGATTAATTGATTGGAAGCATCCCTGGAGAGAAAGACTTGGGGATACTGGTGGATGAAAAAATTAATATGACCCAGCAATGTGCGCTCGCAGCCTGGAAGGCCAACCAGATCCCGGGCTGCATCAAAAGAAGCGTGGCCAGCAGGTCGAGGGAGGTGATTCTCCCCCTCTACTCTGCTCTCGTGAGACCCCACGTGCAGTACTGCATTCAGCTCCGGGGAACCCAGCATAAGAAAAACATGGGCCTGCTCCAGCAGGTCCAGAGGAGGACCACGAAGATGATCAGGGGGCTGGAGCACCTCCCCTGTGAGGACAGGCCAAGAGAGTTGGGGCTGTTTAGCCTAGAGAAGAGAAGAGAAGGCTCTGGGGAAACCTTATAGCAGCCTTCCAGTACTTAAAGGGGTCCTACAGGAAAGACGGGAAGGGACTCTATCAGGGAGTGCAGTGATAGGATGAGGGGTAATGGTATTAAACTGAAAGAGGGTAGATTTAGATTAGATATTAGAAAGAAATTTTTTACTGTGAGGGCGGTGAGACACTGCAATAGGTTGCCCAGAGAAGCTGTGGATGCTCCATCCCTGGAAGTGTTCAAGGCCAGGCTGGACGGGGCTTTGAGCAACTTGATCGAGTTGAAGATGTCCCTGCCCACGGCTGTGGGGTTGGACTAGATGATCTGTAAGGTCCCTTCCAACCCAAATTAATTCTATGATTCTATGAAACTGTTTTCTACCACTCATTCCCTTAGGATGGTGTAAGACACTGTGCTTCATGCTCCTGGCAAAGGTCCTTCCTCTGTCTTGGAGTGGCTCTCCAGAAAGTTCTCTTTGTAAGAACGTAAGAGAAAATATACTGGATCAATCTAAAGACAGAAATGGATGTCTAAGCAAAACCACAAGAACAGGACAAACACACATGCCATGACCTAGGGGTCTTCTCCAGTCATTTGCAGCTCATGAGCTTCACAAGTCTTGTGATTTCTGTGTATTTAAGAAACCCCAATGGATTTCTCTTCCATGAAGTTGTCAAATCAACCCTTAACCCACGTAAACTCTTAGCATCTGCAACAGCCTGTTGCAAGAGCTGCACATAAAAATCTGCTTCCAGGATGCTATAAGAATATCTTACCTTTCCGGGAACTTTTGGTATTTTAGTTAAGTGGTTCGAGTGGCTGGATATCTTGAAAGCACAGGACCTGTATTCTAGTCTAGCTTTGATATTCTAAAAAGCCAGAGTAAAAGAAAAGGTGCTTCTGTTAAGAAAGTTGGGGGTTTTATTTTGCTTTATGAAATGAGATTATAGGAATGGAAGCAGTTTAGCCCACAATGGTTTGGACATAAAACTATTGTAGTGCTATATAATGAATATGTCCTTCTCTCCTTACACCCAGGTGAAAGCCCTGGGTGAGTTGCAGTGCTCTAGTAAAGACAGTTCACTGCAATTACAAAGCTGTACTCTGGCATCCCCTTTTTCACCTTTCTGACCAAAAAACATTTGCAAAAAAAGCAAATATGGAGCAAGTAAAACAAATCAAAACTGAGAAGGTTGTGTGTATTATGTGAGCAAATGGAAGTAGGGGCAGAAAACCAAAGCCACCGAAGCTCCCTGCCTGGGCTGACTGGCAGACAAGCCTGTGTCGGGAAGCTGTCAAGGCCTATGGAGTAGAGGGATAATAAGGTAAAAATTGTGGACAAGCCCACTGCATAAATATCATGGTGTGCTGGCCACCTCTTACGGGCCATGACCATAGCTCTGCCTTGCTGAGAGGAGTGCCTGTTGCAGGCATGGCCAAGAGGAGCGCTTGCTTCAGGTGTGCTCCCACCAGCTGCAGAACGCATCCAGAACTCCTGTTTTACACAGGTGATCTGTACCTTCACAGAGCCCAGACACATGATGTGGAAGAAAATTTAAAAAAACTGGTTGTTCTTTTCTACTCATGAGCACCAGAGCAGGAAATGGCAGGGACTAACACTCACCTGAGCAGTAAAATTGCTCACAAAAATGCAGTTGTAACATTTTCCGTCTTAGAAGTTGCTGATTCATGAAAATCTGAACATTTCATTATGATGAAGGAAAAACCCTCCAAACCCTGAAATACTTTCTTTTTGACAGATTATAAAACAGGGCTAGCAGCAGACTGTTTAATACCATTTAGTACAGCAGCGCTCAAAACAGGAGGTCCTGCATTATGGATCTCTGACATCTTCCTAAGCACCAAGGAACAAAATGTTTTTAAAGGTAATGTAACAGAAATGTGTATGCAGAAGAATGCTTTTAAAGGATTTAAATATGTATGTAAACAGAGGGTTGACCTCTAGTTTTCCGTGAAAATTGCCACAGCTGTTTTCTCCAGAAAGCTTATTAAAATTGCATCTTTCTTGGAGAAAGATTATGTTTGCTCTTATCCTGATCATACGATATCAGGTGACGTAAATTGATACAAAATCCAATGCTTGGATCAATACTGTGATAATAATGCTAAGAGAACTGAAAAAATGGATAAAAGCATCACTCTCCACAGAAACGTTGATTAACTGACCATCTGTCTTAGTTCAGTTAAGTGCTTCACCACTTTAGCTTGGCATTAGACAAGTCAGCCCATAAATTAAATAACTGAAGTCATACTACAATTCTTGGCTATCCTGGTCTATTTTTTTAAGCTGTCAACATCTAAAGTGTCACATGTATTTTTTTGGGGGTAGATAGCGAGCACGTGCCAAGTCCTGCCTACTCATCTTAAGCACGAACACGGACAAGTAGCAAGTATAGTCTTGGTTCCTATTAGTCACCCAAACTGAAATAAGAGCTCTTCAGAGTTTAAATATGCGAATTAAATATATTTATATTTATTTGTTTACCTACTTATGTGAACAATGTCTGACTAAAGACACCAGCAATATACATATTGAGATATAGGACGGTGTTAGCAAGAAACAAATTTACTTGACATGTTAGAACACTGTGCCCGTATTCTGCACTCAGCACCAGAAGCCAGAGAACCCATTAAAAACTTTAAAATATCACAATAAAATGTTCATTTTTACAGGCCATTAGGATGCCATTAGTCTCATCTATTTGTTTCCAGGCTGGCCTCAGACTGAAAAGCGAGTATCTAATTAGATGCTTTCATTAGATTTAAAAAAAAAAAAAAAAAGCAGTATGATTTTAACAAAGAGAACACAGTGGATAGCTGCCCACTCAAACTGGAAGGCTGAGAAGAAGCTCAGAAAGATGTTCCTACGTGTTTTGGACAAATTTAAAGCATATACTGCAGAGTGACACCTCAGATAAACAAATATTTCAGTGATGTAACGAAGGATATATTGTTGATTTTAGAGTAACAGTAGCTGTTGATATATTTTACACCTTCATTGCCTGCATAAGCAAGCTATACATAAATATAAGAGAGAAAAGTTTATGTTATTTTCCTAGATGACAACATTTCCATGTTGATCACTTAACACCAGAGAATGGCCTAGATCAGATGCCAAAATAAAAGATTAAAAGCTTGCTGCTGGAGACACCAAAGCCTGAGGCTCCAGTCCAGCAAAGAACATAAGCCGTTGATTAAGAAGAAGGTCAAGTTTAAGCCTTCTCATCTTGAGCAAGCTGCACAGGTCTGTGCCTGATGGGAGCCAAGTGTGCTCCTGCAGTTCAGCACAGGCTTAAAGCCCTCATTTGGCAGAGTGTGGGATGTCCCTCCCGAGAAGACTTAACATGACTTGTGCAGGAGTCCTTGCTGTCAAGCCGTTGGTGCTATTCTTAGCTTACACAAGCCAGATTTTAACAAGCCACCCAAGCATGGGCTGTATCTTCATGTGCTGTGCACTCGTACGAGTAGGCTTAAAGGTGAACTTGTTAACAGATGGACAGAAGATTTCGTGTGTTATCCAAGTGTGACTGTGGCAAGATCCCAGAGACCAGGAAGGAGGCAAAATGCTAAAAGAAGTTGGTAGTACATATACTTAACAGGAATACTTACAGCTGTGTGAGTCAATGCAAAAGATGTTCTGAAAAGAATAAAAGTGCTGGTTTAGGGCTTAATCAGTCTCGTGTAAGGTGAGCATGACATCTTTGGGGGGGAACAAATTTCCCTCTCTAGACTAGCAGAAGGTACTACATCTCCTTTTGAGGCCTGAGGACCCTGCTGCAGGCAGGCAGGCATGCAGGCAGGAACATCTCTGATCATGGGCTGAGTCCTGCATTCCTCAGCCACGGGATAAATGTGTGCTGGAAAAAACGTGAATGGGTCCAGAGACTGAACCCTGCTCTCATGCTGCAGAAACTATGCTTGTAGGAACAAGAGGTAGAGGCTTTTTTTGAAAAATAATAGAACTTGTCAATAGATGAGTAAGAAGTTGGGGGCAAATAAACTTTCAAAATCACATTGCAAGAGAACAGGAAAAAAATCCAGAAACTAACAGAGCTTTTTTGGAGAAAAATCAAGTATTATGATTCAGCATCAGGAGCAAAAAGCTTGGTGCCTTTCCAATAAAAACGTTTTAAATCCCACATTAACATGATACATTTTCTACATTTAACTGATAAACAGATTTTTCTTTCTACCTTTGGAAGGCATAATAATTCATATAGGGTTATTCCCATGTAAAGGATTTCTGCATTTATGGTAGAACACTAAGTGCTTCGGTATTTATGCTACAGCTGTGGCTAGAGAACAGGAGGTATACATAAAAGATTAGAAATAAAAAACCCCAGATATCCAGAGAAAAGAGAAAAGGGGTGTGTTATTTCAAGTTGTGGCAGTTGTTATGAAACCAGCTCTTGCAGATTCTGACATCTCGTGGCATACCTAGGTAACTGCAAAACTCTTCGCTTTCTTCTTTTACGTTATGTGAGGTTCTTGGTTTGATTTGCTTTACTTTATTTTTGAGGAGTGCTTGGAACCAACGTTGATGTAAAGAACAATATTTTTACTAGAATTTCGAAAGTGGGAAGCCTTAAAATACAAGGAGATTAAGTATACAGGTAAATGTCAATCTGGGAAAGAAATATCAGGTAACCTCTCCCATGCTTATAGGTGCTGCACAAAACTTCTTTAATTGCAGTGCCGAATACTTTAATCTTAACAATTTGCAAAATATCACATACGTAGTTTCAGCATTTCCTAAATCCACAGCTTTTGATCATAAAATCTAGAGTCTGCAAGTAGGAGTCTGTATGATCTTTTCTGCGTTCGGAGCATGGTATTTTAATCCTGCAGACCTCCTGACTGCAAACCCCATGTTGTATTCTGGGAGTTTGCAAACCATTTCCTACCCTTGTCCACAGTGCCTATCTGGCTGCCAAACTTTTGGGGCAGACCCTGCCCATTGCCAGCCACACAGCACAGTGTATTTGCCCACTGGCTTCCCGTATGGGCCAGCATAGGAACCATACATCATGCTTATTCGTATTAGGCCTGGCATTTGGTTATCTATGGATATGTTACTCTCCATGGATACCAAGCCATTCTTCTGCCTACTACCACCCAAATTTAATCCGGTGCTCCGCTTTAAGCTTGTGCTTAAATACTGTAGAGAATTGGGACTTTGTATTTCTTGCTCTTGAAAACGCAAAAGGAACATAAGTGATTATTGGTCTCAGTACAGCATAAACATATTTGTTCACAATTCTTTTAATTTCTAAGAGATTTTCAGTTTTCATTATTATTCATTGTTTCACCAGTTTTGTCTTTATTAGGCATTCATAAAAAATACTTCATTATCATCCATAAAGCACAGTTCATTAGCATAGCTGCTCTGTGAAGTCAATTGTTTCTTCATTAGCAACAGCTCCTCAGAAATTCAGGCTTTTGATGCTTGTTTGAATTACTTGTATCTTTTCATTTCCTCGGTTGTGTTTCTGAAAGATTTCATTTTTTCTGCAGCCATTTACATTTATGAATATCCTTGTAAGCTCTGCACTTCTAATTTGTGATGTATTTTGCTTTCAACTGCATTAGCTGTTCATACAAATGCAATGGCATAGAGACTTTATTCATAGGCTTCATCCTGCATTTGTGAGTGCTAATCTATTAACTCTCTCTATTCCTTTAGGCAGGAATGAAAACCTTTGTCCTCTAGCATGCTCCAGCGAAGAAGGTATATTTTTGAAAGCCCCACATTTTCACTGCCCTTCACTTGGATGCCTGGCAAAACCTATATTGAGAACTAAACGTGTACAGTGCGTGAGACATGGAGGTTGCATTTTGCAAATGTCATCAAATGAATCAAATCAAATGACTGCAGAATGATTAAAACAAAAAAAAATCTTTTCTTTGCTTGAGGGCTGCCTTTCACCTTGCTAGACGGTGACCCACATGGCACTTTCCCCCCTAGCCTTCCCACCAGGCTGTGGTACCCAGATGCTCCTCCTGCTTCACGGTCAGCTGGGAGCTGGTGAGGACCTTTTGTGCCAGAGAAGACCCCCGGTGTGCTCTGCTGCACCGCCGAACCGCCTCAGCCCCCAGCAGCTCTCACCTGCCTTTGCCTTGCTCCCCAACGCACCAGCCGCACTTCTTTTCTAGTATACCATTTGGTTACGAATGAAGTGAAGATCTTCCTGATTGTAAATCTCTGATCCAACACTAACTGGAAATAGGTTTCTTTCAAGAGCTGCTGACCTCAGGAAAAGGGCCTAAGAAATGTTTCTGAGTGTATTTTTTTTTTTATCCCATCACTCTTTGGGTATTTTTAAAGGCTCATTTCTGGAACGGAGAACATTTCTTATGGGACAGATGGTTCAAAAATTTTAGAATTACATAAAACAGGGAGGACAGATTTGTTGAACCTTCCCTCTATATGCATCTCACTCTTTATAGAGAACCTAAGCACAGTTACAGCTCCTCATGCTCTTGGATGCGATATTGCTCCTCTTTTCTGGATATTACAGTGTTACACAAACTTCAAATATATGCTTGAAGCCAAGGACAGCCAAGGCCAAAAGATGTTACCTATGTCCTCTGCTTATTATGAATATTTAATATACGGTAATATGCCTACATTTGTAACAATGCAATCACCCTCCATGCAAACACTTAAGAAAGTAATACAAGCCTTTGACTTTCACCACAAACTCAAGCCAAGGTATAAAACCAAAGCCAGCTGGCCAGATTTCAAGAAGAGCTCACTTGCTGGATGGGAAGAGAGGAAATTTGTTGACATGGAAACCTGTAATTTCAATATATATCTATAATTAACAGATAAAATAACAAGAGGAGAAAGATCTCAAAAAGCCATTATCAGCTATAGTTGTGAGAGAATTTTTAATATCCAGATATTAGAGGTGAAAGAATAAAAGCACTGACAAGGAAGGTGTTAAAACAAGTTGTTGTTCCAGGCTGGTGTTAGAGAGCTCGATAGGAATGTGAGAAATGAAACAATAATCTGTTGCTGGAGCATGTTTCTGTATCTGTGCTCTGTTGCTGCTATAAAAAGGAGTTTCATGTGGATTTCATCTGCATACATTCAAATGAGAGCTGCTGCCCTGAAAATTTCCGATCAGAATAGATGCCAGAGAGGGGGAAAATGGTAAAATATTTAAAGAGAGGTGCAGAAAGACAAAAGATGCAGCCACCATACAAATGCAGATATTGCACAACCACAGTCATATCTGATGACAGAGGAGGATACTAAATAGCTCCAATTTGGGAAAAATCCTTGGGACAATGAGGTAGGAACAACCCTTTAGTCATCAGACAAATCCATGCCAGAGATGATCCGGACCAAGCAGAGGGAATGAGACTTTCTGGACATTGCCGTACGTGGTAGGAAGAATTCTTCCACCACAGCTTTTCTCTCTTTCTGGGGCAGTTCACAGCTACCAAAGACCAAGTACTTGTACGGGACGCTTCTACATGTTGTGTGCGTTATTAGTTCAGGTTTCACAACACCTCAGCAATAAACCTTATTTCCTTGGAGGGAAACCTCTAAATAAGTGTGTGGCCCATGCATCAGTCCAAAAATAGAAGGGCACAAACCACTAGAGCAAGCTAACATTTTCACATTCAGAAGTGACAGGCTCAGTCCCTCTAAAGAGAAAATAAAGGTTGTTTTTACACTACTATCTTTGCTCGATATTTACTGTTAAAATATTCTGTTCCTGAATTCAGGTGTTTCACTAAAAGATCTGGGCATGCAACATCCTTCACAGATAAGACAAGCGTTGTTACAGGGAAGAGGGCACAGATCTAACTAACAGGCTTCATTTATGGTAATACATATTATCTGTAATGCAAAGTCATTTGTATTTCTTCACTCACCAAGTCTGGGCAGAGCTGGCGATGCAAAATAAAATAAATAAAGAAAAAGAATCCATTCATTTGTATGTAAATAAAGTAAATATAACAAAGACTAGCTGGAGTTACTATCTGCTGCACAGCTTATTCACATAGATATAGTAACTGCATGGGGGTAATGTAACTCATCTCTTGGTGTTTGATGGTTATTGGCCTGCTCACTTTTCCAAAAGTCATGGCAAATTTAAAGCTTGCAGTAATCATTTATTTTTTTTCTCCTCATTATGTGGTAGCATACTAGTGAGAGCCACTGGAGAAGAACAAGATACATGTTTGAGATCACCCTAAATATAATAAAGCCCAAGAGCTAAGTGACAAGCTTTATTTTATTTCTGATCTTTTCATTTTTATCTGCGCCTTTATAGTAGTGCCCTCTCGTGTTTTATAAAATCCAAAAGGCCAGAGGCTCCCTCACCAGAAAACAAAGTATGTTCATTGTAACTGGCTAGCTAATCTCTTCAACATTATTTTTATGGGCCTTCGGATATTATGAGGAGATAAAACTGTAGAAAAATAGAATAACTGCCTCATGGTCTGTGCACCTGCTGCTCGTCGGGAAGGAAAGGCACAATTTGCCTCATATCTGCTCCTGTCCCCCAGCTCACTACAGAGTCCTAGGTGTGAATCCCTGGGCAAAAATGAAGACTACTGTCAGGCTTTTAAGTGTGGAGGGTGTTTTTAATACAAGTCTTACATTAGGAGAAGTTAAACCTTGAGGTGTAAATACATCATTCTTTTTCACATCATTTAAGCTGGAGCTGAACTTGGCAAGGGATACTAAGAACAATAAGAAGGGCTTCTACAGGTATGTCAGCCAGAAGAGGAAGGTTAAGGAAAGCGTGCCCCCCTGACAAGCGAGACCAGAAGACAGGCAATAGCAGACGAGGAGAAGGCTGAGGTACTCAATGACTTCTTTGCCTCGGTCTTCTCTGGCAACCTCTCTTCCCACAACTCTCGAGTGGATGGACCTCAGGGCAGGGACTGGGGGAG
>JAVKLA010000027.1:34573231-34590669 GCA_034782735.1 Sagittarius serpentarius | reverse complement strand
GCAGGGGGGTTGGACTTGATGACCTTTGATGGTCCCTTCCAGCCCAAGCCATTCTATGATTCTGTGATTCTATGAAATTTCTGCTAACTATGCTCAGATCTCGATTTCATAAAGAAATTTTTTTGTAACATATCAGCACATTAATTTCTTTTAGCTGAAGAATATTTTACAGAGGAAAACACTATATAGTCTTCTTTAAAAAAAATCATTTTTATCTGGAAGAATAGAAAAGGGATGCTGGAACTACCTTAGATTCCCTTCTGAAATGACAGTAAAGCGTGCATTTGGATACCACACCACCAGTCTGAAGGTTTCCAGGAGAGATGGTAAGAATATTCTCTTGGCATTGATGGCAATACATATAAATCATGTCTCCTATCTGACTTTAATAAAAGAATTTCATTACCAATTAATTCTCTTAAGGCATCATTCCATTTTTTGTGAGTGAATTACCTATTACTAACTTGAAGTCATTACATTTTTCAGGGATAATCTATTTATAAGTACTCATAAAGCAAACGAATTGAAAACATAATTAAATAGAGGACAGAATCTTAAACAAATGACAGATGCTCACTCCCTTGATTAAGCACACTAAGCAGGCAAGGCTTCTCACATAACTTTCCCAAATTGTCCCGTATTACCATTTTGCCCTTGACACTGACTACTGAAAACACATCATCCTTGTATAAAAAGTAGTGTTTCAGCCCTGCTCGGGGGTGAAAGGAGAGCCCACGTCTGCTGCGGCCAGTGCTGTCCCCTGGCCATGGCGGAGGTTTTCTGTGCCCCTTCCTGTAGCCCCTTTGCCGGTCTCAGCCGGCGCCCCGCAGCCAGCGGCTGCGTTGGCCCTGGCACCGGCTCACACGAGGCGATGGACAATTTTAGCGTGCAATGTTAAAAGCCTCCCACCCTCGGTTTTCCTCTGGTTATCCTCTGCTGTGAGTTCCCCCACATTGCAGAAATCTCAATTTCATGTGCTTAAATGAGCGTTAAATGGCAGAGCCCCTCGGGAGGGACTGGGGATAACAAACCTCCTCCTCCGGCCCCGGGAACAGCCTCGCCGTGGTGGCACAGAGTTTGCACCAGCCTGCACGCCGGGGTTGCCGTGGGTCCGCAGGAGAGGCAGCGCTTTAAGGAAATGATGGCTGAGAGTGAAGGATTCAAGGGGATGGTGGTCGGGAAAGTCATCCCCCCCCCAGACACGACCTTGGGGTGGCCCTGTGCAGGATCCTGCCATCGCTGCGGGGTGTCGCTGGGCCAGGCAGCACCATCCTCCCCGCTGGCCCCTGCCAAACCTTGTGGCTTTGGCCACGTAAGGACTGTCCTTTAGTATTTTCAGCCTCCCTCACTATTTGCTGCATTTCCTGATATTTTCATTGCCTGTACTCATTGCCTGAATATTTAATGAAATAAAAAAGGCCATTTATAACAGGGTCAGCTTTTTCAAACCAGCTGGTACCAAAGTCCATCATTAGCTGCCTAAATCTGCTGCCCTTCCGAAGTGCTGAATCTTAACAGCGCCTACTAACTCCAAGCCTACATGTGGCAGTATTGTCCAAAATGCCCTAAGTCACTCTTAAAAGTCTGTCGATAAAAACTTTTCCATAAATGATGTAGGGATGATGCCTAACCAGCTGCTTACTCCAGAGCTGGGAGTTGAGTCCACGGACACCACATCTGCTGCCGCTGCAGTGGCACCAGCAGCCACGGCCCTGCAGAACATTTGTGAGGAGATTGCATGGGCCACTGTGCAGGAGCTAAACAGTGACATGGTCATAATGTCACTTCACTCCAGTGTAAGTGAATTTCTAAACGATGCTTCTTCTGATGTTTGTGTGTGTATAATCAAAGAGGCAGAAATAATTGTAGCATATGTTCAAAATGGCACTGCCATCTAGAATGCCCTATATGTTCAGCTGGTCTATTATTTCATGCTCCATATAAACTTAGGCTAAACAATTCTCTTCCTCTCCAGCTAATCTGACATGAATTTAATTCATTGTCTCAGACTAGCATTGAACAAGATTGTGGCTTTCCTCTCCCCCTCAATTTCTCTCTCCTTGGCACCATCCCAGGACAGAGTTGTGTATGCCGCATCCCTTCTCCAGCACGCAGCAACGTGCGCTCCTTGCTACACACATTTCTGGCAGAGGCTGAGGCTACAAGCACGCAGTAAAATCAGAGTGGAGCCCACCACGCACAACAGGGACAGTGGAGCCCAGATGAAGCCAGCTGAAATCCTCCCAAAATACTTGTGCCTGTTTCTTATTGATTGACTGTCAACATTGGGAGGTACCTAACAGGCATGGGAAAAAAGGCTCAGAGACTGAACCTGAGCCTGCGTGTACTCAGGATCCTCAAGCCCTTAGGAGAAAACCAGTCTCCTGTGTTATCGTACAGAGCTGTTAGGAACAGAACCCTATTTCAGAACTACTATGGAAACAAGGCTGGAAGTTTCAAAGTAGTCTATTAATTCTCAAATGTGTCAGTATACAAAAATGAGCAGGTAGACTCAACAACCTCTTCACTTTGCCAAAGCAATCTCTAATTTTCCTGTGAGGTCTTGGGATTGCTTCGCAGTGCAGACATCATCCCTAAATAATGCAAGTTACCCTGCAACCTATAGGCATCCTCTTGTTCCAAGAAGACCTTGTTCTGCACTTTGCAGAATAAATGTTCAGGCGATGGATGGATTTGGGGATTAGAAGAAAGGTTGACTGGTGGTAGAAGTACCACTGTTTGAGCATTTCTATTGCTCAGAATGAATGTCAGCAGCACATGTTCAGCTTCTCATTCCAAACTCGTTCAGAGCACCCAGTAACTGAAAAATACATACTTGTCATTGGCAAATTAGAGGCTGGCAATAACAACACTAGCAGATATTTTTTTTTTTAAATGTCATTCTCTCTTCTGTGTGATTAATTTGCTACCTGTAAAAATGTCAACATGAAATTTTCTGGACTAAAAAAAAATCACCCATTCCAATACTAAACAGTAGTGTTGACATATCTTCTTAAGTGGAATAACGTTCTTTTTCAGATCATAGACATAAATGTCACTGTAAAGGCTTAACGAGGATGAGAACGCACACATCAAAATCAAAATGTGCTTGAATCACTGGTTACTTAACAAATAGCAAATATGTAGATTTAGGCTGATATAACTCAATGGCTGCAGTGAAATAACTCTGAATTTATATTAATACAGAAGTGGTAGAGGTGAATTCTAAATTTTCTGTTAGTCATTTATTTGGGCTTTTTTATCCTGATTTGTCTTCATTACAATAAATAAATTACAACTGTAATGCACACATCAGTAGCATTGCACAAAGATTACAAAACTGTAACCTTCAATTTATTGTATTCAAATTGATAGTGGCATTGGAATGATCACACAGCATTTAAATATGCATGTGTACTTAATTTTTTTTTCATTTTGAGAGGGGAGTAGAAAAGGAAAACAGGATGATCTTTTGTGTAATGTGTTAGTGCTATCGTATGCTTGCAAGTCTGGAAGTCAAATATAGAGAGAAATGAGGAAAACATGAGGGTCTGAATAAGGGTGGAAGGACATTTCTGTCTACATCATATTGATCCTATCAACAGTCATATGAACTGCTGCCTTCTCCCCTTGTTCCCGTTCTCCCATCATCTCCTTTCTACACAGCTGAGGTGTCTCCAGCTACCACAATCACGACTTTGCCTTGTGTGATTTTCTGTACCATCAGTTAAGCTCAGGTGAGTTTTTGAAGGTGCAGATTTTGGATCACCATTACTATAGATTCAGTGGCCCCTCTGTTTTTCTGTAAGTGAACATTGCTTTTCCTAGCCATACAGATCCAGGGAAGGACACTTCTCTGCAGCATGTAAAGGTGCTTTTGGCTATCTGATGCATCTTCTCCAAGTGGTTTTTTTTTTTGTTTTTTAGTCCTTTGCAACACCAATGACACACATGAGGATCTTCACATCTGACTTCTGCCTGACCTCAATATCCCATGTTGTGCTAGAGCCCTGTGCCTTGTTATGGATAAAAAAGATATTGTTTTTTCCATGTGGGACTTATCATCTATGAGAAGATAGTGACGGTTAAGAGAGGCATTCTATGGGAATCTTTTTTTTAGCTTTAGCATAAGAGGCCAGCATGACGCTTTGCCAGATGACTTATGCTGCTTGTTCCTCTTTATTGGAAAATCACTTTGCTCCATCAAATAAGGTAGTGTTTACTTATTCCCATTTTAAAATTCCATGCTGTAGGATGCCCACTTAGCACTCTAAATGACCTTGACAAGTATTTAAAAGCACAATGAAGACACTCTTCATCCAAACAAAACAGCAGCAGCAGAACTTTTTCACAGCTATTTAAACCTTCAGATAGATTAATTCCCCTCTCTTAGGTATGCTTTGGATTTTTATTACATCAACCCACTAGGCATGTAAAAAACCAATAATTTCTGAGCACGAGTTTTGTTTTCTCCCTATCTTATCAAGGAAATAATTTAGGATTCTTCAAGGAAAAGGAGAAATTTTTGCAAGGAGTATATGGCCACGTTCAGGCACTCTGTGACAATAGCAGGGGATGCTATCAAGGCCTCAGGCATGTCTCATTCTCTTGCATCACTGGTTAAATGAATCTTCTGGTTTTACAGCCTCCAAATTTCCTCCAGCTATTCAGACCATGATAATCATTTTGACACATGATTACAAGAACTTGTTTTTACCTCGAGCAAAGGAGATCTCCAGTATGAATGTGATCTCTTAGCTACTTAAATCTGTTTTCTAAACTGACATTGGAATATTTTTATCCAATCAAGGTAGGATCTCTGGGTGGGATTGAGTTGCCTGAGCGTGGATGTCTAGTGTCACTTTAGATGCTTCAGGGTGTTACATCTGGCTGTTGTTCTAGACAGTTGGGGGTTTGCTGTCATATCTGCTATTCGGTATCTAAAACAACACTAGATGTCTGTATTTAGATACCTGAATGTTTCATTCTGTCCTTTCCCTTAACATCGTCTTAAAAGTTACTTAAACATAACTGTAGTTACTTTATCTGCACCTCTGTATTACTGTTCTCTTTCTTCTTCTCTGCATAGTATTATTGCATTTTATTTTCAGCATGACTCTCTGTGAAGGGTAAAAAAACCTGGTTAGAGTTCTCCAGTGGAACTGTAACTGGAGAATGGTTACAATTTCCCTCCCTTATAAAATATATTCTCTTTAACAACATCAAAACATAGGTATCCCTTCTTGACAGAAAGAATTTATTTTTAAACATCATAAAATATTGTCAAAATCCATTAAAAATCACTTTTTAAGTGTCCAAGAGGCTTTAAAGTATCATAGCTTACCATCTATCTAAATAGATGATGATCATTCCTGAAAGTTTCTACAGAAAGTTATTTTCTGAATCCTCAGTTATTCCTCCAAATTCTTGACATCTCATGTGACAGACAATACCTAAAGAAGCATGATCCAAAATGGAGAATTCAAGGATAGTGGCTTAATTGTATATTGACGTTTTTTCCAGCTTGCAAGTTTAGAAATCAGTTCCTGCAATTTATAAAGACTGAGCACAAAGGCAGCATGTCTTCAAACAATATTCAGATAACCTCGTGGCCTCAAGATCTGCTTTACTTAGCAGCATTTTTCCACAATAGCTAATAATTTATTCTCAGAAGAATGTACAGACATTACACTGAGTAGACTGGCAGAGAACAATGCATCCACTTGGCTACCTCTACTTTCTAGTTATTAAGCGTTATTCGTAAAGTTAAATTCAACAGCTGAAAGTAAGTATTTTCTCCAGTAACTGGTGTTAGAATGGACCCTGGAGACAGAAGTTAAATCAAGCTGCTGTTTTGCTGCAGCCAAAGCTACAAACAGCATGTATTGGAATGAGCAGGCATTTGGCATTACCTTCAGACTAGTAGAAAATTAAATGTTTGCATTTCTAGAAATGCATAAATCATCCTTGCAATACCTGCATGAAAATGCATGCAGGCTTAAACTGAACAGCAGTATTTATGATGTAACATTATCTATAACAAACTACCTTCGTAATTCATACTTCCCAAGAATAATTTTCAACATTTTGTTACATATTCCTGCCCAAAACAAGCTGCAAGATGCTTGTGTGTTTTCAGTATATCTTGATTAAATCACCATTTGTCCATTTTTATAGAAAATTTTTGAACAAGCTTCAGCATGGCCTGGGAGGTAGGTAAGTTTTATGTGGTACTGGCACATCATAATACATATTCATAATTAAAAGTAGCAATTTTCAATTTTGGTTATAGGAAAAAAATCAAGAGCGAAAGATATAAGCAGAAAAAAATATCATTGAACAGAAATGTAATTTAGTATAAGAAAATATATTTCTTATGAAATTTAATTTCTAGGTCCAGATCCAAAAGGCACCTTAAATACATGAGTCGAGTGAGATTATACGTATGCTTACAGCTATATGTATGTTTTAACACCTTGCCTAATTGACAGCCTCCATTGTTTAATGGTTACATGTACAAAATTACTTCTCTGCATCTGCACACAAAATTCATGCACTCATTTTTGTTGTAATAGCAAATAATGCAGATTTGTCATTGCACGCGACTTTGTGAGAGCATTGATCATGGTTCTTATCAGCTGTCTCTATGCTCTGCAGAATAAGGACGTCCCTGAGGACTGAATATGAATGATGAATAAATATAAACCAAGAGAGCAAAGTAGTCGGGTGGTTGCCCTCTTTCACCCATCCGCCTACCCATCTTTTAGAGTGAGACGTGGATGATAAGTTGGATGAGGAATATAAACCCTGCACACTTGTCCTGAGGATTATACAGGCTCAAGAGATGAACAACAGGCAGTGAGCGAGCCACAAGTCCTCAGTCAATCAAATATATTCACTACAAAGTTGTGAAACAAGTTTAACACCACTATTTCTTACGTGTATTTCTAAGACTCTAGAGGAACTGATGCATACCCATTTCACCACTGAGCTGGCCCATTACTCAAAGCAGTGCTTCAGGTACTGGATCAAAATAGACCAAGTTCAGCAAAAAGGTCTGTCCTGTAGTGGTGGCTCAGAGGAGAAGTGAAAACATTCCTCCTTCGCCACGACAATGTCGTATTCATATGTAAGGTAAGCATGGAAGAAGCAGAGAAGAGAGGAACAGGGAAAACCAATGGGACATGAGGAAGAGAGGCAAGATATGAGAGAGAGAAACAGAAATCTCCTCACTCCAGATCAGGCGTAGGTGTTTTGGAGCCTTACTGACAAGGGAGCTGGTAGTATTTTTTAAACAAGACTGTTACACTAATCCACTGAAAATCAATGACAACTGCTCACTTAGGGTGGGGTTAATCTAAACACACTTGTCTACAGTGAGAATGCCAGTGTGTGACAGAGCCAACATCAGCTACAATCACAGTCAACAGAGTTCAGTGCACGATTCACCTCTTCCTAAGTAAATGCCTACCTTTTGTCAGATGAATCTCATCTTAAACTCTGTTGACTGTGCTGAGTTGATCATCCAAGCTACAATGGTAGCCAAGACAGCTGGTTCGGATGCAGACATCTAAGTTGCACAGCTCCACATATAGTCAGATGAGTGCCAAACCAAACTCCATTGGATCCACTTGAATAATTGCAATGAAACATAGTACTTCTGGTGATGAGCATTAGAGCAACTCAGGGAGAAATCTAGACTTAGACATAAATGTGCAGAAACTTGGAGTAGGAAAAGGAAGACAGTCTTAGCTGCAGCGTTCTGCACAGAATGAACATAGCTGAGGAGGGAGAAACACCTGGAGGCCAGAGGAACATGGTGTACTAATCCATAGACTACATTTCATGGCTTTTAACATGCTAAATAGACACAATGTCATTTTCAAACTTGAATAATGTTAGGAATAAACTTAGATTTTCTCCTGGACCCTACTTGTCTTGATGCTTGAAGTACATTCCCTAAATTTAGACTTTGCCATAGATGTTGTACTTAAGTTATTTAACTAATGGTGTTAGGGCAGAGTAAAGAAGTAACTTCATAATAACCTAAATATCAGAGCTATAATCTTTCCTCCCCCTGCCCCAGCTCCTGGCCAATTTGGGGAGTGATTCACTCTAAGCCCAGATGTTGCCTCACACACCAATGCTAGCATCCTTTAGTCGCATTGAATCAGTTAGCTCCTGCTCCCAAAGGGAGACATATGTTCCCTCTGCCTTTGGCTTCACACTTGCAGAGTTACTGTTTGCTTGTCTCTCCTCCAGCATAAAAAGTCTATCATTTCTGTTTAACTGTGAGTTGTCTTTTTATTCCAAGATCTCAACATCTATTAAAACATTAATAAAAGTGTTACAGAATCCATGTGAGGAAGGAAAAGGACAAGATAGATTTGTAGCAATGGATAAAACCACAGGACTTTATTCTAGGATGTAAAAACACCCTCTCAGATTGAAACTCCTAAGCTTCAGCAGACAAGAAGGATATGTGGATACATATGGACATAGAAGGATATATCTGTTCTGAGATAAACTGAATAAAATCTTTCATGGTCACAAGTATCCCTTGATTTCTCCTGTCATCCAAAAACAGGGATGTAAATGCTCCTGGTTTAAAAAGATAACAAGAAAACCAGATGAAGACGCAGATTAGTGACAGTATTTCTCGAAGACTGCAAAGCAATGCAATTCAAACAGTCCTCTCACACTTTCTATTTCAACACTTCAGAAGACAGGCAGAAAACACAGTCTCCAGCGTAATCATATGTTTTATTACCTTCTGATGCTCAGGTAGCAAAAGGGGTGATCACATTGTAAATGGACAGATAGCTAAACTCCTGTATTATATGCACCAAAACAGAGGGATACTCATCTCCTTTTTCCTCCTCCTCAGTTTTCTTTATTATTTGATTAGATGGAAAGAATCCATCATTCAGAATACACACAAATTTTTCTTCATCTGCTGTCATTATCCTGTCTTGCTATCTCCGCTTAAAGAATACAGTATTCTTCTAAATTACTAAAACTGATCAATAAAACTAACTATAAATGTTTTAAATATTTGTCTCTGTTTGAACTTATTTTTATAAATCCAAGGTAGATGCTCTTTATTAATCCTTTGAAAGTATAACCATGGGTATTTTTTCCCCTGCAGGATTATGCCTTTGAACATGAAGAAATTGTAGGTCTTTCCATTCATTTTTTATTTTCCACGTTAATTAAAAACTTGCCCAGATGGCACTGTACAAATGTCTCTCATGCAGATTTCTGGCTTTGAAACGCAGCTACCCACCTCAAAATACAGCATTTCCGTCTGCTTGGGAAAATAGCTCTCCATGGTTCATTTTATGTTTAGTACTGTGCGGGGGAGAGAGTGTGTCACTTGGAGTAAAAGGAGGGGAGATTAATCTCCAAACCCCCCACTTTTCATGAACATCTCCATATAACCATTTGTGTGTGCATATGCTTTGTATATGTGTATATATATATGTGTATGTGTGTGTGTGTGCACATGCACACATAGATGCCTCAGAAGTAAGAATAACCGAAAAATTCCTATTACCTTAATATAATGTCTACATATAAACCTCAGCCTGGTGGTTAATGAGAGCAGAAACCAGTAGTATCAATGTATTTCACATCTCTTGAGGCAAATAATTAAACCAAGTTTAAATCCCCACCCAAGAAGTGCCAGAAAATCACATGCCCTCACCAGCTCTGATTTCCCCACTCAGGAGGACTCTGAGAAAGCATACAAACAAATACATCTTTATTCAGAGAAAGACAAAATGGTGATACATTTAGGACATGGTAAGAGTAAATCCTCCTCCCTTTTTCACCCCCCTCAAGATGCCTCTCGTCCACGAGAAGCTATCTATCCGCAGGGATCCCTTGGCACCCACAAGCTGCCTGCTCAGCCTCGCCAGGCGCTGCCCTGTCCCCCCAAACTCAGGGACTCCCCTGTGGGCACTGGGATCACTGCAGTCCTCTCCTGGGCAAGGTAGGCATCCTGCCATCCTCCGCACAAATACTCCGGTTTTGATTGCACTCAAGGAAGCCTCACGCTAAGGCATTTCTCACCAAAAAGCCTGCTAAGTGTCTTTGTCTCTTACACTGAAATCCCCATCACAATGGAAAGAGCATTCGGGGCTGTGTAATGGAGACCTGCTTGCCCAGGAATGAGGTCTCTGCCACTAGTTAAAATCACCTTCTCTTTTTCAAGAGCCAGTCTTCTTGCAAAACCCAACCTGTCTGTGGTGGCTCCCCAGACGTTACCAGAGGAACTGCTGGTAATTAGTGAATGTAAACTAAGGCCTCTATGGTCCCACTTTCTGCTTTTCACCAACAGTGGGACAGAGACCTTTTTGCTTTCTTGAATGGATAGATAGACATGTATACATAGTTATTACAAACAAATATTGATTTCACATAAATAATGTATTATGAGCTCTTCAACTGCTCAAGTAAGCAACTGCTTCTTTTCATACTGTGCCCGCAGTCCTGTCTGCATGTCACAGATTTTACTATCATTGCATTTCTGTTGCATGCATAACATAGTAACCAGATAGAAATGACTCTGATGTGTCAAGAACAGAAAACTGTAAAACATTTTCTTTAGCAGCATGTGACTTTCTAAGACTTCTGTTTGTGAAAGAGCCAACGCAGCGTGCTGTCTCTATTTGAATATATGGCTTCAAAACACACTGCAATTAAAAGCTGTAAGAGACCTGGTTTAAAATAGAAGATGATGTCATATTTCCTTCCATGCCTCCTAACTAAAGAAAAACAAAACCATCAGGCCAGGTTTTGTTTTCCTCTACTGATTCCAGATACCTCCATTATGCTCAGCCTTAAGAAGAGGCATTACACCCTCCTCCAAGGCTATCAAAGGAGGACAGCAAATAGAAAGTCCTTAGGAATATGAACATTGGCTATGTGACAAGAAAAAGATCGTTAACAGCCTTAACCATATCTGATGAATTAAATGTTTACTGCTCTGTGGGTGTTTGGTCTGCAATGCCTGCCACTGATATCAATAGAGGTCTTGTTTAAAAACCTCAAGTTGCATTCTCAAAATTCAGGGGACAGGCTGGACTTTAAAGGTTTGACTGTTGAAAAAGATGAAATATTTTTCTGTCTAGTTTCACTCTGATCACACCCCCCTTGGGTCGAATCATTGGACATCAGAGATGAAAATGCCTAGATAGATGATCTAGCTCATTCATGTGGCCGCACGAAGGATTGCTCCTCACAGTTTATTTTCTAGTACTTTGTTCAAACTGTTTTTCAATATTTGAACAAGAAATGCTGCCCTTTGGAAGAGTCTGCCAGATCCGTCAGGGTCTGTATTACAGTGATTAGTCTTGCATTTCCCCTTTTGTTCACCTACCCCTGGATTTAGGCCATTGTATCCCACCAGGTTTTTTCCATTCCTTGCAGAAATAATTCTACAAGGAAACTTATTACTACTAGGAGATGGGGAAGGACAGTGAAAAATCCTGCTCTGTTTAAAGTTGATTACAAAAATGCTATAGTGATTGTAATGGGGCCAGGACTAGACACATGGGCAAAGCTTTGCTCCACACATAAATTCACCATGATACTCAGCTTAAGGGACTGAGGGAGAGAAGAAGGGAAAGGGGAGGAAAGCTCTGCCTTGTGCCCTCTTGAATCTGGGCTGTTCCGGCTGCAAATTCAGGTACCAATGCCACCATCAGCAGCCTGCTTGGACCCTAGCACTGCTTTGAAACCCCACTGAGATACCTTCCTGGTATATCTTACTCTGATGTTATGACTTATGAGCTTCATATAGCTCCACGGCTCTCTTCCCTCATGCCGATGGCTCTCCCCCAGTTGGATATGAAGACTTTAGTTCCCTCATTAAGTCACTGCTTGCCCATTTCAGCTGGCTAAAAGGGGTGGAATGTGGCACAAGGCTCAAGCCACTATTCTTTCATCTTAATTTTGGTGTCTTGATTTTGGCACTAATGTGTTGTCTGGCTTGTAACAAATTACACAAGCTCCCCATGTTTCAGCTTCTTCACCTTTAAAATGAGAATAATGATTTCAGCTTTTTAATGTACTTTGAAATGTGTGGACGTAAAGCACTACCAAGGGAAGCAGGTTTTACCTTTTTTTATATTTTGCCTTTTTAATACAGGCTCACTCCATAAATTATCGGCCTTACCTCTCTAATATGAACACATCTTCATCGTTGTTGAAGAAGATACTCTTCAACACTTTGCTGATAATATAGAATCTCTGTCTACTATTCCTGATAATTTCTATAAAACCTCATTCTGTCACCAGCAATATATATTTTACTGAAGGCTGTGTGTCCTTGTCTTGTCAGAAACTGCAGCCTTCACTTTCTTCTTTCACCCATAGTTTTATGTGTACTGCAACAGCCATGAGTAATTTTTGTTTCCATGCAGCATAAAGAAAAATCACTAGTTTATGGGTCAAGGTATTATTTCCTCATATTATGTTGCACTCCCCTTTTCTCTGCACTACCCTCTGTCCTTTAAATCCCTTGCTTAAAATCTCCTTGGTGATTTCTTTATTTTTCCCCTAAGCAGCCTCTGATTTCAGGTTGGCTTCCCCGCAGGGTAGTCTATCATCTCACTTTTCCTTTACATTCCTCTGTTCTGTAATCAATATTTTGCAGTCTGTGCTGGACATCTGGTGGACTACAGCTCCCACATCTAATGTGTGATTACTGGAGGTGAATCACTGTCTTTCC
The DNA here is from genome assembly GCA_034782735.1 of Sagittarius serpentarius. NCBI lineage: Eukaryota > Metazoa > Chordata > Aves > Accipitriformes > Sagittariidae > Sagittarius > Sagittarius serpentarius. Next base: position 34,577,933 of record JAVKLA010000027.1, on the reverse strand, counting down.
ATGTAAATGTGCAGGAAGGTGATGAGAATAACTAGCCAGGAAACTGCCTGGAAAAGAGAATAACTATCCAGGAAACTGCCTGGAAAAGGCAATGACAGGAATCAATCGTGTGCCTGACATCTGGCACTCAGCAGCCATGGAGCACTCAGGGCTGCAGCCTCTGGTCTGTGGGGTGACCTGGGGAGAAACGTGTCCATAATGTCCCAGGCGTGGCCGTGGTGGGAAAAAAAGGGAGACTTTGGGTCTTGCAGGTGTGTGACAGCACAGCGCTGGCACGTCCCCATCAGTGGGCAGACACCTGCGGGGACATGTGGTGACCCCAGGCCCACAGCAGGGAGGAGCTGCTCGGGCTCTGCCACGGCACACTGCACGGCTCAGTGCCCAGCCTTATGGAGGCGTGCAGGGAGGCAGGAGGCATCTCCTCCACCCCAGTGTCCAACAGCTTAGGCACTTACAGTGGTGTCCAGGTGCCTGGCACCAGGCAGCCAGTCTGCTTCGGACACAGCAGGGCCGGCTTGGGTATGTCCCACTGCGCAACCTGAGGCCAGACTGCTGAGAAAGAGCTGTGAGAAAGTCAGAGGGATGCTAGAAAAACAAAGGTACAGTCAAGGGTAGGGATGTTGAGACGGGAGTGGTCAGTTGCTCAAGGATTCAGCAGGGAAAATGGCTGACTGAGCTCCTGAAAGAGGAAAGCAGGGAGGCTGCTCAGGATGAGCCTGGGGTAGTGGGGTCGGTCAGGTCGCCAGCTCGAATCGCTGGTGCGGGCAGAGAGGGTGGGAGACAGCAGCTCCGTGACTCCCAGATCTCCCCCTTCCCCTCCCCATGCCCCTGAGGCCAGCAAAGCTCCACGGGTGTCACACTGGGAAGCAGACGTCAGACTGACAGCTTGTTAAATCCTACCTGTCCTTCATGTCTGTTAGCCCATAAGTAATTGGTTTACACTTCTAAGTTCCATTTCTCCCACTTACAGAGTCTCTTTGCATACAGCTAAAAATTTCCAAACAACCTGACCCAAAAACCTGGGCTACAACAGCCGTGTTTTTCAAGTGGTCAACAGCCCACTCTTCCACCTGTGCTCCTCCAGATGACCCTTTGCTCTAAGACGGAGGAGTGACTTCTTCTGTTCTTGCTCAGGAGCTCTAGTTATCCAAACCATGATTTCACATACTCAGACATAGAAAGCAGAAGACTTTAGCAAGGATTTAATCTCCGCTTGACAATTTTGGTACATCATATCATACATCTACGGTTTCTTCATCTCTCTGTAAATTTATTTACTTATTGTGTCTTTTATTAATGCACAATGGATGTGCATTAGTGAAGCAACCAAAGTAGAATTAAATTGCTTTCCTATCTACTTTTGCTTTATAAATCAATAGATCTGTGACAGTAATGTGTTTTAAACACACAGAAATGCTGGATACTTCTTTTCACAGTGAGTTGTCCAAATATTTGCTTGCTATCCTCAGAATACTTATATTTTCTAAGCAAAAAAATTATACCACTTCTTTCTTTTGCACTTTATATAAAAGCTTAGCTTTGCCTCTTCATTCACTTCTATTACCTTTGTTATTTTTCACGGACCTGTACACAGGTCCATATATTTCTTTAATAGGTTTAAAATTTTCCTGCAGCCCTTTGTTATTGGTTCCCTAGCCAATTTACTTTACTCAGCAATATGATCTATTTGAGTGGAAATGGGAAGTTTATGCGTGCGACAGTCTCCCTAGACTTCTCTGAATATATTATGCTCTGAGCCACACTGGCTGGAGTGCACCTTTACCTTAGAAGCTATGCAGTCTTGCAACACTTGCACAGGGACCGCTGGAATCCCAAGGTCCTGTGACAGTGTGGGCCGAGGAATTGAAGATTCTGTGAACAAAAGATCACTGAAGGACTCTGTCTACGTGTTATTAAGCTGAAAGGAATAAAAAGAATAAAAATGTTTCGCTCCACTGAGGATCCCATCCAGCACTGGAAAATTTCCTGGACTGGTAAGAGCAAGCAGAGTATTTCTAAACCCATCTTTCATCAACCCATGATGGGACACAGGATTCAGAAAACTCCTTCCAGTTTTGTCTGGTTTCTCTTACGACTTCAGGGCCGGTCAGGCTCTCAGCAAGGCTACAAATACATGCATATTTAGATGGGGTGCAATCACTTCTAGACCCTCACAAGCCTCCTTCCAGTCTTATACTGAGTGCAGCTTACTGAGAACAGAAAAGCCATATACATCTAGTTCAGATACTCATTTATAGTTGGGTCAACTGGAAGAGAGCTTCCAAGCAGGTCTATCGCATGGTTTAAATTTAAGCCCATACATCCCAACTGAGACACCTTTATCAATCTACTGTCACATCCCATATTATCACTGTGTTGCTACCATAGCCCTGCTCAGTCTCTGAAAGGACTGTGTGATGTGGTAGGCTGCAGCAGAGAGAACAAGGCTCATCAACCCTGATCATCTACTCCAGTCTTTTATTCCTGTCCTATTGTGTCATCACTGATTTTTAGCTCTACATGGCCACTTTTTTTTCTGTGACAAATGTTCTTACTTCCTGCCCTTGCTTGATTAATCTTTCCGCCAGCTGTATTTGTATTTGCAGAGTACGTGTTGCTATGCATTCATTTCACCACCTCCACACCTCAGAGCATTGGCAACAATCATTTACATTCTTTACAAAAATGCTGTTAATTCTTTTCATCCAAAGTAAGAAAAAGAAACATTGAGCGTTAGGTATTGTGACTAGACAGGAAGTTTGCTATAAGTCTGTGCACTGTAGGAGGTAAAGGACGGACAGCATCACCTGGGAAGACATATAACAGTAGACAACACTTGGCTTGACAGAGTCGTTGCACCCTCTGTTTGCTCCTTACTTTGTGGGATTGCAATTATTAGCAACAAATGAATATACATGCCCAACACAAGCTGGCACACAATGGGGAGGAGAGTGGGTGGCAGAGCAGCAAGACGTTTACGTGTGGTTAAATAACAAGTAACTAAGGTTCTAGCAAGCGCTCAAGAACATGTGCTGTAGCTCCTGGGTTTTGAAAGACCAATGACATGGTTGTTTGTTTGTTGTGCACTGACAACAATTTCCTGCCTTTGTATCAGGTATCAGAAAGAAACTGCCCACCCAAGGCCTTGGCAGGTTGTGCTGGGGCCCAGGAGAGGTGCTTGTTTTCTTCTAGGCTGCCTTGCTGGGGCTGAGCACCATATTTTGTCCTGTCAGTCACTTAATTAAGACTTGTCTATCGGATGTGGCAGGTGCAGCTTGCGGTGTCAGCGGCCTGTATCTGTATGTTCCTATCCTGCTGCTTCCCAAATGGAAATGTGCAATAGCCTTAAAGAGAGTTTGTTTCTGTCTTTGCTTTTGTTTTGAAGTATTTGAGCAACTTACAGATAGGGGTTTTTTTTCATTTATTTGATTAGGTTTTATTTGCTCCTTTATATTTATTTCAAAGAGGGCATTGTTACAAAAAGCTCCAAGGACAGTCTGTGCTGTTTTCCCAACTGTAATTTTCTCCTTACAATTTTTCTTCAAAGAGTAAATAATACACCATTCAATGCATTGAAACTGCACTCTGCTAATGGAAACACTGCCTGGAGCTGCTTTGAAAGAGTGGTCCAAACCAGCTCACAGCACTGAGCAATCTGTGAGATGGGTACGGGGAGTCCCCTGGTATTGCCATGTCCTGGCAAGTAATTTTGACATTCATGGGAGTTACTGCCACAGAGACTTGAATCTTCTGTGCTGGGTCTTTTGGGTCTCAGCAGGATTTGTCTTCGAAACTTTGACTTGTTTGCCTAATGCCATGTTTCAGAACTGGCAAATTTCTTACACACAATCGCCCCGTCCTCTGACGGCAGGACAACTCCTTCAGGCAGCCTGTCCTCTCCTCTGCCTCATTTGGTTCTTTCCCAGCTCGCTTTCCCTCTCGTGCCCCTGCTTTCCTGCCCAGTAGCCGTGCAGGCAGGTGCTGCTCACTTCTGCTTCCCATGGGCATCCTCGTTTCAGTTCCACGCCAAAGGTCCCCCCTTCCGTGCTCTTTGCGTCCCCAGAGCCTGGTCTCTCCCCAGCAGCGCCGTTATCCACCTATGATGGATCTTCAGTTCTTCCTTCTCCACACATTATTTTCACATCCTAGTTTATCACTTCAGAGAAAGCACTGGCAAGAAAAGCCAGGGAAGGTTTGTAGCGACTGGTCATTCATTTTATTACGTATTTTTGGCAACAGTCCTTTTTTTAAAAAAGTAGTTTACGCCTGCCAGAGGAAACGTGTGGAGAGTCTGCCAACGTGGAGTGAGCTCCTCAGGTTTTCCTGTAAGTCTTGCGGCAGCGCGTGTGTTTCTTGAAGTCTTAGCTCTGGGAGCGCTGCGATCATTTAAGAACCTGATTTTATCTCTCCGTGGCTTAAGCCGAGAGCGCCCGTGATCATGGAAAAAAAAAAAGCCCGGGTGACGACCGAGCTAGACACAGGCGCCAGAGCAGCCTCACAAGGCTCGCTTTATTGAAGCTCCTCTCCATAGCCCTGCCAGGAACCTGGGGCTCGGAGGGGACTGGCCGGTAAGGCCTGAAGCCTGGGAGCGAGACCCAGGAGGCAGCGCCGGCCCCCCGAGGCCCCCGGCCGGGAGGCGCCGGCGGGGGCGGCGCCGGCGGGGGAAGGCGCGGCTCCCTGCGCTGCCGCAGCGGCGCGGCCG
>JAVKLA010000027.1:34533060-34571547 GCA_034782735.1 Sagittarius serpentarius | reverse complement strand
GGGCACCTCGCCCCAGGAGCACCCTGCACCCCCCAGCACCTCCCAGCCCTGCCACCTGCCCAAGCACTCGCCCGAGGAAGAGGATGGAGGGAAGAAGAAAGCCTGCTGCTGTGCCCAGGAACTCGAGACGTCATTCACCTACGTGGATGAAAATGTAAACCTGGAGCATGCAAGAAGTCCCCCCAGTCCTACAGGCGGCCACTGCGAGGATGCCCCTCTGCAGCAGCGTTCCTGCAGGGAGCTGCCGCCCGAGTGGGTGCACGATTCTCCTTCCCTGGTCTCCGAGGAGGACGACACTGCCTCGGAGGTGGCAGCTGGGAAATCTGTGGACTACGGGTTCATTAGTGCCATTTTGTTCCTGGTTAGTGGCATTTTGCTGGTGATCATTTCCTACGTGGTACCCAGGGACGTGACTGTGGATCCCAACACCGTGGCTGCCCGGGAGATGGAGAGGCTGGAGAACGAGAGCGCTAGGATCGGGGCTCACTTGGACCGCTGTGTTATTGCTGGGCTGTGTCTCTTAACCCTGGGGGGAGTGGTGCTCTCCAGCCTGCTGATGATGTCCATGTGGAAAGGGGAGCTGTACCGGAGGAGCAGGTTTGCATCATCCAAGGAGTCTGCGAAACTCTATGGGTCTTTCAATTTCAGAATGAAGTCTGGTGCAAACAATAATATGCTTGAGCTGTCATTAGTTGAGGAAGATGTGCTTGCCATAGATAATTAGTGTGGTCATGATTATTAAGGCAGCATTTCTACAGGAAAATATGTTTCATTAAAGAAAACAGATGCGGCTAAAGATAGCTGGTGATGCAGTTTATTTGTCTGACAAGAACGTTTTTTTCTTAAGCTCTATAATCGAATGTTTGCAGTGTATGAGCACTTGTTGTAAAGGGAAAACGTGCCAGAGAAAATGCAACTGATATAAAATAATGAAAACCACTGAATAAAAAGAGATTCATGATAAGTAGGTTCCTCAGATACTCCTTTATCCTAATATAAAACATTCCATTGGTGTAATGCCTATATAATTTTCTTATTACTCCCATATAGAACAGGAACGACCTTGACACTTTGGAAGCTGTTAATTATTGCAGCCTGCAGGATTATTAACAGTCTACTTGGTAGACTGTTAAGAAGCAGGACCAATAATCAAATAGCAGGGCTAATATTTAATTGAGGTATGCTTTTTTATCCTTTAATTTGAAGCTCATCCCTTCTATTGAGTGAGAGCTAAGGGAAAAAAGAACACCACTTGGTCATGACTTGCCACAAACCTCCCATATTTTCAAACAATTGTACCATTAGTGATGATTATTTAAAATATAAAATAAGAGGCAAAGGGCAGGGAACCATATGGCTCATGGTATTGGTAGGAGACAAAAGGCTCTTTCAGCTTGAGGTCAATGGCTCCATTTCAGTTCAGATTAGCAATGATTGGTAGTCATTAACTTCTGATAGCTATAGTGACCCATATAAAAGAAGTTTAGTTCCTGGTAGACAGATGTCTTTGTATGAGAACTGCCATAACTTGAATTAACTGACCTCTTGTTCGGAGTCTCAAAAGACCCAAAGAGTGAAAAAGCATGGGGATGCTGAGACTGAACACTTCTTCAGTACAGATGCCAGAAGAAATTCAAGCTCAGCTGCAGGGCTTTGCTTGTACTGGGGCTGTCTGCATCTTACTGGTCCTTTTGAAACTTCAGTTTTATGTCACTAGGCTGTCAACCTTCTCGTAACCAGCAAGGAAAGGTCAGGAAGGAGCTTTCTGGGGCTCGTTCAATAAAAACCAATTTATTTGTAAAAAATAAATTGTCAGGAAATACAAAGGTTAAATATCAGGCAGTTTACTGGCTGACATGGGACTCACTTAACATAGGAGATGATCAAGGGTACATATTGTTATTAATCACAGTTCTGTGGCACAGTTGCCAAAAACCTGTACCACTGATGCTGTTTACTTTATTATCAGCCAGTTTCTGTGGAACATTAAAGTTGTGCTCTTGCAGTGCTGAGAAAACCAACAAAAATTTTTGTATGCACTGCTGTTAGTTCTTACTGAACAGTGTTAACATATATATGTATGTTAATATATATATGTGTCCCTGCCAAAGCCAACCATGAGTGAAGAGCTCTGTCTGTACAGTCTCTGACTGCAGTCTTAATAGAAACATGTGAGTCACTGTCACAGCCTTGTCAGTCATCAGTTAAGTCTCAAATATCAGGAATATTAAATATTTTTAAATTATGCTTTTTTTCGCACTGTGACATACCTGAGAAGAGTTCTCTTGGGAAGGGGGGAGGAGATCTACTTTATGCCCCTTTTACCCAGGACTATGTGGCAGCACAAGGTTCAGAATAACAAGGGGCAGGTGGAAAGGTGGGGTCCTCACACGGAGAGACTGAACACTGTTTTGCCACCTGGGTCCTCATTCCCTCTTCTCTGGCTGTTCATGTCAGGAGACACATGCAGCAGCTGAGGCTGGCACTCACCTAGTTCAGTCCCTCGTGCTTGCCAGCTGTGGGTGCTGGCGTGGGTGCCTTTGACCGAGGGCCCGAGGAGCGGCACTGCTCCTGGTTCATGCCTTAGGTCACTGTAAATAGCGTGATGTGGTACCCAGGCTTTAACGTTGGCCCTGCAAAGAGATGCTGCTTCAGATGTTACCTGCTCTAACTGCCGCTTTAGTTCAGTGTTATTTGGTAATTAAATGAGCAACCTTAATAGGTGGTGCTGCTGCCTAGTAGATGATTTTGCCAGTTTATGTCATGATACGGAGCGTGTTTGCGGGCAGGAACTCGACAGTGGCCAGCATCTCCACGGTAGTCTTTGGAGAGCTTACATCCCTCTGGATGTGTTATCAGGGATTCAGGACTGAATTTCTAGGGTAAATAAATGGAATAGCTTCCAGATGTAAGGACGAGCCTTCAGCCTGTTGCGATTGGTGAGGGTGAGGAAGGAAATAGCCTGAGAAGCAGGACACGGAGGAGGAAGGTTCCTCCTTAGCTGGCGTTTGCCTGCTGGTGGGTATGAGGACGCTGCCTGCAGTGCCTGACACACGGCTTGAGCTGAGGCGGTGGGGACAGCACTGCCTCCTGCCCTGCCCTGAGGGTGGGAAGGGGCTAGCTGTGGCCTCCAGAGGTCCAGGGGAAGCCATGCCAAGCAAGAGGGCAGACAGTGCTGAGCTGGGGGCAGCAAGACAGTGTGGGGTAGGGGAGGGACGTCACAGGGGGTGAAAACCCTTTCAATAGCCTGGGTCCCTCACTGCACTCACCTACATGACAGAAGCTCTAAAACTGAGGCTGATGGTTTTGAAAGCCATTATTTTTATTTTTTAATCATACATATGCATAAAATTGAGTACATTCCGTTATTGCAGAAAGATGACAGCTAAAGCTGTAAGGATCACAGATTTCTTGTAGGAACCATGGCATGCCTTAATGCTGATTATTAGCACTAGAAAAAGGAACGCTCCCTCGACTGTCAGTATGTTATTATCAAGTGAGAAGTTTTCTGACACTTTGTAAAATGCCTGTCACAGATCATGAGCCTGCAATACTTAAATGAACCCTCAAATTTTCCCTGAGCATTTTAAGGAAACGTAAGTCAACCTAATAATCTAAATATACACTGCAGAAGTGTGAGGAGTAAGAAAATTTAAGTAACAGGACTAACACAGTTTATTTTGGTGTCAGTATGCGCTAAGAAAGAGGTGAAGAAAGGCCTCCAGAGTGCAAGGGTTTTAGCAGATAAAAACTCTCAGGACATTTCTCTGATCACCCAACAAGATACCTTTACAAATTACAGGACTGTGTGGGTTGATGGTGTGATATAAAACCTCTGGACTCTCAGGTTCTCATGCTGTGCAGTGCGACAGAGACCAAAGCGCTTGCTGTCTGGTGGCCGATGGTGGAAAATGAATGTATTAGCTCGCTGCCCGGTGAATGAGCTTTTGCATTGTTCCCCTCACATGAGGTGGTACCAAAGGCTGAGGCCAAGGGAAACTAATTGCCCTCTTGTGCACCCTTGCAATTGCATTTCCTCTGCTCAAAATTTGAATGCTTTAAGGGTACAAGTGTGAGGAAAATTGTTTTTGGTTTTTTTTTTTCCCTGGGCTAAAGTTGTCACATGGATCATTGGAGAGCTTTCTTCTTTGGAGATCTAAATTTTGGGGTATACCAGGTGGGTTTTAGGTGCCCTCTGGAGTACCCTCTGGAAACATATTGGGATTTGTGCCGTCAGTCAGTTTATTTCTGACCGACCCCAACAAAGAAACGTGACACTTTCCCATTTTCTACCTCATGACATGTCTGCGGACCGGGCTCTGCCCTGGCCTCTGCCTTCCCGCCGGAGGGGACCCGGAGGCTGGCAGCCGGGCTGGAGTTGCCTGTGCTCCCCCACACCGCGGCGAGGTGCCGGCAGCCTGCGGCTGGCTCCCCACTGTTCCAACAGCTCCCCGGTGACCCATTTTCTCAGTTTCTTTTTCTCGATTAGACGTTTGTGGCTGAGGCTGGCCTTTTGGGAACTGCCTGGCACCTGCAGGGGACTCTCACCAAAAAGGAGGCCCGTCACCACAGGGTCCCAGCCCTGCCAGGCGGCAGGCGCACGGCGGGGCTCCCAGGCGCAGCCGGCCTTGCCTTCTCACTGCCAGCCCGAAGCCAGCCCCGCAGCAGAAATGTCTGAGACTCTCTCCTAGGAAGCTATGCTGGGTTGTTGCTGGGTTTTATATGTTTACAGTTTTTTAATCTTTGTAATTCTTTTAAAAATCTGTCTGTAATGAATATAAAGTTTACCGACTGGGAAATCAACCAGTTTAATCTTGTAAAGCTCCTTTTTGACCCACAACAGGGCAAAACGTTACAGTCCGTCGTGAGCTGTTCAATAGTGCGTTTGATGCCTTATTATAATAGCAACAGCATCCTGTACAGATTGAAAAATAAAAGTCTATAAAGTGGAGCACTGTCATCATGGTCCTCTTTGTTCCTTGCTGAACAGCTGGTTGCAGTGGTTGGCTCTTCCCCTCCATGCCGCAGGCTCAGCCCCTCGTCCTCAGCCACTGGGAGCCATGGCATGGCCCACACGGGCAGCAGGGCCGCCTGGTGAGAGATGGCGGCAGATCCGGCTGCACCGGCGCACTGAGCTCGTCCCGAGCTCACCCAGCGACCATGCCCCTCCTGGCTGGTCCTTCCCAGTCAGAAAGTACCAGGCAATGCAGACTAAAAATCTGCTGCACCAGTGTCCCATCTCACTCTGTATAACCAAAAAAATAAAAGAGAAAAGGAGGGTGGGACCAGCCAGGGCTGCATGAGCAGGCAGCCGGGGACGTCCTGTGGTGGGAGGTGGGTGTTGAGCCCCTGTCCACCATAACCATGTGTATCACCACCTCAGTACCACATCCTCACCCCAGCCTGGCTTGGCTGCGGCCAGGGCAGGATGGCAGCTGGTGCCAGGCCCAGCACCAGCTGCAGTGATGAAGGGTGGGCGCGGGGTTCACTGAAAGCGCTGGCGGTGGTGGGTGGTACGGGGAGAGGCAGGACTGGTGCTCCCAGAGGGCTGTGGGCCAGGCATGGCTGCCTCAGTGGCGGCTTCACCTCCCCTTCCAGAAGGGACACCAGCATGCCATGGCTGTGCCAGAGCGGGGCAGCGATGGGAGGGTGCTCGTGCGGGGCCGGCAGGGACCAGCGCCAGCAGCTGAGCAGGACTTCCAGGGAGCCACGGTTTGCTCCTGGCTTGCATTTTTTCGTTTCTCCCAGATCCCCAGTGCGTGTCAGGTAAGCACCTTAACCACCTTTGACAACCTCTACTCCCTCCCAAGTGCGATACGAAGGTTGTTGCTGCACAGGTTATGCCTTGTAACATAGCTTTTCATCCCAGTGTGACAGGATCAGACACTTTCCTGATGCTGTCACGTGAATCAAAGTGTGGGTGGGAGTGCTGTCGTGGGTGTGGATCCAGGCTGGAGCAGGGGCTGCCTGTTTCCACAGTGCTGGGTACAACAGAGCCTCGATTCGCAATTCAGGTTTCAGGCTGTTAACTGCTATAGCAGTAATAAATGTGTCCCTGTGGTGGCCGAATTGGTACAGTAACATTGCACCGGTGCCAGGTGTAGCCTGTGGTGTGCAACCGCTGGTTAGTGAGAGGTTAAGAGAGTAGGTGTATTTATAGATACGACAATCCATCAGCTTAAAGATCTGGGAGGCTTTCTAACTGAAAGCAAACACTAAATTCATTGTTACTCTTTTTTACAGGATTCTTCTTAATCTTATCTTCTTAAATTTTGAAGGATTTATCATTATGTACTAAATTCCCAGGGACTTTTTTCCCCCGTGTTTATAAGTCCTGGCAAGGTCAAAAGTCCTGTAGGCTGCAGGGAGGTGAGACATCTCTGATTTTCTTATCAGTTTAAACTAAATTGTGGCTGTTACAAATTTGCGTATAACCAGACAAGACAAGAACCTTTTCTTTGAAATGAACATGGTTAATATTTGTTTGTATAAACGTAAATACAGTGCCCACTGTAGAAACTCAGCCAAATAATGCATGTTTTTATTAGATTTTCAATACAAATCCACAGTTAAAATAATTCTGCAGACTTGGTGTATTCAAGACTTGTAAAGAGTTTTCTGCTCATTTATGTGCAGATTTGTCCACCTTTACATGTGGTAAAAAGTACTGAGGTATAACCATTAACTGAGTTGCACTTCACAGGCATTTGGCCATTGTTTTGAATAAGGGCATTGCAATCTAACACGTATTTTTATTCACCTGCAACCAGTGTATAACCTGCAGACCAGCACTGAAAATGCTTCCATGTGCATTGAGAAGTGAGATACCGTGCGACACGATACATAATGTTTTCAAAAACCCTCCTGCACATAGATATCAAAGCTCTGTATGGAGCATATAGTGTCCCCATTTTACGGATGAAGTGACTCACCTCCTTTGCCCAGAGAACCAGCTGAAGAGCTGAGGACAGAAACCAACCTCTTACGTCACAGCCCAGCACTGCAGAAAGAGCTTAATAATTACAGAACCGCTAGAATAAATTAATCTAAAAGGGATGGCAAATTTTTTTTTTTCTGAAGAATGCCATTGAAGTTTAGTTTCAAGCACAAAATAATATTAAAAAATCCTAGCAAAGTCAACCCAAACTAAATTTTGCTAATATTGCAGGAATTTGGGGAAGGTTTTGCATATTTAAGGCATTTGTATTATAGTAAGGTTTTTTTTTCAAGTTTCAAAAAATCAATAGGCTTCTGTTGAAATAATAAAACATATCTTTATATCAGCACAGAAGGCTTCTCTTTTCCAGTAATAGTCTCTGCTTTGACAGATGTGTACGCAGGGAAATTTAGCTATTGTTGAATAAAACATTTCCAGAAGCAAAATTGATTCAGTCCCTTTTGTAGAGGAAAAAAATCAATCCTTCCCATTAGAAGTATCTAAAAGATGTTGATCAGCTAGAAATGTAAATAAAGTCCTTTAATCACTATTCTCCAACTGCACTGTATCCATGTACAAGAGATTGTCTTTTGTCTCTTTATAGCTTAAAATAAATTTGGTTCAACTCTAACGTGAAGCAGCTTCTGACAAACTAGCCAGAGTAACTGTGCTTGAATGTAAATAATATCAAGCAGCTATCCTGACATTTTGGTATTGCTTTTCTCAAGGATTAGCTGTTCAGGAAATGAATGTATACTTGATAACAATATATCCAAGCTGGGAACAAAAATGTATTCACTGAAAGGCAGAGTAGTAGAAAGTACATGACTACTTTCTGTTTCTATGTGTTACCTTCTGATTTCATGTAATAAAGGCAGCACTTTCAAGATCTCTTGATTAGTAGTTGTTAAGGGCTATTAAGGGTCATAAAGGGCTATTAACAGAAAGAAAGATGCAAAGTCTCTAGCTCTGTAAGTCCCTAAGCTTCTGATTGCTAAGAGCTGAGAGAGTATGCTGATGCGTGCTTGCCCTACGCTTTGTTTTACATAGAGCAGTATCTGCTGCAGGCTACTGAGACATTTTTGTGATAGATGAACCTTTGATTTGATCCAGCCTGACCCCGTGTTCTCAAAACTTTATGCTTTGCCTATAGTGAGAATACCAAGTAGTTGCTTTGCCACTGTGGCTTCCCAAAGAAGGAACTATGGATCAATAAGTCACAGTCTTACCTTTGTTTTTCCCTCCTTACAGGAATGGTAACCATGGCTGGAAAGAGCTCGAGAGGTCATTTTCCAGCCTTCTGGAACTTCATTCACCCTCCATCAGTCCTCAAAGACAATTGCTCATGGCTGTGAAATTGCTTTACTCAATTCCCTGTGCACTCTGGGGTGAATTTTATAAGGCTCATATGATTTGAAGATACATAATGTATCTGCGTAGTTTCTTTTTCTGCTCTTTACCAGCCTAAGTTCTTAAGTTCTAAAGTCTACATATAGTCTGAATTATTTTAGATTTTTTTAATGAGGTAAAGAAAAATAATAGGCTGAAGCACTTCAGCCTTCTCAGTGTCATTTTCAATTGTGCTTCTCTCTCCCTTCCCGCAAAGCAGAAAACCGGTTCTTTCTTTGTCTTTTTTTCTTTCTAGTATAAATATAGAGCACTTCCTCATGACCTTTTTTTCTCTTCTAGCAGGCTCTCACTTGCTGTCCTTGCCTGTTGGCCCCACAAAAAAAAATAATTATTATTAAATATATGTCCTAATTTCCCTAGTGGGGAAAAGTCTTAAATTTTAGGTCACTCTCATGATTAGCCAAATCAATGCTTACAGTGCTTATTTTTCTTTCACATTTGCTTATCTTATTTCCTTAATTTTGGTTAAGGCTTTGCTAAATTTCCTGAATGTCTTTTTCCTTTAAACTTCTGTTTCATGGGAGCGCACCAACTAGTGCTTTGAATTTACTGCAGTTTCTTGTTCTTTGGGACTCCTGGTCTGGAAGCAGAAATAATCTGCTGTACCAGCTCTATACCGTGTTCTTTGGGGGTTTTTTTTGGTACAGGTTAGAGCATGGTGAACAGCCTGGTGACTAGGCTCCCCACTCCAGCCCATCTCCATTCGTTCCTCACTCAGCCTTTCTTCCATGCAGGCAACAATTGTCCAGGATGGAGATTTGTGGCACTCTTGCTCTTTGAACCAAACCACGTCACTAAGGAAAATACTACTGGCTTATCTATGGTATCAAATGACAATGCACTGCTATTGAGATGGGAAATACCTTCAATTAAACTTCACAGGATATTGAAACCAGTCTTAGCAAGGAGGCAAGTTAGAGGCAAAAATCAATATTGGACAGTGCTGAAATGCCTCTGTTCAGCTGCTGTTTTAAGTGGCTTGTACAGACCTTTCAAATCATGTTGCCAACAAATGGAGGAAATACAGCTTTTAAAAAGTCAGAGAATTATTAATAGTGTGTTTGACCTCCAGTTCTGCACAGCCTACAAAAAAGCATCATTTGTCATATGCTGCTGCCTTATGCCTGATTCTGCAGCCCCTGTTGGGAAGCAGTTGCACATAGGAGAAGTACATTGCGGAGAGTGAGGGTCAAAGCTTTAGATCCATGGTGGACTGTGGGAGGGAAGGAGAGAGAGAACAGCTCGTGCTCAAACCCTGAACAAAAAGGGAGGGGTACAGGAACCATTCACCTCATACATCATTCACATGCTAATGGTATTTCTTGTCCTGGTGCGTGAGAGAAAAAGATAGACTGTGCTGAGGTTACACTTTCAGCTCTCCAGCAGGGATAGAGAAGTATGGAAAGAAGCAAATGTCAGATGTCTTCATGAGAAAATGAATGCTGCAGCCACCATCCTGGCATCCAAGGAGTGATCTGGGGCCCAGCACCTCCAACTGGGCTCTGCAGCAGGCTGGTCTGTTGCACAGTATTTGCAGCACAAAGAAGCATCCTGAACCTTTATTAACTTTAACCACTGTCTGAGTAACGTAAAGTGGCAATCCATCTCTCGTATTGCTGTTATTAAGTCAGTTTTGGACAATGTCTTATCATCTGCAGGAAAAAGAAGAGGGGATGTAATGCAGACAGCAAGTTTCTAGGTAAAATTAGTCTGTCTGAGAAGGGGAGAAAAATGCCACATATTGGGCTGAACAAATCTTTGCATTGATTTCTGGAACCAGAGCCCTAGGAGCTCCACAAATGCATGTCTTTATTTAGTGCTTGGATTCAAAGAGCTGTCAAGCTTTCTCTGCCCAGACAACTCCCATTTGTGTTCACGTCTGGGGTGGTTCAGGGTCATACATTATTTCTACTTGCGCTATTCTTGCTTTACACTTTGATGCCAGCTCCACAGTCCTTCATAAGCCTCACGTACCCATGCACGCATACAGAACCACTTGAAAACCACTGCCTCGGTGGCAGTGGGCAGTGTCCAGCTGACACATGGCACCACTGCAGCTCCAGAAGTGCATGTGTGAGCCTGGATAATGGAATATATTTCTGTTCTCATAGAGAGTCTTAAATATCCTTTTAGATATCCACAGACATGTCATTTATACATTTTCATCTGAGAGCCCAAATCTTGTCTATCAATGGACATGCCTGTGGTGTGTGCTCCATGGCTCAACAAAGAACTAGTTCCTCCTCTTTGGATGTCCTACCTGTTATCTGGTTCTGGATCCAGTGCGTAGGAATAAAAAGGCAATTATTTCCTATGTCCCCTCCAATTCAGATGGGATTAAGCCTACCTTTCAGCTGCGTGGCTGAGGTAGCCTGAGATAAAATTTGAGGCCAGTAATAAGTTACTGCTCCTGCACAGAGCAAGATGAAAGGAAAGGAGTTGTGACTCAGAGAGATAAACAGCTCCTGGGGATGCTCCACAGCATAGCAGTAATAGCTCAAGGCTGTGGCTCAGAATCACGGTCTTAACCACAGTAAACAGAACAGTTTTTAGTGGCTTTTTTTTTTTTTTACGAGTGTGCAGGGTAGAATCCAGGCCACAGAGGACTGACATGTAAAGTTTGTACGATATTTAAGAATCCTTCACTGGAAATCCCCCACATCCCATTTAAACGTGCAATGACACAGAATAACAAACTTACATAAATAACTGTAGTCATTTATTTACATGCAGAATGAGCCAATGCATTGGAAATAAGGAGGTTTGTATCCAAACACCACAGGATGTGAATCTGTCACAGCTCCTAGGGAGAGAACATTTCTCTTTACCTTAAGCTGAAGTTTCTCTCAAGGGATCCCCAAGCTAACTGCTATGTTCATCCAAGATGTCTACTGTCATTTATACAGGACAGTGTTTGCATTAGTTCCTGTTTTAATGAAGGTATTTTAAGCATACATAGTTACTTGTGCATCTTACTATTTTATCTTGGTGAACAGAAGGGGAAAAAATAAGAAAAATATTTTTCATACTTCTTTGGTCAGAGAAAATATATAGAACTAAAAAGAAGAAAATGGGAGGGAGAGTGAAGGTCTTGTCAGCAAGCAGGTAGGCATATGGATGTTGTAATGGAAATAGCTACAATCAATAATTACCTAGGAAATAGATTTCACATTTCATACTGAATTGAATTTAGACAGCTTGATTGATGCTGTTGTAATACAGGACGCTAACCAAGAATGTAAATAAAAAAAAAAGAAAACCAAAGGCAGGCGCTTACACAGCAATACAAAAGCAATGACTTATGGATGTTTTGGTGGCGGTCAACTGTTTCTGAGTCACAAAGTATCTATTTACTAAAATCACTGATTAGTCATTCTTTATACAAATAAACCAATTTATCATCAATGATAAAAATTCCTGATTTTGAAAGCAATGGCTCCTTTTCATAAAATATGTCCTCTTGTTATGTTCAGTGTGTTCAAAGGTCCCTATCTCTTTCTATTTTAATGGAGGGGACAGTCAGTTGCCGGGATTTTCTTACACTACACTACATAAGACCAATTACATTTCTAGTGACGGTAATGGCAAAGATTTCTTTGAATTTAATTGCTTTGGACAGACCTTAAATTCTCTCTCACATCATTTTGTCATCTTTCAGAATAAAAGTTGATTTTGCAATTAATTAGAGGACACTCTACATTCTCCAAGTTCCCCTAAGGGCAAAATCCACCCCAAAACCTTAGGCAGTGGCTTCATGAGCAGCTGAACAAATTCAGCAGTTTTCTGATGTTCCAAAGGGAGATCTTATTTCTCCTCCATTCTTCCCCTCTCCTTCACTGCTCCCTCACCTCTCCGAGCCATGCAGTCCCTCTCTGCCTTGGGTACCCGCTCGGATGGTTGTCAGTCCCTTTTATAAGCTGATGCCAGGTGTGGCAGAAGACTGTTTCAAGATTATTAGAAAAATTTTATTCTCTCCTTTCCATTTTCCTATGTCCCACATGCTTCCCACCTTGGGAAGAAACTAAGACGCCCCTGGGAATTTGCTCCTTGGGACATACCTCTGTGGGTGGGGACAGACAGACCCTTGCTTGAGCTATGCAAGCTTTTGAGCTAACTGGACACAGAGCCAACTCTAGTCTGAAGCAGTGGAGAGTTGCCGTAGCGTGGCACAGTGCCCAAGCAATATACTGTGCCTCTCAGCATATTAACACAGCTACGTGGTTTGTGGAGTGGAAGTGCCTCATATATGGTTCATCTAGGTTTGGGCAAAGGGAGCTTGAGCTGAATGCGGCTGCCTCTGTAGCCTTACGTCCTTAACTGTCGTGTCGATTGTCCTCGCTTCTCTGCCAGCTCCGCCGGTATCCTCACCCCTCTCCTCCTTCAGCATCTCCTCTCCTTGTAATTCTGTATCTCTTGTATTACTCAGAGTCTCTTTGCTGTCATGAGCTGCATGCAAATGCTGGGCTTACTGTTCAAGATAATGCATGTCTGCTATCTCGATGACATATGTGTATTCCATTTGGTTTATTAGCTAATTAAACTAATCTCTAGAAAACTTTCAAAATGTCTTCTGCTCTTCTGCAGTGAAGCTAATTTATCTTTTCAGTGCTGGCAGTAGGAAAACAGTCTACATGCCCTGCAGAAAAGTTTGGTTTTCATATGTTTTTATCCAAAGTGTTTCAAAATAATAATCTAAAAGTCAGATTCAGATATTCAAGAACCTTTGGCTGAATGATCTGCAGCAAAAGAAGCATATGGAAAGTACAGGCATTGTCTGATCTTATCCTTCAAGCTGACAGA
Source organism: Sagittarius serpentarius (assembly GCA_034782735.1). Lineage (NCBI taxonomy): Eukaryota > Metazoa > Chordata > Aves > Accipitriformes > Sagittariidae > Sagittarius > Sagittarius serpentarius. The sequence continues at coordinate 34,558,400 of JAVKLA010000027.1, read as the reverse complement.
AAAACAATTTGCCAAAACAGAGATTGCTTAGAAGTTAAGAAATAATTTTCTTTGCTCAGAAACTAGTTCTGATGACTATTCACTTCCTTTGAGTTTATGACTGGATGACACTCAGTATGTCAGCTTTCAGAGTTTCATAAAAACTACTGACAGAGAAGAAGCCATTTCATAGAATCATGGTGGAGGCTGGTGGACGTCTCTGGAGCTTGTCTGGTCCAGCCCCTGCTCAAGCAGGGTCAGCGAGAGCAGATTGCCCACAGCTTGTCCAGCTGAGTTTTGAATATCTCCAAAGATGGAGACTCCACACCCTCTCTGAGCAGTGTGTTCCAGTGTTTGACCACCTGCACAGTAAAAAAGTTCTTTCTGATCATTAAACAGAGTTTTATGTATTTCAGTTTGTGCCCTTTGCCTCTTGCCCTCTTGTCAGTGGGCACCACTGAGAAGACTCCAGCTTCATCTTCTTCATCCCCCGCCTCAGGAATTTATACACAAGGATGAGATCCCCCTCAGCCTCCTCTCCTCCAGCCTGAGCAGCTGATTATGATAAAGCCAGAGCATCATACTTTAAAGCCATCCTGCCCTGAAGAGCACAGACCTTCCAGCAGTTACAACTTGTACCACCTTCTGGCTGGGTCTAGAAGTCTCTGCCTCTAGACAGATGAAAAGGGAAACATTGTTCCAAGACAGATGTCTTAAAGAAGAAAAAGGTATTTTTCCTCAACACAAACAAGCACTACAAGGTATTCTAAAAGGAGTTTCAGTCTTTTGCCTGCCCGCAGCAAAACCAAAATATTTTGCTTAGCTTATGTCAGTTTGAAATGAAAATATATGAAATGAGAAGCTGAAGCCTTTTGCACAAGCATGTAAAATGAAATTTTATCATTTTGTGAATTCCCCCATCTTTAGTTCATCTAAACTAGTCATGAACTGCAGCCTTTGACAATTTTACTTCTCATCACAACACTATTAATCATCCCCATCTCCGTTCTACATCTATCTGGTGCATTTTGATCTCTTCATTTTTGTGTGGGTTTGATTCATGAACACCAGAAATAAAATGCAGACACTGGGCATTTTAACGTTTTTTTTCAGCTGAAGGAAGCAACTTCTAAATTAACAGAGTCAGATATCTGAAGCATATATCAGTTCATGCCTCCCATCAGCAAAGACATTTCATTATTTTGCCACTTGCTTAGCTCATAAATGATGTCATGCACTTTCTTATTTACTTTTTTACAGTGCAGGAGGTGACTGCATGATAAAATCTCTCTCTCCTCTGAAGTTTTAAGTGTCATGGCTTTTTTTTTTCCTTTCTTTTTTTTTTTTTGCCAGAGGAAATGCTCAGACTCTTTTGGATTAATACTAGTTTTCCTGACCTAAGATAAAAAAAAGCAGTAAATAATAAAAAACTATATCCTCCAGCTGGATTGTTAGCATGAGTTAAAAATGCAAGCAGCTTGTAATTAACTACAGTGTGTGAAGAGGTTTCTAGTCTGGCCCTGAATCAATGGGAACGTTGCCAATGGCTGTGGCCCACATTCTGCAAAACTCTCTGAAAGGAAGAAGTGTTTCTTCCATAGCCGTGAAAACAGATATAGCACTAATGAAATTCGAGGTTACAGTTGCAATTGATCTTGCTGATATGGAGCCCCAACTTGTGCTTGCTTAGTATGACAGCATCTCCACGGCAGTGTGATTTGGTGAGCCCGTTCTCTTTCCTGCTCCTCTGGCAAAGCCCCGAGGGATGCGCTGCACTAAGTAGCCCTCTGAACACCAGGATGGAGCAAGTGCTGCTTCCAGCAGATTTATGTCTGGTCATTAATTGAAGCTTTTCAAAGATGTGGTTGCTGTTTCTGCTTCTTTGTATTGTCTGGTGTCTAATAAGGTGTGAGCTGTCATGACACTTCTCTCTCAGCTGGAGCACTTAAAAGGTCCCTGTCTCCTATTCAATTGCTAATGTTCACTGAATGTAACAATATATATGGCATTTATCCCCCTGTCAAATTAGTTTGGGATTGGTTAATGGAATCAAATTTTATGGAAGAAAAGTCGCCAACAGACACGTACATGTGAACATACGTATATGGGGTAATTACAGGAGCCTCATTTCACTGTGTGGAAGTGGCCTGCAGAAAAGACTCTATCACTAGGACAAACAAGGCTGGGATTTTTTTTATGATTTTTTGATCTGGTTATAGTCACAGTTCTAACAATTCTAGGTTTCAAAAACATTTTAGTAACAATTGTTGGTTGCCAAATGTGATTGTAATATATAAGAACTTGATTTTTTATGTGCATGCTTTCAGTATTTCCCATTCTGATAGAATATTTGATTTGTTAATAAATCGTGCACAGAGGTGAAGCTATATTATCCTATAGTAATTACCCATTAAAATTATATCAGTGCAGGCAGGAAGAAAGTACAGATTAAACGAGGTCTAAAACAAAGGCACTTTGAAGACCAAGTTTCTTACATTAGTCCCTCCTGGGAAATTTATAGGCACATTAATTACTGCCTTTTGCCTCTAAGTTCTTCTGCACTCTAATGGTATATACCCCTGTACAAAGACACAAAGAGGAGCTCTGTATTACCCTATACAGAACTAGGAAAGCAGAGCATATTGTTATCTGCAATTCAACAGAAAATGATACATTGATCTTTGACAAGCGAAGGACAAAAGGAGGGTTACGATCTGCCATTTTCAAGCAGCACCACTAAAGCAAAACCTTACAAACAGCACCGTATCAGCTCACACTCTTTGTCATGACAGAGTGAAGAGCTTTGCTCTGTATTGTTTGACCACAGGTAACACACACAAAAGTACAGGATGTTCTTGCCGTAGTCTGTAAATACTTACTGGAGACCAGAAATAGATAGTATGGGGCTCCTGGTTTTAGCAAATGGATTCATAGCCTAACAGGCACTGGTAGTTTAAGCAAGTCAGAGTAACGTACTGTGTTTTGAAATCAAGATGGATGGTTTTCCTAAAATAATAGTAATAATAACTGTAGTAATTATTGTAATTATTACAATTATGATAGATTCCCCTTGTGCTGTGTAATACAGGAGATCAGAGAGGTAATTACAGTCTCTTGTGACCTTAGACGCAGTAATTGATTGTAACTACTCTTCTTTGAAGCCTTAGCATGCTTTATTGGACTGAATTAGAGCCACTGGGTCCTCTTGGGCAGGTCATGTACCACAACTACTTTGCTTCAGTTCTGCCCACATACTGTTTCCCTCACCTTATATGCCTGCCTCACAGAGCAAGGCTGTTCAAGGAGCAGCCTGAGCATCTCTTCTCTGCTCCTGTGCACCAGCCAAAGGAGCCAGTGGGCACAAGGAGTGGAGTAAGCCCTTCCCTCTGCAGAGAGAAGTACAACATGCATCCCCTTGTTTCTCAGAGGAAAAGGGAAGGAGAGGATATTCCCCAAGGAGTTGTCTCTGGATAATAGTGTCCCCAGGTTAACTTGGAGCCAGGACTCTGATGTATCACACTTGCTTGGGCCTGTAGCTAACGAGGCAAATTAGCCCTACATGAATAAAATATCTGTCAGGCAAAACAGAGCCGCGTACATTCCCTCTGAAATGCTCGCGTGTGCGTGTGCCAAGAAAGGCAATCTGCTGGTACTAAGCATGCACAGAGTGGCCTTACAAAAGGCCGATTCTTTGCGTGAGCAGGGCAGGAGGGTGCCATGTCCCAAAAAAACAAATTGCTACTGTTCAAACCCCTGAGAACAGGCAGCAGGAGAGGCTGCTATTGAGTGCTCCAACTATCTTGCACTCTCTCAGGATAAATGGCTGTTACAGAAAAGGCTGCTTCAGTATTTCTGGAATGCAGCATCATAGTACATAAGGTTAGTGGGAACAGGTAAATGAACCTTATTTACTTATATCAGAAAGACTCTGTATTGTTAGATTTTGTTTTTCTTCCAGTGGGTGATCAGATTTTTACAAGGTCAAGTGGCATTTGACTCCAAGCATTCAATCTATTAGGAATAGACAGGAGGGAATTAGCCTAATATCAGCTCAGGAAAAAATGTTTTTAATACAGATATCTTTTTCTACAGAAAGACGACTTCTGTACTGCCTCTGCTGCAGTTTCGTATTAGTTATTTCTTAACTCCTTGGGAAATGCAGAGCTTGAACTGACAGATGTCTCATTTTATTAAGCACAGCTATTATATAACATTACTTACTTGTTGCTTCGTAGTTCACTTCAGTGATTAGCATTTTCTGCACCTCTGGAAGTAATGTAATAGAAATGGGAGCCAAAGGCAGCAGAAAACCTCTTCCAACCTCCTTCATTCTTCTGCACAAGCAATTGCTTGCAAATGCCAAACACAAACTGGGTGTTTTCTGCCTGTGCCTAGTGTGAAATGCAGAAAGGACGAACAGAAGCTCCTTGGATGTATCTCTTACTTGATAAACAGATGATCCAGTTTCAAACCTAGAGTTCAGACCTATGCTGGGTTCCTCCAAGCAAGCACAGAGAGGCAGAGGCTTCTGCTGAACCTCTCACAGCTTTTTCTATGACAGCTGTCCTGCTATAGCCCCCCCATGCAGTGAGTGTATCTACCCCAAACCCAGACCTAAGCTGACACCCACTGCACAGCCCACGTTACCTGCTTCCAAGTAACACTGGTTTCTCTGCACAAGATCACAAACAGACATCAAAAGTGGCCTCTGAGATGCCTTCCTCTGAGCAGTAGGCTGGTTCCTACCCTTGTGCATGAGTACATCTGATGAATTTCCTTGGAGAAATGAAAAGCTGAAAGGTACTGCTTACAGTAGCCTGAGAGACAAATTAGGAGTTGGGGATGGAAATTAGTGTAAAGGAATTCTCAGTGGACGGCAAGAGAGTCACGAGATGCAGATGTCTCTTAGATGAGGAACAGTCCCGCAAGGCAATTACCAGGAGCCTCAGCACTTAAGCCACATGATATTAGATAAGAGACTTAGGGGAACTATTTTTCACAGTCAGGAGGGAGAAACATAATCAAATTAATCTTTTACACTCAAGCGGATCTAATGCTATACATTGCCTATATGTCCAGGGAATTAGTTTCACTTATTTAGGAAGCCAAACTGGCCAATTATATGACAAAGCCCTTATAAACCCTGTTGCACTCTTTGTGAGATGCAAGTAGACAGAGAGCCACAGAGAACCCTGAGATAAACACTGGCAAAAGAAAAAACAAAAAGCACACACTCTTACTAAAAGAAAATAGCTGTGTGATGAAAGGAGGTGATGGTGGTGAGTAGGGAGCTAGGTGTTAAAACATCCTATTAAATTGTTTATTCTATGTCTAACTCACACTGGGTTGTTAGGGGTTTTTTTAATGTCCCCAACTAATTAGAAACCAGTCCCAGCATGATCAGTCTAACAGAATTGACTAAAGAAATATGCCAATAAAGTGTTAATAGACATGAAAATTTAAATCTCATAGCTAGATTCATTACTCTTGCCTTTGTATATGGTAAAGGAAGAAGTCAGGTACATAATGAACTGCAATCTCGCACTTTGAACATTGAGAATGAAGCAAAATAGTGTTTTTTTAAATGCTACAAAAGGAAATCACCTAATTATGTATTCAGAAAGCAGTGATCCTGGCAATGTGAGGGGAGGGAAAAAAAAAGGGAAGAAAAAAGTATAAACTAACTTGTGAAAGAGAATACCCCATGTGAACAGTGTAATTTTCCCAAATTTTCAGTTTTCCTTATGACATATTAATTCACAGGATGCAGTTCATAATTTATGTGATGCACTGATGTGCTCACACATTTCTGAAGGCTGTTCTCTAGCTTCTACAATTGACTTTTTGCTCTATATAATAAAGCAAACATCTTAGATCGTCCACTATACCTCCTCAAAAATGTAGGATGAATCTCTTCAATACTTTTGCTGGTGTCATGTCCAGTCCATTTTTAGTGACATTCTCAGTTGCCTCGCAAACCTACTGTTAGAGAGAGTTTCCTGGTCTTTCCTATCATCCAAGCCTTATCTTCAGCTTACTGTTGTTAGTCTTGTCTCCAGAAATAATTCAGAATAATTACTTTCATCAACTGTTTTAATCAACACATGGAGGCATTGTCTTGTGTTTGAATCGTATGCATAGATATCACTCAAGAATTTATAATTCTTAGCTTGAGGTTTTATTTCGGCTCTATTCTCCTCAGAGCCATGTTTCATTTCAGGAACCCAATGTCTTTCTTCTGCCCCTCCACCTATGCTACTGCGATAAAAAAAAGCTCAATGTTCAAAGCCATCCTCTGTCATGATTCGTGATTACTGTGGTCAGTAAGTATTTGCACTGCTGTAGAATGTCTTATGCTGAAATCAGTTCCCAGTTTCTTCTGTTCTGAGAAGTCAATGAAGAGCATTTCAGAACCCATCATGTCTGTGTTGCTTCCTTCATCTTCCGCTTCAATCTGATCTCTTTCCTCCTTACTTTTACCTGTAATTGATAGATCAGGTAAAGGTATTCCAGAGTGGATGCCTGTGTTATATAGGATATATGACAGAATAACAGAATTACAGAATGATTTGTGTTAGCAGAGACCTCTTGAGGTTATTTTGGCCAAGATCTTCCTGAAAGAAGGGCTGACTTCAGAGTTAGATGAGGCTGCTCAGGTTCATGTCCAGCTGAGTTTTGAAGATGGATATTCCCTAACCTCTCTGGGCAGCTGGTTCCAGTGTTGGACCACTGGACTACATATGAAGAATATTTTTCCTTATATATATATATAACCAGAATTTCCCATGTTGCAAGTCATGACAGCTACCTCTGTCCCTTTGTCTGCCTCCTGTCAAACCACCCCACTAGGTAGCTGCAGATAGCAATTAGGTCCCCTTCTCTTCCACAAACCAGCTCCCTAGGTCTAGGAGCCAAAGCATTTACTGGAAGCAACTGCAAGATGTACGGCTGACACCTCCTCTTCTGAGCTTGGCAGGAGCTGCTGCATCTCACAGGGGAAAGGAGTGTCAGAAAAGTGATCGGTATCATCTTTCCCTCTCTAAGGGCCATCATCTCCCATCTCTACTGAGAGGCTGAACTTCTAATTTGGGACAGAAAAATGCAGTCTTAATAACATATCACTTCTAAGTAGTTTCTGATGTTGAATGACGGAGTCTAGCTTTTCAGTCGTGAAACCCAAAACACACCAAAAACGTTAATACGGTTGTCAGCACAACCATGTCATCCCATTGTCTCAAATCCTACTAAAACACACAAGCAGCAACCTTACCTCAATAAAAATGCCTTGTTTTAGTGCTTCAGAAGGTCCTGTCCTATACCACCACCTCTAATCTTTCAATTCTTGACCATTTAGTACTGACTGAAGCTTGTGAGCACTCTCTCCTCCCTATTGTGAACAACAGTTCTGGAACATCACAATTTCCACCCCACCCCATTGCTCTTCAAAAAAACCCGAACATTTCTCTGCTGCTCTTGTACTGTCTTAGCTTTTTTTTTTTAAATTTATTTCACTGTGTTTTAATTACCACAAATGAAACAGGAAACAGTTGAGGCTGAGTGGCACTGATGTCATATTAATAACTATCTATCAAATATATATTTCTCCATAAAGATTTTTTAGTGTAATTTTATTTAACAGTGAGGTTTTAACATTTTACCTGATGTTGTATCTTGTAAAATTGATTAAAGCTATAGTTATTCTTCTGTAAAAAAATTAATTTAATTGCAAGTGAAAAAAAAAAAAAAGAAAAAGCAGCAAATACCCACCCCTTCTTGTCTATATTCTGTCGTCATTTCTATTTGAGTCAGCCAGTAATCACCTTTTACCTTTCCACCAATAATAAGCATTTACCTAAAAAAGATGCTGCTGCACATTAAGAAGGAAGAAGATAAAAATGCTCAGATGCCGCACTGAGGAGTGTTACACTAAAGACAAAACCCCAAGTAATTGCTTTCCAGATGCAGAAATATCATGTATTCCATAGATATTTCTCCCTCTAATGGGAAGTTAGTGTTAAAGTTGTAGGTAGAGCCTTCCTGATATAATCCATAAACATTTGTGGATATGGTTCCCACCACTTTCTGGATGATTTCTGGTCACACTTGGAAAAGAAGTTACCAGAAGTTGCACAGGGAATAAGAAGATGAATGCCATAGCAGGAGAAAAGAGCTTAGAGCAGGATTTGTTGGCCAATGGTTGAGAAGAGAAATTATACAAGTTTCATGAACAGGAGAGACGATACAAACAGCACCACAGGTAACGAGGACACAGAAGACATGAATGTCCATTGAAGCGGTTGCACAGGGGTAAAGCTAAGTTTCAGAGAGAACCAAGAGACAGAACAGATAACATGATGATGCACCTACTTCTCTTAATTTTCTGTTTTAAGTAGCAGATTCAGTTGGGAGCCTGATGTATTCATGTGAAGTCCTTGGTTTTTCTTGGACTTCAGGAAAGAACATTAACTGAGGCCATTTGGTTTTGCTCGTTCCTCTAATTCTGTTTTTGCTGGGAAAGCTCTTAATGCATCATTGGATCTCACCTCTGATTCATCCTTTCCAAACTGACCTCAGAGGAACCAGGGACTGAGACCCAGCTCAGGAACTGTAACTCTGGCCTGAAACTAACAACAATTACCACAATTACCATCCGCTTCCCGCAAAACTGGAAAAACAGAACCTCAGCTTTCTTCCATATTGCCTTGGCTGCCTTCCCTTCAACGTGGTACGTCTTCTCCAGGTTTTGTTGTGGGAACTGACAAGACAAGGCTCGCAGTTGGGAACATATTGGCGTCCATGCTGATATTCCATCACTTAAGAAAAGGGTTAAGAAATGAAACTAGTATTGTAATTCACAGAGAAAGTGTGTTCCAAAGTCCTCTGAAGTCAGTGAAATGAATCTCACCAACGTCACCAAGTACTGGCTCAAGGCCTTAATAAATACAGTGTTTATAAAGGAATCATTGTACATAGTGGGTGCAAAAAAAGATGTCTCAATAATTCAGAAACCACAACTGAGGAAAGAGCAGAGGCAAAGATTGAGGCAATGATTGCTAGAGGTGAAGGCTGAAAAAACATGGCTGTTTGTTAGACCAAAGTGAGGTACAGGAGGGAAGTTGAAAGACATGAAAGCTAGGCTGAAGTTGGTCCAGTATCACCTACTGCTAGAAGGCGGCAAGCATGTTGTCCTACTCTGATGTGCCTTTTATTCCTTGAAACACTGTTGCTTCTGCAATTTTCTTTATTCTTACCTGATATTTACTACTCCTTTTCCTGGCTGCAACTGCACTGTATAAGCTGTTAATTAACACCTTAATTCACATTATCTGCCCAAGATGAGTTCTCCCAGTCTTTTCAGTTCTTCAGAGGTATAGACACATCTAAGCATGCTGGCACAACAGCTCTTTTCTTTTGCGGAGAAACATCCCATGGAGTGATGAGATGGGAGTACTGTGAGTGCTGCGGTGTAACATCCCCCAGATCTGAGCGCCCATAGACTCAGTTTAATAAGGATTTCTCTGTACTTTGTGAAAGTATCTTAGTACACTGTATCTTCCCACGAGGGGCTAGATGCTGCTGCTTCCATCACCTTTATGTGAAGTCTAGTCAAGTGGGTTGGAACAGATGTTCAGGATTTGGCCTAATTCAAGACAGCATTTGAATGTATTTTCTGCTTAAATTAACCTACATAAAATGGGTTTGCAAGACATCTTGTCAAGCTAGCTCACCTCTTGTATATCAGGTCTATGATCTTACGGCCTGGTCTCCTCCCAGTGGGATCCACCACATGGCCTTCAGACACCAATGGACATGCCTCAAATGTCATAACTTTAGGGTCTAAGTTCATGATTGTTGGCAATGTTTATCGATCATAGAAGAAACACTTCCTCTTTGCCTGCTTCTCTGCACTTACATGCTTGATGTAAGACAAGCAGCGAAGAGTTCAGTCGTTCGCTAGGTAACACGGCTCTTTATGTAGTAAGTCAATAGGAATAGCTCTGCATTTGTAGGCGTGTAGATGTTTTGGATTTCACCTGAGGTACAAGAGCAGCTACCAGGTTGTCTCTGTATGGCTTCTTTCATTTCTCTCCTGTGCTGCCAAGTCCTTGGTGGAGAGGGTGCCCCAGCACCTGTGGTTACTTATCCAGCATTGCAGAAGAGCATCCCTGCAGGACAGAAAGGGCAGTATGAGATCTGGCAGCACTGCACTAACGTTGATCGGTGGAGAGTTTGCTCTCTGGGGCACTTTGATTTTTTTAATAGATATTTACACTTCCCATCACCATCTTTTAAGGAAAATATCAGCAGACTGCAATGTACCGAGGATTTCCAGCAGGGAGCAGCATTTATTCATTTGTGAGGCAGAAGAAGCAGCAGCCTGAAAGGCTCAGGCACCCGAAGCTGAAATAGAGTCAGAAAAAATGTTTGCAGCTGGGTGGACAACCAGCAATGTGAGGAGCGTAGGAGGGAGGGCAGGTTAAACAATTGGCACTAGGCCTCTCTCGTCCTTTTCTTCCGTGTGATGCCTCTGCGAGCATGGCTTGGTATTTAGGACCAGAGAGGTTGGATGCTCAGAGGCAGCGCCAGCAGATGAGGTGAAACGAAACATTCCCATTTAGGGAAACATTTTCATCAAAAAGTTCACAGTGTTCTCCCTGGTTCAGAATTATTACTTCAGGTACTGGAAATTCAGATTAAGGTCTCACTAATAATGTGAGCATAATACTATCACGAACCTAATACAGCATATTTTGCTCTTATAAGACTAATAGGGTTCTTCATCCATCTAGGCTACTGTCTGTTTTGAAAGCTTTCAGTTTTAAAAATACCCTTCTAAGGATGTTGCTTACCATGAAATCTTAACATTTCAAATCCACAGTCTCAGAATGTCACAAATTTGAAACCAGCCTTCCACAGGGAGAGACAGTCAGGCTGTGAACAAGTACAAAGGAGAATATTGTAGGACTTGGAAACTGTAGTAAAAAACCCTCTTCACTACATAAGTGAATTTCTATTTAAAACAGTTTTATAAAAAACATGAACCTCATTGACAGCACTTGTGGTACTGTCACAATGCCTCTTCTCTATCCTTGTGCCAGTCAACCCGCCCCGGCTCTGCACAGCAGCCTCCTCTTGCTGCCCCCTGAGGGGTGGCTGCGACCCAGTGCTGGAGTCTCAGATTGGGTGAATCAGTCCATGCAGAGTTAGGTAACTACTGTGGTCTACATAGATATACCCAAATTGGCTTTAAACCCGCAGGCTCGATTACAAGAGCAATGAAGCCAAACCAGCATGTGCTTGTGCGATCCTCTACAGGATTCTGGGGCTCTAAGTGTGTGCTCAACAGGTAAAGCCTGTGCCACTGACACCTCAGGCTTTCAATCCCCAAGTTAAGAAGACAGAAGCAAGTTCCATCCTACCTCTAGCTAAAATGTTATATAACTTTCTAGTACCATGGCCTTCCCTTCAGTCAGAAATGTGCACAGTCACAAATTAGATTACACTGACTTTTTACAGGCATACTTCACTTTCATCACATTTTTTTCTCTTCATGTTGGTGCTAAAGGTTTGTTTTAGTAAGATTGTTATGATCACTCAGTTGTCTTAAATACATATTGCCACATCTTCATTTGCTTAGATTTATTTTTTAAGTATAAACTTACTTTGTGTAAACTTAACTTTGCATGTCCTGGATTCATAAGGCTTGGTTCTGAAATAATAGCAACATTCCTGTAATATTTTTTTACTCCTCAAATTACTATATTCTTTTAGCAGTAACTCCAGATTAATGTAGCTTTGTTTCCTGGCATCTCTTACATGTTTTTAAATAATTAAAACTGCCTATATATTCTCTGTGTGAGAAGTCCAAAGGCAGTACCAACAGCGTGTTTTCACTACTTTGAAAACTGGTAGACTTAGTATTAAATTCCTTTTAAAATTTCAACTTTGAGGAGTAGGTTTGTCAGTACAGAAGAGTCTCTATGAAGCATCAGCCAACACGGCTCAAATGACAGCAACTCTGCAACACTGGTATTATGCAGTGACCAACGTACCTTGGTAATCTCCCTCTTAATTCACAATGTGGAAACCAAGTACGCATACCTGAAGTAACTAAGAGGCTTGTAAGCAATAAAGCAAGCGTGTAGCTTGAAAGCGGGTAGGAGCAAGGGGCACATCCGTGACAAATGGGGGAATAATCATTCTGGGCAGATGGAGAGTTTAGCCCAGCACCTTGCCTCCATCAGCCATGGATGGAGACGTCGCACATTTCTGGTGAAGAGCACAGAAGCAGCACAAGGGTCTAATGTTACATGCCCAAGCACTCTCATAGCCTCAGAACGTTCTGAGGAAGAGTCACTTGTCTTCATAGCTTCAGCAATTTTTTTCTTCAATAATGGATCCAGCTTCCCTTTGAACTTATGGGAACCACGTTCTTAGTCTCCTGTGGCGAGGAGTCCCCCAACTCCCTCACACCCTCAGCAATGAGCTGCCTCCCTTCACCTGCCTGAACCCATTACATGCTAGCTTCATTTGATATCTCCAATTATTGCACCAGGAAAGAAGGCTGAATGTATCCACCTACTCCACTTGATAGCTCTCCACCACCCGCCTCGGTGTTCTCCTCGCTGCGCTGAAAATGCTTAGCTGTTCCTCTATGGGAGTCACTCCCTGAGCTGACCAGCCACTGAGAAAAGGACAGCCAGGGACACTGACTTCACTTAGGGCTACCAAAGCCATCAGGGCTATGACCATGACCAGCCCCTAAGGATCTGCCCCCTGTGCAAAGCAGAGTTAAGCCAATAACTCTCGAGGAACCCTTCAAGCCCTACTGCCCGAGCTGCACGAAACCCCACGTTTCTTTGTCTGCAGCATGTGCTGTAGTGTGGTGTGGTAATAGCTGAACTCAATTTAAATGAACCACAGCCTAGCCACAGCAGCACGGAGCTCAGCAGAGGGTAATTTACTCTGCCTCTTAGCAGGGATCCTTAAAGAGTCATGACAGGTCCAAGTAATCTGTCAAAGAGCAGCCTGACAAGCCAGCAGTCTCTGGATGCTAATCCCTTACAAACAGTAGACTCATTATATGCAAATTAACAGGAGAAGTGGTGATTGGCCACTGCATCTACCAAGACAATGGGTCCATCTAAAAGGAACTTTAACTACCCTGAAATCTGTAAATTAAAAAAATTAAGTGACCACAGTCTGCATCTTTGTTTAAAAACAACCTAACTTCCTCAAACAGCCTGTGCGTGGATTCTGTGAATGCTGCCGAAAAGGCAAGCTGGAAATAGTGCTCAGTGACTGAAATCCACGGGGAAAATAACAATAACAAATTGTTGTTTTTGTATGTAACAAAATGTCTGTGATGCAGACATTGAATTTCTTAAACAGCCCTGTTTTCAATTAATTTTAATGCCCTACTCCTTTACAAATTTACTTTTTAAATGTCAGAAAATCCATTTGAATCCAGGGAGTGAGTTATGTATGTGTGGAACAGATACACGGGTGGGTTTTATACATAACTGTTTTCTTACGGAGGAGTCAAAGCTGAACCTGAGGAGCAGGGCAGCAGCTGGACACTGCCTGACAAACTGGAGCAGGGTCCCACCTTGATTCAAAGTTAAGAGCTCCGTAGTCAACTGCTTACTGCTTTCTCCAGTTGATACTTGATTGTGGGAAGGTTATGTGTTTTCCGATGCCAGTGTGCAAAGCTGATCTTAATTAAAATACTCCATTGAAATTGTTTCATAAGATAGGAATACAAGGCTGACGCCAGTCTGTCACAATTCACTAGACCGCTTGAAATCTGGAATGGGACTGGCAGGTCAGGAGCTGCCTTTTCTGTACTGCGGCCAAATGGAGTCCTGGACAGAAGGTTTGGCTTCTAGACGGGTGTTTTTTTCTTTTTTAAGGCACACCATGTCAAGAGTATTTATGCTTCTTTTACGTAGATAAGAAGACTATAGGGTCTTTATGACCCTGTTTTGCTCATGGTAACAACATATAGGCTAAGTAAATATTAACTTCCACAGACGCAGCACTTGATACAGCATTTTTAAAAATTAGGCTTATAGGGATGGATCTAGTAAGCCAAATATAAACATCTATTTCTGAAAATCTCAGCCAACGTTCGACAGAAGTTGACTCCCCGACTCACGTCTCCTCTTTATGACTCAAAATCCCATTCTCACTTTCAGCTTCAGTTCAAAGAGACAATCAGTCTGACACGCTGGAGCCCACTAAAGCACAGCTAATTTCCTATGCCAGTCAATGGATAAAGCCCAAGGAGCTGTAGCTCGTGTGGTGCTGTGGCTGTTGCAGTTGCAGTGTGCTTCAGGAGTGATAAGGCGCAGTTATCCAGCTGCTCATTTTAGTCCAGTCGTACATCAGATGTTTTCATAATCGGTACCTTTTTATAATACGTCATCAATTTAAACAACAACAACAAAAAATTCATGACCCTCTTCCCTGTGAAAAAATCTACGTAATTGGCAGGCTCAAGACACCTGCAGCAGATGTACGCATTGGTAAATATGGGGTTCACCTGTGTTCCTGTTCTGTTCCCATTTTTGAGCTTTTTTTCATAAGAAAGTACTCAGCACACAGGACCTCAAGCACCAGTGTTGTTGCATCAGCGATGATCATACCGTACAGCACACAGAACACTTTGCAGGCTTTTCCTAATTAAGACTAATACCAAACAGCTATTTCAGCTGTACACATAGGATAGGGGAATGTGACTCAGCCTACATAAAAAAATACTTCGCACTTGCATTGTGCTCTCCTTCCAAGGATTTTAGTGTGCTTTCCAAAAGAACTTATTTAGCCTCACAATATCCCTGGGTGCTTACTGAAGGAACAATTTCCCCACACTTCCTGATGGAAACATTGGCAAAGAGGTCGTAGGCCCAATTTTCAGATGTTTTCAGTGCAGAAATATGCATGCACAATGCAGGCATATCACTGAAAATAAATCTTAATTTCACTAACTACACGTGCACATGACCATCCAAAAGACATGAATGGTCACTTTAATCCACATCCAGCTGTTGTTTGGCCAAAATAAACATGAAAATGTATGTATATTTGTAACCCCTAAACTCCTGAACTTCAGGCTTTAAGGTCATGAAGGAAATCTGTAGGTTTATTTGGTGCAACCTTGCAGAGAGCTTCAGTGACCCTGCCCGTTTTACTACCAAAATACATTTCTTTTCTCACCAAAGCCATGCATGTTCTTGAATCTACTGAAGCAAACCTTTAACAGAGATCTTTGGTGATGCTGTTACTGATGAGTGCAGCGAGGATCTTTGTGATGAGCAGGAAGCATGCACATTGAGAATTCCCACACGCTGGCAGACCCACCTCGAATTCAGGGGAAAGTATGAGCTGGAAAGACAGATACCTTTTTGTTTTGTAAAGTTTTCCAGATGAAAGTATTTTCCCATAATGCAGAGTTGTCCTTTTTTCTTTTCACACGGCTCATTTTTGTGATATTCTGAGTAATTTCCCATTTAAAATTCTTTTTCTTCCCTCCAAAGGCCACCATCCCCAAAAGTATCATATTCATCCTTCTTCTGACTGGATTTTTGAATGATTGTTTTGGAGTCTGGCTTTATCTCCCTTGAGTCTCATATCTGGGGATCAGCAAACTGGCTCATACAACTTACAAACTGACCTGAACCATAATTCAGAACTAAGGAAATGTTTTGAGGTTAAAAAAAAATCAGTGTACTTTTCACATTCGTACACCTCTCTACTTTCATCTCCTAGAATCAGCTGCAATGCCAAATGATGCCAGGTTACCTGCTGCCTCAGGAGTTTGGATACCGTTTTGAAAGCCCCATGGGTTTACAAAGGCTCTGATTTCTTGAGTCCTTGTTTCTACATCAAATTGCCAATTGTTAGTGACCATTATTGAGGGGTTTTTTTTCCGTTTTTCTCCTTTTCTTTCATTCAGTTGTGCAATAATGTCTAATGCCTTTTGCATTTGGAACCATGGGGAGGGGTTGCAGTTGGAAGAGGAGATTCAGAAAGGAATAGGAAATCCAAATAAATGAGTGAAAAAAGAACTCTGTATTTGTTCTTCACTTCCAAATCCACCCCCCCAAAAAAATCCCAACCCCCCCCAATATTCTTGCAGTGTTCACTGTGTCTTTTATCCCAGATGACAAATTTTGTGTGGTTTTCTGCTCTGTCCCCCTATTACAAACAGTAAAGATATGCAGTCCCCTACGTTTTTTATTGAGAGAGCACCTATAAGAAATCTAATCCAAAGGCTTTCTATATATGCTTTCTATCTTCATCCTCACATCAGATGGATCTAAGCTGACGCAGCTCCACACCTTTGAGAAGGCACAGATGCCTCACAGGATCAATGACTGGGTTTTGCCACACTGCCATTTGTTTTTCCTGATTTACCTGGCATCTAACATACATTGCTCATTTCTTTAGACTAAGACTGTGTAAGCATGCAAACTCCTTCTCTAAAGGTGAAGAGAGGTAGTGGAGAATCAGCAGAGTAGTTTTGTGGGGCTTGTTTGTTCAGAAAATACGAGGTGGCCTTTCATTTTAGTTGTATTCCAGTCAGCAATGACACCACTAAAATTCTATCATTACGCTATGTGCAAGTCCTTCTCATGATACAGAGTGCTGTTTCTTAAGCAAAGGACATTTGTAGACATAGTTTCATCAAAACAAAAAGAAATACTTGATCTTGGAAGTTCCTGGCATAGAACTTATTTCTGCTTTCACTGAAAGGGACGGGAGTTTTGCCATTGATTTTAAGGGAAGTAGTCTCAGGTCCTCCGCTACCACAGCAGTTTTAATGTCTGCTAGTATGACTGGGTTTTTTAACAGAAGTGCATCTGTTTTCATGTCAGATTGTGTAAACCAAGTTAACAAGGCTTATTTGGAATGCATAGCCAGGTGGATGTGATATTGTTGAAATAACAGATGTTCCAGTAGTTGAACTAGGCATCTGAAGTGATAAAAACAAAACTTGCTTGTCAACTGGCAACCATTTCAAACATGGTAGTCTGATAAATCATTACCCTGCTGCCTTTCTCTGACCCTGGCTTTACAATCATATTAAAATCTGAGAAAAAGAAAAAACAACAATTGATGTCCAGTGTCTACAAATTATTCTTTAAGATATCCCTCCTGCTTTAACTATTCATCTAACTTAACATGCCTGCTGTTGTGCCCATCAGCTCTGTCCAAGTGCTTTCCTTTCTATACCACCCGCCCCTAGAGTAACTCCTCAGAGAACGCACCTAGCAACACCTTAAAATTTACAAACATAGGTCAAAACTATTGGGCATGACCTTGCCAGCAGATATATGGCTAATACTAAAAGACTGCTCACCGAACTGGAGGTGCTTATGCAGGCAATGTTTTTCAAGGGTTGCAGGTCCAGGATCAGGACCTACTGAATATTCATTTGATATGACAATTCTAGCATTTTATCTTCACCATTTGTAAGTGGAGCATCTCTTTTATACATTAAAATGCACTGTTGGGTTTTGGCTTTGATTTTTGAGGAAAAATAGGGGAGTTCACAGATTTAATAGAACAACTCTAAGACTGAAGTGTTTTTCAGGGGAACTCACCCACGGATATTCCTACATTTCAGCAGTGTTAATTCAATTAGTCTGAAACGAATTCAAATAGAGCATTTTTGTCCACAATGGTGGAAGTTCTAGGATCTTCCTTTGAAAGCATTTTTATCCTCATGGAAACTGGATGCCAAAAGCTAACTTAAGTTTTCCTGCAGCAGTTTACAGAGCCTGATCCAATTCCCACTGAAGCTAACAGAGCCATTTCAATTACTCCTCCAGTAAGAACAATTTATTATGGCAGTGTCTCACTCTTCATTGACCCCTGTTCAATTTATCTTCAGCAATAATCCCCCCACTCCCAATCTCTGTGTTAAACTACTACTGAACCAATTTCCCTCTCTTCACCTATTCTTATCTATTCCATGATTTCTTCTCCTTCAAACCACTTCATATTGGCCTTTGCTGGATCCCATTGATTGATTTCAGCTCAGTTTGCCAAGATGTAATTCTAAAGTTGATTGGATTTTCAGTCCTCCCAGATCTCCTTCACCCACAATTTGAAGTCTGCTATTGTCAGCAAGGCTAATATTGGGACTTCAAGTTGCTGGCAAATGAAGTAGAAAAAAGTATGCAGTCTGGGATTACTGGAACATTGGGAGCTCTTTTTCTCACATCTTTGCTTTATGGATGGCAGGAATAATGTAAGAAGAAACTCAGAGCCACTTTGTCATTCACACCTTTGGCAGTTCATTCAGTTAGAAAAGCAGCTACTACTGCCAAACTATTTTATTGCCGGTGAGTATCACTAACAGAATTACTGGAGGTGCAGGATGTAGGAGAAGAATAGGTGCTCTATTTCTTGACTGACAAATGGTATTGTTCTATTTGCAGTTAACTAAGGACTACCAAAGAAAACACCTTGGCATGATGATTTAGCAATCACTTAAACACCCTGTTGAATTAGGTGTCACAAATGGACACTTAGCATTAACTCAGCTATAAATTGGAGGGTGTTTTAATGGCTAGAAGCCTATTATGACCAGTATTAACAAAGAACTTTAGATCCTC
This sequence comes from Sagittarius serpentarius, assembly GCA_034782735.1. NCBI lineage: Eukaryota > Metazoa > Chordata > Aves > Accipitriformes > Sagittariidae > Sagittarius > Sagittarius serpentarius. The sequence goes on along the minus strand of JAVKLA010000027.1, from coordinate 34,539,795 downwards.
AGAGTCCTGGGCAAACAACTGATAGTCTTAGAGCTGCCCATAAATCTGTTTCAATATAGTTTCATGGATATCACTATCGGTGTAATGAGCTGCTGTGCACAAGTACTGTGCTCACTTTGAGAACACTGTAGGTTCACACTCATAATTAAGGTGTTCCAGCTGAAGACATTTATAGAGGCCACAGTGACAGGTCTAACAGTGCTGCCGGTCTCTGTGCGGTGGTGTAAGAACAGCTGTCGGAAGTCAAACAAAAGATCTGGTGGCCAAACTCTGTCAACAGACAGTTACAGAGGCCAAGAGAAGAGTCCAAGGGCAGGTCAAGCGTATAGTGATGATTCCCCAGCCTCCCCTTCCAGCCTACAGCAGTCTGCAGCTCAGCAACTCCCTTTCCAGAAGAGGGATCTATGTATTCAATAGCCCTTGAGGGATTTCTTTCCTTTTCTTTTCCCACAAATTTGGCTACTCAAGTTAGAAGCTATGTAAACCTTTTGGCATCCACCACTGACCATACAACTGTGTGTTCCACAGCTTCACTAGCAAGAGATGAAAAAAATTTCATCTTCTCTTTAATCGAAACTATCACTCAGTCATTTAATTTGATGTTCTCTACTTCTAATGTAGAGACAGTGAACAGCCAATTCCTACTTACATTATTCATTGTTTTATAGACATATGTCCTATCTACACTCATTTATCTCTTTTCCAGGCTGAAGAGTCCTAGACCATTTGTTCTTGACGTTGAAGTTCTTCCACACATTTGATCATCTTTGCTGCACTACTTTGAGTCTTTATTTTTATTATCATGGCCTCTTGAGATGGGGCATCTGAACTGCATGAATTCCTCTGTAGATGTACCGTTCCACTTACACTGTAGAAAAATGATGATTTTTGTGTTCTTCATTTCCTGACATTTCATTTGGTTTTGACGGCACGCAGGCCATAGGTGTCTTGCTTTTAGTTGGAGCCTTGCTATTCTTATATACATCTACACTGAAAGTTGATGCATTTTAAATAATTTTATTTATTTTGACTAGCTGGCATTAAAATAACAGTGAGAATAAGGTTTCAGTTCCTACTGACAGCTTGAGTTTGCCCTCTGACTCCCCTGTTGTCTCCAAGTCTCTGACCTAAATTGCCCTTTATTCATTCTCATTTTAACCTAGGGTAGCCAAGAGTTTGCCACTTCAAATAAAGAACGTGTGCTTCTCACCACATGTCTTCCACCGAGCTCGAACATTTTTGTTTTCTCCCTTCAAAAACTCACAATAGCAGTATTGATCAAGGACCTTTTAAAAATAAAGCACTGTAAATCGTCAGTTGAAACGATGCATTGGAGGCATAAAGATGTTAAAATAAAAAGCAGTAGACACACCTAATTAGTCTCATTATTTTGTGCTTCACAATGTAAATTTTGTTCTACTTCCCCAAGATTTTAGCTAGGAGGAACACTTTTTTCAGCAGGGTTTGGCTGGTAGAGACTTTACCATAGACTATATTAATCTATTTGGTCTTTGAATAAATTATTCAGGCTATTTCAAGGCAGGGTTAAATTATAGCAAAGTAAGCATTTTTATGTATTCTTGCACACTTACACTCTAACTGAGAGGTCTTTTGCTTCAGCTAAACCATACTTACCTCTCGGATCAAGAACAAACACAAATTTTACGGATCAAAGAGCGTGAGTATAATGCCCCCTGAATAAGATACATTACTAATCAAATGAAAACAACAGCTGAGGATTTTGAATGATGCACAGGTGAGCCCCAGTAGAGTTCAAATCTGGATAGCCCATGTAGGTTAAAGACCACACAGCCTAACTGCCTCACTGTGTTTCTCACCAGCCTGAGCATGAGAAGCGATTGAGAGAACAAAGTGTTGATGCACAGCAGTGAACCTTTGAAGCTGAAGATGAATTTTACAATAGTACCATCTGGTCCTCTAGGTGAGGAAAGAATGCAATCATTCTGCTTCTGCCCTGCGCACAGAGAAATGAAGGCTTTGGTTCAAAAATGACTGATGACAGGCAGAAAGGTGAGGAGATGCTTAACCGTCAGCTTTTCTTGGTTCCCTCTGAAAGGGGAATTTCTGTATTCAGGCTACAACATTTCTAAGTTCGGTTTCATTAGTGAGATGTGTTTCCATTTTCAGCTAGTGGTGTGACGCTCCCAAAGGATACAGGACATCCAGGTGTAGCACAGGCCCACCTCATGTAGAATACCTCGCCTTTGTCATCCACAAAGGACTTAGCCAGTGCTCTGAATTTGAAAGCTGTTCATGGCAATTTGAAATGAATACTTCCTTCTGGCAACAAATATTCAACTCTTCTTTCAAATATTGAAGCATTATAGATACCATTGGTGAAGACAGGACATGAAAGTAGAACAACCCTTTAAAAAAGATAATTAAAATTAAGTATTTGACTGTAAAGCCAAAGTCACACTGCCAGAACTACAATTTCCTTGTCTGATATCAGACAGCTCTGAGCAGCTGTCAGTCTTTATGGCAGCCATCTGCACTGATCAAATAAATGGTCACTGATTTTTCAATGGAAGCAAAAGCCAACATCTCTCCAGTGCTGACTGTTCTCTGGGGGGATCTCTTCTTGCTCAGGCTTGGCATTGGTTCTCTGTTCCTCTACTGCAAGAATTACAAGAGTGAAATAGAGTGGAAAACATCAGATCACCAAGATCATGTGATGAATGAGGCTATTAGAGCAATTAGATGAACAGTTATTGAGTTTTATCTGTTTTGCTTGGTAAAATAAAATTTTAAGTAGGCTCATCTGTCTCACCACACCCGATTACTTTGGAGGTCAAACTTGCAGGAAACTTTTAGAATGGTAACAGCATGAAAACTGCACATACGGGCATCAAATTACTTGTAAACACATTTTGCCTAGCCTGTACAAGAGAAGACTGCAAAAACACTGCAGTAAGGGTAAGATTTGCTTGACCTAAGATAATCTATCAAATGATTAGGAATTTAGTTTAAGCCAACTCTCCAGGCGTATTCCGTAACCAAGGAAAAGAGCCAGACCCCTCCAATAAGACATCATTCCCTCATAAAATAAGGCTCTAAAATAGGTGAGAAGAATCACTCTCTGCAGATTTCTCTCTCTCTATTGCCCATAGAGCAACCGCAGATGTTTAGCTCAGACACAACACCTAAAGTTTTGATGGCTAAATTATCCCACTCCCAGTGACTGAGCAGTGGCACTTAGCATTTCATGTTGATTCATGTCAAGCGATTCACACTGGAAGGCACAAGTAGAATTATGTCAAATGAGCTCTGCAGTAACTGCACCCACCCTGAAAAGCACCCAGGCTTCATATCTCACTGCTCAAGGAATGCTTGGCTTACAGCAAACCTCTTGCAGACAGGAAAGCCAAGCTCAGATGGGGCTGTATTAGCAAAAGCATAGCCAGCAGGTTGAGGGAAGTGTTTATTCCCTTTGGTTCCAGAGGGGAAGCTCGTCTCAAGTGCTGTGTCCCACTCTGGACTCCTCTGTACAAGCAACGCCAACAAACTGCAGGAAGTCCCTCAGAGGGCTATGAAGGTGATTAAGGGGCTAGAGCAAGGAGGGACGTACAAGAAGAGGCTGAGGGAACTGGGATTTTTCGGTCTTAGGAAGGCTATGAGAAGACCTTCTTTCTGTTTACAACTACCTAATGAAAGGATATAGAGAAGTCGAGCCAGACTCTTCTCAGTGGTGCACAAAGGAAGAATGAGACACAAGGGACATAAATAACAGCAAGGGAAATATAAAATAGTTATAAAGAAAAAAATCTCCATAATGAGAGCGGTCAAGCACTGGAACGGGCTGTCTACAGAGGCTGAGGAGTATCCCTCCTTGGAGATATTAAAAATACAACTGAGCCAGGCTCTGAGCAACTTCACCTAAGTTGGCTCTGCTTTGAGCAGAAGGTTGTGCTAGATGACCTCCAGACATCCCATCTACTCTAAATCACTGTATGACTCTATGCAACGTTTGTCAAAAGAAAAAAAAAGACAAAAAAAGAATGTTATGGTTTTTTAAATAATAGTATGCAATGTGATACTGAAAAGATTGAGTGATATACAAATCCATGATAGTGATTTGGGTTTGGTCATGTGTGTAGGATCGATCTCACCTAACTTTAGCTGTCCTAAATGTCAGTGTGCAGTCTCATAACAGAGACTACACTTCCCTCTGTAAATAAAAGACAGATAGACCTTGAGGATGGGAATTGTCTGAGCTATTTCAAACACTCATCTTACAATGCACTGACATTCTCCCTGGATGTCAGTCTTCCTATCAAGAGATCCTAGATGACTATCTTAGACTAGACACTACCTTTTAGGTAGTTATTCGGGAGGATAAAACCCATTCTTGTGTCAAACAATAGAAATATATATATATTAAAAGCAATACAGAAATGAGTGACAAGAGTTATTAAAAGGAAAAGTCATTTTAGGAGAAAGTAATAAACATGAAGGGACACAAATACTCCAGGTTCTTTCACATGCTACAGTGGACTTTCAACAAAACCAAAGAGCAAGATTCAAACTGTTGAGATACGTCATTTTCCCACAGTACATAACAGTGGAATTCACTGCCAACAGGCACCATCAAGCCAAAGAGGAAACATAAATTAAATATTAACAACATCTTTTCTTTTCTGAGATTATATGTTCTTAAAATAATCCCAAACAAAATTACTTTGGCAATGCTGAATTTAAGATAAAAAAAGCAACCAATCAAATACATAATAATATAATAAACTATCCAAAGTTACTTTACCAGACAGCAGCACAAAATAATCAGTTAAAGATAATGTGCTTTGGCTAATAAATAAAACTAGAAGAGAACTCAGACTAGGCACAGGCACATACACTCAGCCTCTTCTCAACAGCCATATCAAATAAACAGTAAACTGGCTGTTACATTAAATTAAAAACAAAAAGCAAAAACTCAGCCATCACACTACAAGAGACTTATTGATATGAGCTAGGAAATTCCTTCCATATTATCCCATATATGGTCTGGCCATATGCTACTGACCACTCTGTTGTTAAACTAAATGCTATATTAAATGGACTAAAACTTAAAGGTGTGCTCTAGTACAGAAATTGTTATGTTTCTGTGTCTAAATTAATTTTAAAAAATAACTCAGTATTTTAATCTCTCCCTTTTCACTAAAATTGTTTTTCAGTCATATCCCTGTCCAATTTAAAAAAAAAAAATCTTTTTCATATATGCTTTGTATTCCGTAAACTGTATAGACAGTTCAAATTAGCTAGGCCATTACAATACTCTAAACCTTCCACCGTGCAAAAATCCACACCAATTCTTCAGTCTAGTCAAGTGTTGTCCTTGAGAAGGGGTGGTCAACATGGACCTACTCTAGTTTGCCAGATTTCACTGCCCAATGATCTGGTTCCTGCTTCCAGCCTCCCTGTGGCCCCTCGGACATAGTTAAGGGCCCAGACCAGCTCATGCTGCACTGCCTGCTGCCTTCTTTTAACAGATGGGGAGGGTTCCTCTTCTGTCATATGGCTCCTCTTCTGTCAAAAGCACATTCATATGAAATTCAATGAGTAGAGTTAGGTACATAAATAGAGTCTTCTGGCCTGATAAACAGTGGGGGAATAGTGTTTTTTTCAGTGATACAGCAGGTGCAAGTCCTCCATAAGGTGAGACACGAGCAGCCTCCAGCTGTATGGCACACATCCTCCATATGGCTGGAAATATAGCATGGTGGAGGACACCTGGATTTTGTTTGTGTGAGCAGTACCAGTCCTGTCACCAAAGGAAAAGTGGCTCATTTAAATACTACAGACTGGAAATAATTTATTATAAATTTGTGTAAACTCTTTCTAGGATTAAAATCCTCACTATTAATAGGATCTTACTATCTGCTTGCACTCTGCTTACTTTAGCTTCCTGGTGCTGGGTCTGTTTAAAGATCTCCATTTGCTATCAACAGTTTCTACCAACAGGATTACTTATAAAAGAATCATTTGACTGCCCGTAAACTTACTTTCTTAGTGAAAAAAATATATGCAACTATCTTAGGGATCCAATTTTAATGTAGTGGGTTTTAACTCAGAGTCCTCTTTGCAGTTCTTCAAACTGTTTCCAGTTTTTCAATGCCCTTTCCAAAGCGTGAATGCTGAAACAGCGTGCACTGTATCTGTATTGGTGTGGTGGGTTGATGCTGGCTGGATGCCAGATGCCCACCAAAGCCGCTCTATCCCTCCCCTCCTCAGGTGGACAGGGGAGAGAAAATATAACAAAAGGCTTGTGGGTTGAGATAAGGACAGGGGGAGATCACTCACCAATTACCATCACGGGCAAAACAGATTTGACTTGGGGAAATGAATTTAATTTATTACCAATCAAACCAGAGTAGGATAATGAGAAATAAAAACTAAATCTTAAAACACCTTCCCCCACCCCTCCCTTCTTTCCCGGCACAGCTTCACGCCCGATTTTCTCTCCCTTCTCCCCACAAGTGGCACAGGGGGACGGGGAATGGGGATTACGGTCAGTTCATCACACTTTGTCTCTGCCGCTCCTTCCTCCTCAGGGGCAGGACTCCTCACACTCTTCCCCTGCTCCAGCGTGGGGTCCATCCCATGGGAGACAGCTCTTTGTGAACTTCTCCAATGTGGGTCCTTCCCACAGGCCGCAGTTCTTCACGAACTGCTCCAGCATGGGTCCCTCCCACGGCAAGCAGTCCCTCAGGCACAGAC
>JAVKLA010000027.1:34493899-34531859 GCA_034782735.1 Sagittarius serpentarius | reverse complement strand
GAGTCCTGCCCCTGAGGAGTAAGGAGCGGCAGAGACAAGGTGTGAGGGACTGACCCCAACCCCCAGTCCCCGTCCCCCTGTGCCGCTGCGGGGGAGGAGGGAGAGAAAACCGGGAGTGGAGTTGAGCCAGGAAGGAGGGAGGGGTTGGGGAAGGTGTTTTAAGATTTAGTTTTTATTTCTCATTATCCTACTCTGGTTTGATTGGTAATAAATTAAATTAATTTCCCCAAGTCAAGTCTGTTTTGCCTGTGACAATAATTGGTAAGTGATCTCCCCCCTCCTTATCTCGACCCACAAGCCTTTCATTGTATTTTCTCTCCCCTGTCCAGCTGAGAAGAGGGAGGGATAGAGCAGCTTTGTTGGGCACCTGGCGTCCAGGCAGGGTCAAGCCACTACATCATGGAAGTAGCAGCCTGCATGTACTACATAGTCTGCAGAGAATGTTGGGCAACTCTACAGGTAAGTAGGATGGCTATGGTATGAGGACCCCTTATATGTGAACAAAGCAAGGTGCAACGCAGACCTCTGCATCACTTATTTCTGCTTGATTTCTGCCTGTTTTCTCCCAGGATCTCCTAGGCACTTGGTATGAAGTTCAGTGATGTTCAGTAGCATGTCGTTGTGCTTTGGAACCTTTCACTGTAAGAAATTATTTCAAAGTTAGAAAAATCAAAACAATGTAAAGTTTCAATAGTAACAATCTGCTGGATAGATCAAGCTCAAGGGAGTAGAAGAAAAATTTACTCATCACTTTTTAACATAAACCGTGTGACAAACCCTTCCTGGATATGAGACTATTCCTATCATGTTTTTTATGTCTAGGTAACACTAATAATTGGTGCAGCCTTCTCACTCATTGCAGCCTTGAAGACCCTCTGTAACTTATTCTGTGTAGTCTGTTATGCATTCCTGTTTTGCGGAAAAATTTGAAAAGGCAGCAATGAGCAAGAAATAACCTATGGCTGGGATAATACGTAGTCTGATATGATGTTTATGAAAGTGTAATTTTTATTTTAATAAAAATGGTAGTAAATCAAATGTGGTGCCTGCTAGACATCAGAGAGGATATGAGAGTTGCTTATAAAGAACTCATATTCCCTAATTCTAACAGTTGCTGCAATTCACACAATAGGTTGACTGTTCTGCGATCTCTTTCAATACTTTTAAGGACATTGATGTTTGTGGGGTTTTTTTAAGTCTGTCATGCATGTCACAGGAATTCTGTAAAGCCAAACTGGCAGGCTGGAGTACTGCTGAATACATTTTATCTGGTATATAATTCACGAGTCCGTGCACTACTTTTTCTCTTCCTCAGCCAACAGGTATGTCAAAAATTTGTATTTTACAACTTATTTTGACTAAGCTTTCATATTCCATGGAATCTTAAAGATTATCCCCAGACAAGAGCCACTTTGATTCAGTTTTTTAATATGTCCTGCACCAATGCAGGCACTCAGATGTTGCTGAACCCCACTATAGAAAATGTTTACAAGACTATTCTCCACACTCATCATATTTGTCAACATTTAACCATTTCAATTAGTATTGTTTGTCTGAGGTTTTTAAAATGTTGATTCAAATTAGAATTATTAAAAATAAACTGAAAAAAGCATTGAAAAAGAAATCCACAAAACTTCCTGTATTTGACTTTCCATGTAATTTATTGAAAGTTTTCCAGTGACAAAATCTGATATTTAAGATTTTGAAAATTTGGGTGGATCTTTATTAATATTTGAAAAAAAAAACAGAAATGTAAAAAAATAACTTTGTGTAGTGATAATTGACAATGGATGACTAGAACCACTAACCATTTGCAACTCAGAAAACAACAGGTATGACTGCAGGATGTATAGTATCCAAATAAAACAGAAAAACATTAATGCCATTATACCCATGTGAGACCTTAGCTAAAACAACTAGCCATATTCTACCCTCCCTGTTCAGAAAAGATCAATCCAAGCTGTAGCAGACAATGAGTGTATCTAGGACACCTGACTTAGTGAGAAAAATGGTGTATCTACCTTCCAAGAGAAAAATGTAAATTTGATTGAGCAACAAATGAAAAAATAAGAAGGCTTATTTATGAGGATATGACTGTTGTCTAGAAGTTCTTTAAGAGAGGAAAGGACAGGCAGGGAAAAATATTTAAGATACCAGGCAACACTCACATTAAAACTAGAAAAGTAAAGTTGCCATGAATACATTCTGAAAAAACTAGAAGAAGGTTTTTGACCATCAAGAGGAAAAAAATTCTAACTCAATTCCTATTAGAAAGCCTGGGAACAAAACCTACCTGCTTTTAAGTTGCAGATTCAGCAGTTTGGAATACATACTCTCTTTGACGTTAAAGAATTATGCAAAATGTTCCGAGGATGTACAATCTTCTGTAGTCCTATTAAATTGTTTGTACTCAGAAAACTGCATTGCTTCTGCAGTATATTGAAAACTAAATCTTTCAACCATTTCTTATTGCTTTTGCTACAGAAGATGTCATTTAATGGGAAAAATATGGTGCCTAAATAGGACTGCCGTGATAGCTGAGTCAATCTTGAACAAAATGGGTTCACTGTGATGATTTATGCTGCCATCATTCTCCCAGTGTCACTGAGAAAACTCACATCTCGAAGTCTTTGGCTTGGAACTCTTCACACGTATAAGTTTATTTGCCTGTAGGGGAAAATTCTCATGGACTTTGCGTCACTGCAGAAGAGATTATAATTAGGTATGATTGCAGTTTCAGAGAACAACTACTCAAAAATCAGTCAGTGAGATACTGATACTATTATTAATAATTCTTGCACATGAATATATTGAAACTATTGTTCTGCAATTCCGTGTTAGTGGAATGTGAGCATCATTCTTCACTGAACCAAGTATTATAAAATACCTTATGACAGCTACATTCTTAATGTGGAAAAGTGAGAAACAGTCACCAGGGAATTAATGTAGTTCTTCTGGAAAAGGCCAGTATTTCAAATATGTGCAGGTAGATCCATTAGGTACAATTAAAAGGTCTAGCCAGTTTGACTAGGATCCCTGGGCACTAGTACAAACACGTTCAACTCAAGTTATCTGGGAAAACATCATGGGCAGTCCCATGCCTGACTGTTGTGTCTGCGAATGCAAGTGTCACAAGCTGCAGATGCCACAGCAGTTTCCCACCTGGGATGGGGAAGCACCTTGACCAGACAGCTCTGGACCCATTAGTCCCAAAGGTAAAAGAAGAGATCCACAAGACAATAAAATTATGTTTATAGCAAGCAGAAAAAAAAACCCAGAAATCTCCTTCCATGACTATTTGAGAAATTATAAAAAACTCTTGATCGGGCTGGGGCAAGGTAATGTCTGTAAGCAGAGAAAACACCCTTTCTGGGCCATGAGATATAACTGGACAAAATGGAGAGGCTTCATCAGATTTGAAACAGAAGAGCAATCTTCAAGTTCAGTATTGGCTGAGGACCTGACAGGACAAGCAGGCTCATGTCCACTAATAGTAAGACTTCAAAAACAAAGCACATGCGCATAGTCATATTTCTGGCAAACAAACAAAGGGACCAGCCTTTCAACAGCAGTATCTGGTGGAGGCTGAGCCGTTGGGGAATATGGTTTTAAATCATTTATTTAAACAAGACAAGATTCTGATCTCATTAGACTGGTGAAAATCCAAAGTAATTCTGAAACTTTCTAGACTGGGATTCAAAAATCTTAGTATCAGGGAAAAAAAAAAAAGAAAAGAGCTCTCCTTTTTCAGTAATATTGACATAAGAATTCTGTTTGATCTTTGTGGACATATGCTTCAAACATTGCTTCCTTTTTTTAAATAGGGAGCTTTTTAATTTTTTCTGTTTTTTAAAGGACTGCCTTTATTGCTTTTTCACTTTTGCTGTCTCACTATTCCAAGTTATTTGGATTTTTTTATTTTCTGGTTCCACCCTTGTCAATAGATTTATAACAAAGTTTGCTGTACAGGAAGATCAAAGCATTCATCCTTAATCTAGCACAATTATCAGATGTAAAAAACAATGTAGAAAAAACAAATGTAATGGTTTCTTAAAAAGCGGGGTGGGTGGGAAAGATGGAGACCAATTTTGCAGTTTGAAGTAGGACGCAGACCAGCAGCTGCCTTTGCACTAGGGAATACCAGTTACATAAAGGACATGTTCTTTCAGCACCTCTGAAGATGTCACAAGCAATTCCCCAGGCCCCCCTCTGCCACCCCTTAGCCACACCAGCCACCTCCTTCCAGCCTTACCCTAAAAGCCCTGAGCTTGTAAACTTTGTGCCCGGAAGAGATTGCATTGACCTCACTGAAATTTTCCACGTGCGTGTCTGTGAATGCTCTACAAGGTGTACCCGCAAGGTTGGACCCAAACACCATTTGCTGCAAGCTCTTTGCCTGCCTAAGGCGTATGAAATGCAGGTACATCCACAGGAGCTGGGGAGCAGTTTCTGCAGCCAGGCCACGTGCCGTGAGGCAAGGCAAGGGGCTCCCCGGCACCGACCTGGCAGCACCGACTGGCAACAGGCTCTGCCGCTCCATCGCGTCGCGCTCCTCCCCAGTCTGTCCGCCCAGCCCCAAAAGTGGAGGCCAGCCTGTAGGCACTGGGTCGGCTCTGCAGGCAGGAGTCTCGCTTGTATCGCTGGCGAGCTACTTGAAAATGAGACAGCCGTCTCTTCAAACTCGTCTTCAATTTCTAATGAATGATTGATTGTTTTTAAACTACTGCATTGTATATTTTGGGAAAGAATTTATGATTTACCAAAAAATTTCCTGCTGAAATAAAGCCAAATGGAGACTGGTCTGGGCCAAGTTGCTCAATGTTCATGAGCAAGAACATGTTTTTCTTTTTCTTCCTTTCTTGTTTTATGCATGTTTCTGGACTCATTTCATCAGCTGTCAGTAGTTAAATACCATTTCAGAAAAGGGTTTATTATTGTAATTTCCTCAATTATTCTGTTTGTTTCTGCTATGGTCTCTTGAAACAAAATTAGTCGGCTAAAGTACTAATAAAATATTTTCCCCTGCTGCCCCTTGCAAAGGGCCTTCGCCTTCAAGGTGCTGTATTTCCTGAGCCAGTTTGCACCTTGAAGACCGTGATCTTAAATGCGGGCTTTTTTCTGTGTGCCGCATTACTGCTTTCCAAGGGACAGCAATGACTTCGGTTCACCGACAGCTCATGTCCCCAGACCGTACCCAATGGCACGGCAGTGCATGAAAACCAGGAAAGGAAACCTATGGGAAATAAAACGGGAAGCAAGAGCACTTTTTCGTCACATCAACAAAGAAAAACAGAACAGATACAGTAAGTGGTAAAGCAATCCAGCTTAAATATATAGCTAGATAACGGATTAGCTTAGGCAAATGCAGGTGCTCATCTAATAGCATAAGTCTTTTGAAGAGTTAAATTAAATGTACATTAAGATATTTGGAAATTTCTGTTTTTAAAGCTGTATTCTTCATAGGAGAGAAAAGCAATTATTTTCCATGTAAGGGCTAAGGAGAGCAGAACCCAGCCTCTGGCAAAGCGGACATGCTGGGCACGCAGGGCCGGCTTTGACACCACGGAGGTCAGTGGAAGGCTCTCGCTGGACCTCACGGGGCTTTGGATGAGGAACCTGGCCATAAATGATGGTGGAACATGACAGCACGCAGCGACATCAGGCAGCCCTGGTGCTCCCTCTCCGCTGCCCCCAAAGCGAGACGAACACAATGCGTGACAAAGGCACAGAACGAGGCAGCCAAAAAATCATGAGCCTCAGATGTTTACAGTGTGACATCTGCTTCTGGCTCAAGCAAATCTTATGCTGAATTCGGTTGCCTTTCCTCCAAGACACCCAACGGCAGATAACCTCAATTTATCGGTTCCCATTTCCAATACTGTTTATCTTAAATACAAGCAGAGATTATTTGGCGCACAATAGAAATGCAACTATTTAAAAATCAAAACTAAGCAAAATCTATTTACAGGTTTGTAATTTCCCTGTGAATCATGAATAACTAGTCCAATGCTTCCAGTGTCAGACATTCAAAATCATGAATCATGAATCAAGCCTTGAAAACAAGCATTTGGCTTTAAGAGCTCAGATTTTTAAAAATAATAAAAGCTGAATTTTTTTAACTTAATTTCTCTACATTTTGGCATCCATACCTCTGCATTGACTAGAACTGGAAATTTACATCTTTACAATGCAGGTGAGAGTCTCCCTTGTTCACTTGACACCAGGGGACTTTAAGGAGCAACCAACAATTCTGAATCCAGCAATAAATTTCCAAGTTTGGTTTGTGTTTTCACTACTCCACATGGGCAGGTTAAACAGGTATCAAGCATAGATTCTCACAGTAGAAACCGTTTGCACTGAAACACCTCTGCGTTTTGGTGTTTCAGCATACGTTTCACATACATAACTTTGCTGTCATCCAGAGTCGGGATAATGAAGTGTCTGTTGAAATCATCAGGAATCTTTCACTCTGTCTCAGGGCTTTGCATCATTCATACCTTCTGCTTGAATTTAGTATTTAAAATTAATAAAACCCAATAAATAAATTTTGCATTTACTGCAAAAATAGAGAACAGCAGAATTTCCAGAACATTTGCAAATCAACACCTATCCACTCTGCGTGATGCAGCCCTCCCTCATTGCCCTTGTAGGTGGTAAATTCAGCGAGGCAGGCAAAGCTGTCTGTGCCTTTATGTTTGTACAGTGTCCAGCACGGAGCAGATCTGATGGGGCTGTGTTTGGTCCACTACTTTCAGTTTGCTCTCACCTCTCTACTTCAAGGCTGCAGCAGGCAATAAAAGCAAAAGTGCCAAAATACTGCAAGTGTACGTAGTCTCACTTCATTTCTAGCCTACCTGGAAGCGGAGGTACGAGGGACTTTGTGAACTCTCACAAGACTTCCAACAGCCCTAAGCCATCCAGATTAGATCAGCTGCAGATAAACATCCGAACACTGTGATGTTTATCTACATGAAATCAAACCTTTCGAAGGTCATCTGTCCCTTTCTCTAACTACTATTATCTGTTGCTTTGAGAACCTGCATCCATCCCTATCAAAGTTATGTAAGCTCCCTGTGATGCTCGTAAACAGTCCCTCTATCATTTGTAAAAATGCAGTCTCTCATTAAATGCATTTGTGACTTCAGCACTTGATGCATACAGTATTTTATTGGCTTTTTCTCAGAAATACACATTTCTTTTATCATCTGATACTTAAAATAACTATTGCAAATAAATAAAGAAAAAATGTGTGTACCACAAAAAAAAAACCATACAAAAGCTTTAGCTATGCCAAGATTGCTTAATTCTGATTAGCAATGACCATTAAGCAATCATTTATGGATTTACTGTGAGTGTTCATAGATACTAATGGGTTTTAGAATTCCTTGGGAATCCTCAAAGGTCAAAGGAAGAAAATGAACTATGAAGTGATAAAAAATGTATTAGGTGACTAATGGACAGGTTGTATATAGAACGGTTCCAGCAGAAAACGTTGAATTTTACCGCTCAGATTTAAGCAAAAGTAAATCTTGGGAGCAGTGGCCCTTCCCCACTCAAGTAACTAATGAAGAGAAAATTAAAATGCTTCGTGGGGAGGCATTACGCGGTTTGCTTTTACCTGTCACTAAGAATACATAGGATATGGCAAGGTCACTGATATGAAGTTAAAACTTACTAGGTTTTTTTTAGAGAGGTAGCTTCTTGCTCTCTATTTAGCTTCAAGTTTTTAACCATACATTTACATTTTTGAATATTTTTGCATTATTGCATTCTATGCAACTCAAGACTCAAAGCTCTTCCCAATTTAATGAGTTTATCTATATACCACTTAGATTAACAGTTTGGTCCCCACAGCAGGAAAGGGAGTAGGAAAAGCTGGAAAGGACTTGCATGCTTCACTGTAGGCACAGTCTCAGGATTAAGGCCCAGGCTTGTGCATCTGCCCCAGATCCCAACCCTGCCTTGTGCACCACAGGGCAGTCCCGCACCTCCACGGCAAACCCGGCTCCCAGGGCCCTCCAATGAGACTAAAACCATGGGGGGTACAGGAGTCCGAGTGTTCAACCAACACAAACTTATTTTGCATGGTCAGATACGTTCAAAAATTTCTGACAGGGTGGATTCGTCTCAGGAGACCTCAGGCCAGATCAGATACTGCGTGCTGGGGCTGCTGGGAGCTGGTGCCAGCTCCAGCACTGCTTTGTCTTCCCACGGCTGGCGGAAAGCCAGAAGCCGGCACGCAGCCTGCGTAAACACTATAGCCCCTGCTCTGGCTAATTTGACAGAAATGCAGGCCTGGTCCACAGCAGATTTATATGGGTGGGTGAGTCAGCCGTGCACAGATATGTTATTAATGACTGTGGAGCCGTGTGTGGAGCTAACATCCAGCTTGCAAGTGGCCCACAGAGTTTACTCAGCCCTCCTCCTGGCTGAAGTCACCTCAACCATGAAGTATTCTTCCCGGTACCATCACTCAAAGAGTGATGACAAATCCAAAGGGTTTTTCTGGAGGCAATTTTAGTGTATTTTTGCATAGTGAACGGCAGTTTCACTGAGCAGGGAAATAGGTTTGGATCCTTGTTAGAAATACTTTCATTCAGAGCAGAAGAAAGCAATCAGAAGTAAATACAACCTGCAGTGTGATATATGCCTGTTACCCACATGAATTCTGAGGACTGATACCACACTACATACCTTTAAAGTTAGGTTATTAAAATGAAGTAATTCTATTCCAGCTTTTCAAGAATTGATTCAATCAGGTGGATAAATGCAGGCCTAACTTTTAGCTTGTCAGCAAAGTTCCTAATCTAAATAAGCTTGTCCACATATAAGGACAATTAGTATTTCTTTTTTCATAATTGGTCATTTTCTGCAAAAAACACTGCTTTTTGGGTCTGAATAGTTTCTAAATTTAAATTACATAATTATATATAGGGAAAGGAAGGGAAGGGAAGGGAAGGGAAGGGAAGGGAAGGGACGGGAAGGGAAGGGAAGGGACGGGACGGGACGGGAGGAGAGGAGAGGAGAGGAGAGGAGAGGAGAGGAGAGGAGAGGAGAGGAGAGGAGAAGAGCTGTTGACATCAACTTTTCCAAATCAGCTGTGTTGATTTCAGAGGCTGAATGCACAGGAGCCCAGGAAGCACGCAGTGCTGCCAGCTTCCCCCTTCCCCCTACTTGTCCTCTCCAGCCCTGTAGTTAATAAAATGCACATGGTTTTGAGTGATCCAAGTTCCTGTCCTCCTGCTGCCTGACTCAGCACAGGGGGTTGGTGCGAGGTTTCCCACTCTCCATGTGGGTGTCCTACCTGCTAGACTAGGAGGTACACAGAGGAGGAGCTCCTCTTCTCAACCTTTACCACTCTAAACTGCTTACACATTGCCTGAATGAGGAAGAAAAAGCTGTGGTAAATAGTGACTGAGGAGGGAGCCAGGACAGTCAATATACTGAACAACTACAAACATGCTGAATTATTTATGCAAAGGACAATATCTTTATCTAGAAGGATTAAGACAATCAGCCCCTAAAACCTTGTGGTGCACTATCAAGTCCTAGTCCTAGAAAACAGAAGAGAGACTCTTAGCCAAGCACTGTGAATACTGAGCCATATATGGGAAGAATATTACCTCTCCCTAGCTTTATGAATGCAATCTTTTGAGTTTATTAAGTGCGCCTAAAAATTACTTGAAAGTATTTACTTAGCGAGCAAAATGAACAGTTTCAATACTATGGAAAAACTGAGTGAATATTGAGTGATTTGCTTTCTATTTTTAAATTACAATTTGTATAATGAAGGAGGAAAAGGAAAGAAAAACTGGCAAAGTGAGTGGATCCAACAGACCAAAGCAACTGGGGATTTACCATGGATAATACTGTAGGTATAAGTACTTCTTCTGAAGGAGAAAGATCATGCTAGAAGAGCCAGTTTGCTAGACTTCAGTATATGCAGGGTAGGGGAAATCTTTGACCAGTTCTATTAGTTAAGAAAACAGGCAAGGTGTTTATTTTCTTTAATCTCAGTCAATAGCAATGAACAAAGTATGACTAAAAACAGCCCAAGGAGTCAGTGTACTACTGGATGTTCATATCTGGAAGGAGAATAGAGTGTAACTGATCAATGGTCATCTCCATCAAGACAAATTTAGCTGGGATTTTTCCCTTCCAAATTGTCGCGTCTGAAGCTAGTAAAAGTTGAAAGGAGGATGGATATCTGCAAAGATAATCTTTAAGGTGTGTGTACTGTTTTCACAGCTATTAGATCAAAGCCCTTTACTGAACTATTTTATTATCAGACTTATAAATCAGCCTCAGTTCATTTTACAAACATTAGTACTGCCATCAATTACATGCATTTAGGACTAATGGTTTTACAGGAATGTTAATAGTACAACATTATTTCCTGAAAACCAGCACTGAGGACTATTAAAAGGCTATTAATTGCTATATGTAGCATGCAGAATTATTTGTTTCTGGTTTTAAACAATCAGTGAGTTGGCATGTAAGTACATTTCTAACCAGTTAAACATCATGGATATCAAATTTATTAAAAGCAAACCCATTCATAAGATATCCTTGTCCAGCTTTCCTTCATAGGCATAGTCTAAGTAGACGACGGACGATTCTGCTGCTGTCCTTTAAAGCCCCCATGGTCTTGCTACAGCACTCCAGACACTGCCACAGTCCCTGCAGGCTGGTGGTCGGGGCAGACACTGTCCCCAGGCAGAAGACATTGTACCAGGCAGGGACAGGTGTCTGCTCTCAGCCTGTTTGCTCAGGGAGCAGCGATGGGTGCAGTACTGAGACCTGAACAAAACACAAATAGCACACACAGGTGCTTGAGGAGTGAGGGTTTTGCAGGAGAGAAACTTTACTCTGTAGGGTGTGAATCCCATTGCAGCTAAACTTTGGGGTCTGGCTCATCCCATACCTCAGAAATTATGAAGCACCCCCTACATTTAGTCAGGCACCTCCCATTTCACTATTCAGCCCCCTGCTAACGCAGTAGACTTCCTCTCCAGATGCACAGATTTAGCTCCAGAAGGACATAATACAAATTGCTAAATACAACGTTCCTCCTTTTGTGCTGAAATCGACTGCTCACTCCATCCAGACCTACCCTTAGCCCATACTAAGTGCTGCAGTTCTGTTTCTGATACACTAAGTAATTAAACAACTGAGGCTCAAGATGTGAATGTTACACAAGTTCATCTTATCTCCTTTCCCTTTCTAACTGTGTCGTGAACCTGAGATCTCTGCTCATTAGTTTAAGAGGCTGTTTACACATAAGAAGAGGAAGGAAAGCCAGATCCTTTGAAGCATGTGGAACTACACCGATTTCCACCAGCTGAGGAGGCAGTCCCAAGAGAGCTGTCAGGCAATCTTTAATGAACTACGATCTGGAGGGCAAAGCAAACTTCAGATCTCAAAGGCTGAGCACTATTCAGCTTCCATTAGGTCAGGTATTTATGATTACCTCAAAGATTTGCAAAGTAGGAGTAGAAAATATCCAAGAAAAATCATAATTACCTTTCATAACCCGTCCCTAGGATACAGCCTCTAACCTTGTCAAGCAATGGATATACACTCTTTCATTCACAGCTCTTAGTAAACCATGCTGCCTAAAGGAATTTCAGTAAATGGTAGGTACCATTTTACAGCTGAACCTTCATGTCAATCCTTCATTCCAGAGTGGTTCAACGTTGCAGTGACCTTCACATCCCCCTTCAGATTGAATCTGTTACCCTCAGTGAGTATAAAGGCTATAAAGAAGCACCTGATCATAAAATCCACTTGGAATGCTTTCTTAAACCTCCACCAATTATCCATTAAAAATTCTGCTTTTTACAGGCTTACTCTCCTAATGAAAACCGAATAATAGTATATTTTTTTAAAAATTTTCTAGTTGTCTGGAGAAAAGCCGTGACAACTTGAAATAATCATTGATTGATGTGACTAAATAAAATCATCTGAGTACTTCTATGGATAATAAGAGACATTAACTGTTGCTTCATAAGCAAGGGTCTGATCTAAAAGAAAAGATGTGGATGGCCTGACAATCACCTCCCTAGATCAGCCTCCAATCAGCTTGGAAAAGAAATATAATTGATATAATATTGATAATACAGAAAAAATGGATTTCATTCAGAGAAGACTGAGATGCATCAGGATTAGGTCTTCATCAGGAAGCCTTTTAATTTGCAAGGAGCTCTTACACTGTAAGGAAAACCACACCAGAAGCAGCTGCAGCAGTTTCCAGTGAGTCACCCTGCGAAAGCCGAGCGTAACCAGGAGCTGCAAGGCTTTGGCAGGCTTAAATCAGCCCAGGGCAGGAAGCTGGACCATGAGGACAAAACAGCAGCTCCGGGGGAGATTTTAATGCAGTACTGTAGCCCTTCCTTTAAAATAGACAAAATATGGATTTTTTTCTTTTCTTTGTCATTTTCACTTGCTTCCCTCCCCTCATAACAAAGTGAGAGCTAAACTCTCTGCTTTTACAGAACAGCTCTTTGACTTCACTTGATTCTGCAGTTATCACCTCATCGCCCTTTCCTCCGAAGGGCGCTGCCAGCCCTGTTTGCAGCAACTGTCCAGAGCGTTATTCCAATTTTGTTGTAAACTGCTCTAAGTAAGTACCATGTCTGCTCTCGCTGCCCCCGAGAGCATGCTCACAGGTGTCTGTAATGACCTGCCTCGGAAAGATCTCTGACCTTACCCTCTTGTCATCTTCACCTTATCTGAAACTCTCACACAGCTGACCATGATCCTTTTCTCATAATGCTGATCTCTTCTCCGTGCCCCTTTGGTATGACTTCTCTCTATCATTATGCAGAGAGAAAACCTCCAAGGCAGCTTCCTTCCCTGCTGCCTGCTCCCAAGTGAAGGAGCGCTGCAGAGCACACTCTCTATCTGACTGTAAGTCATCTTCCCGTGTTCATACCTCATCTGTGGAGCTTTTCCTCAAAGTTTGCTCTCAATTAGCTTCAAACAGGCAACAAAAGTGCTGGTAGCTAACTAAATATATTGAGGAGTGACAAGACAAATCACGCAACCCTTGCCTGCAACCTTTTCCCTGGTCCTCTCACACAATTAGCTGTTTTCACTTACTTAATGCAATAGTTAATCTCCTAATAATTTAATCTGCATCATGGAAATTCATGTCATGTTTTGTAAAAGAGATCCCGGTGTGAAAATTACATCATTTGTAGTACGTATAGGCCTTTGCATCTTACCCTTTGCAATTGTTAACTGAAAAGGGCAACCTTCATGTAAAGCATCTCTGTTACTGCAGGCATAACGTCACACTTGCATTTCATGGTGTATGAAGTTCCTACAGGTAGGAAAACTTGAGAATTAGCTATGGCTACTGGTTTCAGAAAAGAAAAAAACAAGAAAAGCCAACCTGAGGAATTTAAATAAATCTAAAAAAGAGTAGAACCACACAGAGAAGAGGACAAATTCTGCTGCAATCCCAGGCTGAACACCTAAGACCAAAGCTGAAATTCAGCTACTACATGTCCCAGGAGGCACTGACATTTTGTAAGTGTTTCAGTTTTCACAGGGCTAAAGGTTTGCGGAGAGGTGGCCGCAGGGTCCTGCTGAGGTGTAGTGAGGCCCCTTGCCGGTCCCAGGGTGCACGCGGACCTGCAGACCAGGACAGGCCGTGCCTGTAGCCTCCCTGCCAGCCTCCCACTGTTTATTTCATTGTCTCGTCCCGCCAACGAGAGAAAGCACTGCCTCTCCGAGAATGCAGGAGAGCAGAGCTCAGCTTCTCCCTTTAAACATGAACTGGAGCCAGCAAAAGGAGCAGCCATATTTTGAAAGAAGGGAATGGCCACGGGCTGATTGCCAAGTGGCTTGCTGGCACTGACTTTCAGAGGAGAGGTGAAGGCCCTGTGCAGGAGAGAGATTAGTCTTCACACTGCAGGGCGAAGAGAGTGATCTGGGACATATCCTTGCCCCGAGCGTATTCCACTCGCAGGGAGAGGGGGTCTGCTCAAGGCAGTGCTGTCAGCTTCAAGGATGCCTGTCCTCGCTCTGTGCTTCGGAGGAGAACCTAGGGATTTGACTTGGGGATGTTATTGTGATTTGGAGATGCTATTATAGTCCTGTGGCTATGGGGTCTTTAGCAGAGATTAGAGCAAAAATAATTAAATTCAAAAGGATTACAGAATCCATGCAGAGCCAAATACCTTCCTTAGCCAGGGGCATCCAAACTGCACTTAGAGCTTGCTTGTCCAAGTCGCTATTACAGCTAACAAAAATGGATATATTTTTGGTCTAGGAGCTTTAAAAGGAAAGTCAACAGCTGAGAGACAAAAGATATTAATTCTGAGACTAGTTTTTGGCAGGACTGGGAAGACTACTGAGATTGCCTGAAAAGTCTCTGGAAGTTCGGCGCTATCCTAGCAACCATGAGAATGACATTAAAGAGAGCAGATACAGAGCCTGTCCAGACCACAAACCCCACACGTACCAATCCCCAGGTCCACTGGGCTCTTTTAAAACAGCTGACATTATTTTCCAGCTTTTTAAATTATCCCAGCTTTTCTGAGCTGACATAAATCTAGACAGTGAGTTAAGCCTGGAGACAGGAGAAACATATCCAGCTCTTCAATTCCCCGCTGAATGCTGTGATGGGACTTGAACTGGCAAGAGGTTTGAAATGAAGCTGCTCCAGACTTTTTGTGAAGCCAGCATACCAGAAGACCTCCAATCCCTAAAGCATTTTTTATTGCAGAACAAAATAACGAACTAAATATTAAATTCAGTAAATAGGAGAAAACTCGGAATGTCTGGATGAGACCGATCAAGTGAAAGGCTTTAAAGCAAAGCTCCTTGGTGTCCTTGCAGGATGGGATAGGTCCTCCAGCCCTGCACCTCAGAGGTTTCCTGAGCCATGCTAGCTTATGTCATCCCCGCTGATGCTCACAGCTCCTTTCATTCAGGAGCCTCTGGGACCTTACTTTGCTGCAGACGTGCCCATTGCCCCTCACTGAGCCTCTAGACCCCAGCTGCAGGCCTCCTGTGCACCCCTTCCAGCAGCTGCCTGGGGGCAGCCAGCAGCAGGGACCCCAAGCCCGTGTCATGTCCATCAGCCCTGGTGGGACAGCCGTCACAGCAAAACAGTGGCTTATGTCTGCTTCACCCTTAGGAGACCTCCCTCTTCGCTTCTGTCTCATTCAAGGCTACTGGCCTCAAATGGGGTGATGTGGAGGAGGGTTTAGCTCTGCTTCACCAATTTCTGCTTCTAGTCCAAGCAGATTGCATACCTGTAAAATAGGTTGGGAAGGGAAAAGGGGACACAAATCCTCGCTGGCTGCTCCTGTTACAGATCCTCTGGCAACCAGATGATTTTGCACACACGCTTAGCGCTGATGGGGCAAAATGCGGTCGCTGGTACTCCTGATACCTGCAGCCCCTGGTCACTGTCACTTTTGCTCCCGGTAGCCTGTGCCCCTGTCACAGCTTCCCTGGCAGGCAGAGAGCGAGGGCCAGCAGGCAGGAACATGTTGCTGGTGGCTCCTGCCTGGTGCTGACATCCGCTCTCTGGGCTGCAGTCCATGCTGCCTTCAGCAGCAAATGGGGAGAATTCAGGTGTCTCAGCATCAAGCTTCAAATCCCAGGTCCAGTGCATGCTTAATGTGACACAAAAAGGAGCGCAGAAGGGTATAGAATAATCCTCATCCCTCAGAAGAATTACTGGATGACATCCATCTCTTCTGGGCAGCCACAGAATGAATAAAAGTGATTCTTCAGACATTTCCTCTCTTTCCCCAGGAAAACAGTAAGGAAGGAGAGGAGCGCTGTGCCTTTTATACGCAATAGTAGAGCTGCTGGTGTTCTCACCCTGAAATCAAGAGAGAACATCAAATCCATCTTCTGATTTTATTTGTATTAGTCATGGTTAGATGAAGCTGGAGGAGGCAAAGGAGGAAAAAAAGCAGGACTGGCTTTAATCTTAGCAGGGAGACTGCAAGTGGAATATAAAAGTCACCAGGGTTCAGGCTTTATGCTAATGACTATTTAGTAAATTGATAGAAAGTGGAACAGCATGGAGAAGAGACACAGAAAAAGAGGAATCCCCAGAGTACCAGGTGAGATGGGAAACTGGGCTGTATCCAGTTGAGCAGACACAGATTTGCATGCCAGAGCTCCGCGTCCCAGATGGGATGTCTGTGTGCTGCAGTGGCTGGGACAAGAGGGAAGGACTTCGTGGGTGGGAGAGAATTAGGTGTGCTCAGACACCACCTGAGTGGGCAACAGGGAAATGCGGAGGGGAAAGGAAATGCCCAGTTTGGGATATGAGAGGTGTTGCGCAGGCCGACACAGCACACACTTGGTGCAAAACATCAGACACCTACCAGGTACTGCTGGCCATGTGGGTCCAAACAGCTCCCAGATGGGATTTTAAGGAAGTAAATTTTGGCCTTTGGGTCTGAAGCAGCCACTGTGGACTGTACTCTAGCTGTGAGGGTGTAAAAAGGTACCGTCCCCAGCTGTAGCTCCAGCTCATCTCAGAAAGGTTTCTGTGAAAAGATGCACAAGAGAAAACCGCCCCTGTCAGCCCGGCTGAGTGCCGGTGGAGGCTTACATCCCATACCCCAAATTACAGCTCTGTGCTCTTCTGTCAGACAGTGATGACTGAGGAAGATAAATACAATGTGTATTCCTCTGGCTTCCAAGTGCTGGTGTGTTGCATTGAGCAACCTTTGTGCAGCTCCTGAGAGTTTTTTAATACAGGCAGTGCAAAAGCCAGAATTGAATTAAATCCGCTGTAATGAGTAAAAACACTTCAAGAAGCTGGTCTGGTGACGTTAATGAAAGGCTGAAGAGTATGTGTCTTAGAAGACATCTCAGGATTACCTGAAGGAGGATTAGTTCATTCCACAGCTCACGCACATCAATCATTTAGCTCCTCATGGATCCCTTAGCAGAGTAATTTTCATGACCCTTGATTTCTACTTTCTATATGAATTTATTATCACAACAGAATAATTAATTCCAAGCATTATCCAGAGCAATCCCCTAAAAGAGGGATTCACATATTCGCATCTTTTCAGTATTTCAAAGACGTTTGAAAGCTCTGTATTATTTTTTAATAAAAAAGGTTCAGGAAAAATATACAGCAAGTATTCACCATGTCATTTGGACTCAGTTTGGTACATTGGGCCTTCACAGCGCAGCTCAGAGCTCTCTGAGGCCACCATTCTTCCTAATACTTGAAGGGGAATGAGACCATGCTGCTCCACAGGGAAACTCAGTATTGCCTGAGGAATCCACTGTCTTTCAGAGAAAGGAAACCTATATGTATCATCACAGCAAAGAGACAGATTAATTTCATCCTTACCTCTTACTGATTGTACATCAAAATCAGCTGGTTTTGCACGTAATGCAATGGACTTATTCCTGGACTCTGGAGAGGTGGGGACCATAATCAAACCCTTCAACTCCAAGAGTCGTATGAATGATTTCTTCCTTAAGGAGGGTTGGTTCTAGATCTAATGATGACAGTGGGAGAGTCTAGGCTATGGACTGCAGTTTCATCTGCAGAATAGGTAGGTCCTCATTCATAACGGTTTACATATGCTACAGGCTAAACATCATACAAATAGACACTATTTACATCAGGATGGAGAGCAGAAACTGATTATCAAATCTTGTTTCTGCCTTTTCCTTGGGAATGTTGATATGATACAAATAAGAATATTAATTAAAACCTTTTTAATTTATGCACTGCTAGCACGCTGCCGTTACTGTCACATTAAAGCTATCATGCTGCTAAAATGAACTGCAGTGATGAATTAATTAACTTCTGCTATGTGAAGAACTGGGAATCACATCTGTGCAGGATGTTTATGATACAAAGAAAGATGTGAGGAGTTTGGGACCAATTACCACATCCTAACAATGATATTTAAGAGAGAGGCAACCCGGTCATTTTCCACGGGCTCAGCTGTGCACCTCCTTCTTGCACCTGTGCATGGCAGTGAGGGGGCACCACCAAAACAGGGAGCAGTAGAGGCAGACACAAAGGAGTGAGAGCTAGTGGAGCTTTGACTCAGCATCCCCAAAGCTTCAGCCGATGCAGCTGAGAGGGTGGGAGCAGGTAATAAACTGACCCAGAAAAATAGGTGGTGGCAACCTTTTTCTTCCCCCCAGGAGCAACAGGGAGCAGGAACTGAATTGTGACTTTCATTGGCAATTTGATCTTTGCTATGTTCCCGAGGCAGTGAGACCATGCCCTGCCCCTCACCTTAGTGTGGATTGCAAAGTCAGTGCTAAAGGAGATAACCAGCTGTAGGTCTTTCAGAGAGCCTGAATTTAATCCCCCCAGTGAGAGCATTCAGTTATGTATTTAGAAAGGAAAAAGGTTTCTACACGGTATAAATCCTTGCTTGATAATCCCAAAGCTAATGGGGAAGGCATTCAGTAGTAAACTACAGTCCTTGGACAAAGACATCTGTAACCAGACCGGAGCTCTATGATTAAACTCAAATTCACAGATTGGTTACATGCAGCTAATTTTATTCACTGAGAATACATGACCCCCCTAAGCGGATGTTTAAATTAAATAAGAATATTGATGACAAATGTTCAAAATGTAAGACAGATGCCTGCAACTTTTGGCATGAAATTTGGAACTGCCAAGAGGTTTGGGAATACTACTCTGGGGTCATTAGGAATTTGGATATCCAAAATGTTCCCCAGCTGCTGATCTCTTCAGAGGCTGCTATACTTGGTCCTGGAAAAATATAAAATCAGTGCAGTAAGTGATGCCATATCCATTGCTGGGCTGGTAGAATGCATAAGCAATTGAAGAAACTTTCCCCCTTTTCTAGGAAAAATGCATTGAAGAAAAGGCTGCTGATCTGAGTCTGGGTTTAAAAAAAACAGTGTAATTAAAAAAAAAAAAAGAATCCCTGGTTCTTTAACAAATTGATGTTTGAACTGTCTGCATCCGGTCTTTCTCACTGTTCCTGAGCCCAGGCGTGACCACTGGGAGTTCAGTTGTCTGTTGTGTTGCTGTTTCCCACGGGTGCGTATAGACTTTGTCTGCTACAGTCAATGTCACCACTGTACCACTGCCGCCTGCCCCTTGCTGCTCAGCTGGTATCTACGGAAGGCTCTTTCTCAGGTAAATAAACAGAATGAAAACAGAAAGAAAAGAGGATGAAGGTTTAGTGTTTACCCCACAAAAGACATGAGGCAGAAATCCCCAGGGTATGTGTGTGGGTCTGATCTGACGCCCAGGAAGTTAAGGGAAAGAATCTCATGTTATTTTAATTAGCTTCACACTAGATTCATTATTGCAATGCTATAAATAAAGCAGAGACACTTTGCATGGATCAGACATCAGACCAAAACTGGGAATAGACTCTATGTTTCCTGACTCTCCTTCTAACCACCAGACAATAGAGTTTTTCCAGTGCTGAGTCCCATAGCTCCTTCACCTAGGGATTTGACGGGAGCTCCAGATTTTGCTTAACTATGCCAAGCTGCCCTAGGTGGGGCCTTCAATCACAACTCAACATGTACCACTGCTTGCCTAACTGACCTGGGAAAATCTTGCTTCAGTTTATGGAGTTATGTGATCCGGCTACATTAGAACTAGGAGTTCTAGAAGAACATTGAGGTGTTTGATATCTCATTTTCCTGCCAACAGCAAGAACAATTTATCCACTCATAACTGTTTCATAGCTAGACTGATAACTGGGAACAAAAAAGGTGTGTGTTACTAATACTGTGTTTTTCCTAAGGTTGTATGAATACAGGCCAAAATTACAGAAAAAATATCTTTGAATTTATTTTAAAAAAAAAAGGCAAAATGCCTGTTCTCTAAATTACTAGGAAGTTTAGTTTTCCACAATGGCCACTGGCAGCTTTCTCAGCAATTCGTTTTAATAGTACACACTTTCTGGCAATAAAAAGGAGATAGCAACTAATATAATTAAGTCTGCAAAACAACCTCTAAACTGAAATGTGTCTCCCAGCAGAACAAGCATAGGATTGTTCATTACAGTGCTCTCCAGGAATAACAAAAACAATTCCCAAAAATGCATTATTAATGGACATTCCCAGAATTAATGATAAAACAAACCAGATGTTCTCTTACATTTGTCTCATAAATGCGGAGTCAATATGCCAAACCAAAAACCCATCTTTGGAAAGCTATAGGCTATTTATGAAGGCATTTCAACTGTATTTCCCTTTACTATAACAGACAGAATTCCTTACCTATAGTCTTAAGACAACCTGGTTATGATTTTGTATCTATTAATGAAAAAAAGGCTTATGCCCAAGAGGAAATATAGGTGCAATGTATGATTATACATAGCCCGCACTTAGTATAGAGTTGTCCATTTCAAATTAGACACATTTTTTTGTAAAACAGAAAAATACAATATTCTTACATGAAGAACACTCCAGTCACAGCCACAACTCCCTACTATAACAAATCTGCTCAAAATACGGCTTAAGACTAAAAAACCCTTTGCCAAATAAGATTTAGCTATATTAGCAGGTAATAGTTTGATACTTACCCTTTACAGAACATAGATACTCACATGGAATGGGTTTTATTCCCCCGAGTAAGGGTTGCAAAAGTCCACTGAAGTTGATAGAAAGCAAATACTACTGATAAAGAGAAGTACAAAGCAAATTACACATATGCTAATACCTTAATGTAATAATATCAAACATGGTGGGCCATCTGGTGTAAATCATCATAGCTCATGAAGTCAATGGACCTGGAGCAAATTGCATCAGCTGAGGACTTGGACTGGTGTACAATATTTCTTAAGAGAATTTTTTTAAGAAAACCATTATTAAGAAAAATTTCGTTTGAAAAGTTACAAGTGTGTGTTAGGAGTAAAGAGTGAACAGTAATCAAGCACATGGGCTGACAGCAGAAATTCAGTATCTTTACTTAGTAAATAACATTAGAAGAACATACAAGATTTTCAAGGAAACTTTAGGTTCTTATTTTATATAAATACTTGAGTCTAACTGCTGTTATTTTTAATTATTGACCAGTGAGTGGTTTCTGTTTTCATTACTAACACTTTCAGCTGCCAGCTGACATACATACAGAAGGAACCAGCAGCATTTATGCTGAAGGATGCTGTAATGACAGGCTCCGCTGCAGTACTGTGTGCAGAGGGATGTGGAGCCAAAGCCACTGAGGAAAAAGCAGAGGTAATTTTTCACTTTGTGAGCTTCATTAACATGACATAGGTTGTTCGGGTTTTTTTCAGCACCATCATTCTAATCTCTGTAATGATCACCAGATATTGCTAAGATCTTGCCCAAAGATTCAAAGACTTCTAAAATCTTTTGGGCCTCTTGCAAAGCAGCAATGCATGAAGTGTCATCTGCCCTACTGCTCCACCTGGCTGGGGCACTGGGCCCTCTGCACTGACACCCAGACACCCAAGCTAAGTAACACTGCAAACTCTCCTTATCATTATTGTTTCTCCACTTGTCAGGTTCATGAGATGAACTGCTAGCTCAAGCATTTAATCAATCCTGGATTACACTGTTGCACCCTAGCAGAAGTGAACAGTCTTCCTGACCTTGCAGGACCGGATATGACTATCCTAATAAGCTCCGCTTTGCAGGTCTTAGCTCTGAGCTCCAGGACAGCTCAAACACATGCTTTTCACTGAGAGCTGAACGCCGCACAGCCCGCTTTGGGGTCTCAGTGCAAGGAGGGTCCAGATACACTACATCTCCTTCACAGACCACATCCATCTTTCCTTCCAGCAGAGTTGGCGCAGGAGAGGCACAAGTACATGCTTGGGGCTTACCCTGATAAGGGGCTGACGTGCTGCCAGAATGCATGCCTGGACCTAGACATGCAGATATCCCATGTTATTTCCCATGTGAGCATGGTCTATTGCTCCTCAGTCACCCAGTCTCTCCATTGCAGGATGGAGTAAGCTGCAGGACAAATGGTGACTGCAGGAATAGCAGGTCCTACTGACTGGTCTCAGCAGCTTTCCTGACAGACAGGTCATCTTCAGCCTTCCTCTCCCGAATGCCAGAGTGCTGTAGATACTCATAACAAATAAACACATGGCCTTTATTCATACAAGTGGGAACAAGGACGAGAAGATATTAGTCCCTATGTCTTCAGCAGGAGCTCAGAGACTGAAGTGAGAAACACGAGAAAAGCTGCTAAACAGAGCAGAGCAATTAAAAGTATGTCCCACCTTGGTTTGTATACTTAGGATCAGTCAAGCAAAACAGGACACAGAGATGGATGCAATTCTTAGTAGGTATGTATATACACGTTAAATGAAAATATTAAATAAAAGCAATTTAACTAAAAGAAAGAAATAATAAAATCTTATTTCTCCATTTCACAGCTACTGATTACTGTTCAGTCATAACAAAGGTTGGAAGGACCTCTGACAGTCACCTTGTCCAAACTCTTGTTCAAAGCAGGGCTTATGCGATGGGGAACACCCTTCATAGTTAGTGAGGATGGATATTTAAAGCAGATTAAGAAAATAAAAAAATAATATTAGGACAGTGCATTCTTCAGTTCTACAGAAGGCCACAGGAAAAGAATTTGGTATTGGCTTTGCAAACTAGTCCATTTAACTTCTGTTAATCGCCTGTTTTCCAGTGATTTTACATTCCACTTTTCATTCATTAGCAATTCTGTTAGGGAAATCATGCAAAATATGTTTAAATAGTGTTTGGGGAAGGCTGTTTGCAGAAAACATGAAAGCAATTAGTTTTGACCAGCCTAGCTGGCCAAATCAGCAGAAAGCACATTTCTAAATCAAATGGAGGAATACAGTTGGAAAGCAAAATTTTAAATGATGCTTAACCAAGTGTTGGAAACTAAGCCTTCAAATTTGACAGTCAGTGATAACAAAGTGACACAAAATTTAAATATTCAAGAGCTATCCGCAGAAGTCAAAAAGAAATTGAACAATGAATACATGCAGGGTGAAACATTTGCCAACCCTTGGAGCTAATATACAACAGTCCTAAAACAGCCCCAGCGAGTGTTGTAGCTTATTTACACAAATTTGCTAAAATCTGTTTAGCGAAATGTCTCATAATTTGGGTAGCACAACCCCACAAGGATAATTGCCTTGAGATGACTTTTAAGCTGATGCTACTGGCTTTGTCTTTCTTGCTGTATGTAGCAAATACTGATTTTGAAAAGCCCTTATTCTTACTTGCATGATATTATAATTCAGAGGGGCTTCAAAAATATTTCTGGTGCATTTCCTAGTGGCACCAAGAACATACAGCACTTTGCAACTGACTCTGCATTAATGAGGTCACACACATAATTGATACATGAAATCATCACAGACAAGCGACAATCTTCCTTTCTTTTTATATCATCACATTTTTTTAAAAGGCAGTTTTGGAAATAAGTTGGCTTGGGTGGCAGTATCGTCCCCACGAAAAATGTATTCATAAGTACAATGCCTATGGGACAGTTTGCAGTATTTCAGTGTTACTGATGTACATGGGATCTGACCTTAGGGAATCTTGTGTAAGTATAGGATAACACAGGGATGAATCAGGACCTGCATGTACCTATGGCCAGGATGCAGATCATTAGGTCCATCATGTGCAGTCTGCCAGGATGACAGGTATAGCAGGAGAATAAACTTGTATTAAAACATGTTAATGTATTTTTCATGCTGTAACAGCCTAATTCTCATTCTCTCAGTTGCATCCTGTGCAAAGTCTCTCTCTGATCCTTTCTCTCACATACTGACGTTACTTCGGTGTTTTTACATGAATCCCCCAGGCCTAGAGATAATTAAGAACAAATTATTTGGCAGAAGCCCAACATCTGTAATTAGATCTATTAAAGCTTAAAATGCCTCAATTATTCTTTATTGAAAAACATGCAGTCAAAACACTTTTAAGCAAAGAAATTTACTGTTCCTCTCAAAAAACTTTGTGAAATATTTACCCCAACGTACCATCAACAAGAGGCGCGTTGAAGCCTTCCACTAAACCTTCAATAAGAAAGAAGATCTCCTCTGGGGAAAGGGAGGAGCAGCAGATAAACTTCAGAGGAGGAGAAAATCCCGTCGCAGCAGCGGCAGCAGCGGCAGCAGCAGCCGCCGCCGCCAGATCCTGCCTTGATCCACAGCCTGCCCAACCCCTCAGTTTCGGCGGGAACGCGCAGGGCCTAATCTAACCCATATGACGAATGAGCTTCTGTGCACTGCTGTGCGTTCACCTCAGATACCTACCCAGTGTCTATTAATTTTAAGATAAAGTAACACATGTAATACTTGTTTTTCATGTCTCGTTGCTATCCGTAATTTACAGACACAGGGTATTGCAGAACTAAGTAACCAGTTGTTATTTGTGCTACAATGGCTCCCAAAGGCCCCGCTGGGCCCGCTCTCCTACCCATCCCCAATCCTCCACCCATTGCCTGCCAGCAGCTGGTGCCCCAGCCGCCGCCTTCGCTGCCCGCACCTCAGGAGCGGGGGCAGCGCTCGCTGCTCACCCCACACCCGCTGCAGGCAGGCCGGGCACCCGTGCTCCTGCTCGCTGCTCACCCCACAGCCCGCGCCGCCCAGCCCCTTGCAGGATGGCTGAGGTGGGAAGGGCCTCTGGAGGTCCCCTGGCCCGAGCCCCCTGCTCAAGCAGGGCCACCCAGAGCCGGCTGCCCAGCACTGCCAGGGGGCACAGCTGGGTGAGGGTATGAACCGTCAAGGGCAACATTTGCTGTCGTGTTTTGGGTTACTGCGTGGCAACCAGAGAAATTACAGGTATCCCTTGCATCGGGCTGGTTTTGTGGCAAAGATTTTATGACCAGCATTTACATTTTCTGATTGTGGCCTGCTGGCTTATTTTTAATAAACATAAAGGCTGGAAACATTTTGTTTCTGAGGTTAACTGTTGCTATTCTCTATAGTGTGCAAAGCGGAGGTGCGATGGTTTTCACATGCAACCTCGTGACGTTTTCTTGCCCTTGGTGTAACCCCCTCCCTCTGGCCGCGGGTGAGCAGAGACAGCGTAAGCTGGAGGCCTTTTTCCATCTTTTAAATAGAGACTACAAACATAAAATTTTTGCATTCCTTATACAGACTTCCCTATTCTGTCACTGCTGCACATATTTAAATATAAGTCTCCAGCATTACATTTGCACTGTCCTGCATACAATATTTCTTCCCCTCTAAAGAGTCAGAGATAATTCCTCAGTCTCAAGGGTAGGAACATATTACACAGCCCTGTACTTTTCAGCTTGATAAAAATAATCTCCATTCTTGTCCAAATGTTTCGGAGCTCTGTCAGCAAACAAAGAGTAAATCTTCACAGCCCCCAGCATCCAGCCCCAAGGTATTAACCAAAGCTGCTTCTGTACCTGAAGTGGCAGAGTGTTAGGATCAATGCATTTATGGGGCTTTCCCTGGATCTCCCTCCAGCTGTTTGCAAACTTCCACCTGAAAGGTTGTCCCTGTGGCTGGGACCAAGGAGCAGGTAACAGCTCAGGGGGCACCTGCACCCCACAGCCCCTGGAAGGAGGACATGTTCCCTCCCCACGTCTGCCCCCAGGCCTGTGGCACACCGCTCACGCAGGAGGGCTGGGCAGGGCAGCCCGAGCTGCTAAACTGTGGGGAAGTTGCACCACTGGCTTGTCCATGGCTATCAGGTGAGACCGAGCCACGGCAGGAGGTGCCAGGGCAAGAGTATGTGAATGGTGGTATGCCGGATCTATCTTGTGTTTGTGCATTTGCTCCTCTCTCTGCCTTACCCTCGTTCTCGTCAGCACCAGGCACAGGCAGCGGCTGAGCGTCTGTCAGGCAGATTGCACATATGGCGCATTCCTGAACAACTTCAAACACTGTTTCCAAGCATGTGCAAGAGCTTCTACGCCATATTCCCGACTATTGCTGTATCACCCTAGGTGGGCTGCTCAGGGTCTTTCTGCAGGTGTATGGAGACAAAGCATATTCAAAGAAACATCTATGTCTCATTATTACTGCTTCTCTCCCCTTTTTGTCTGATGCCAAAGGGGAAAGAATGCAAATATTAAAATATAGGAATTATGTTTATAATATCAAGGCATGTTCATGCAACCACTCGGTCAAGCCTGGGATCTGTTGCTTGTCAAAATTCAATAATGTGAGTGTTTGCAAAGCAACACGAGGCTTAGAGAAGACATATGACCAATGTAGATGGACACTAAGAAAATGGTCAGGGTTAAAGTAAGGTAAGGGTTAAAATTTCATGACAGTCTGGTGGCTGGAGATGTTATTTACAACTTTGGAGTAAAAATTTTTATTTATCATTTTAGGCATCTTAAAGTGAGTAGTTTATGATGCAGAACTCCAGAATGGAAAGTAATTACATGTAATATGTTAATCTAGATGAGGAATTTTGCAGTACCCATAATTAAGGAGAGTGACAGCATGCTAAATACTAGCTAACTAACCTCTGGCAGGCAAGCCTGCTCCTGGAACCTGGGGAATCCAGTGGTGATCCATCTCCTATGCACTTTTAAAACAGTAATAGAAAGGCTTCAGCTTTTCCAGATTCTTGCAATGAAATCTCGCACTACAAAAATGCGTCCCGCAGCACAGGCTGCACTAACAAAAATCGCATTTGTCAGTGCTTTGGAATGGGAATTAGCACTCAGTGACCAGAAGGAAAGCATAGGAGTATGCAAAAAAATTGTTTTTGAATAAACCACCAAGAAAAAAAGTGATTTTCAGAAGTACCAAAGATTGACCTAAATATTCTCTTCTAGAAGCAAAAAGAGGTGCTTTGGAAGCCTTCATCAAAAATACTTCATGGCAAGCTGGCTTTGACTGTGCGATTCAAATTCATGCAAAGGAGATTCAATTCTTGTTAAGCTAAACTGAGCCATAGTTCGATTTGACTGGTCTTGAGGTTCAGCGGGTCATCTGAGCAGTGACCTATTACCCATCTGCAATCAGACAGTGAGCTGGAATAAATCAGCATGAGTTTTGGTCCTGAAACTCGAAGAGGAACCCTAATTCACTCTGCAGATGATAAATGTGCCCTGCCCTGCCCCGGCTGAGGCAAATGGTGGGTAAAACTCTAAGGTACAAACATCGAGTTTGTTAGATGCTTTTGCTGTCTGTGAAGACTGTACGTGACGTGACGGCTAATGATGTAAATGCGCCCAGGTGTGCTGGAAGGTGTGCTCTCCAGCAATGAGACCAGCGGGCACTGCACAGCCCCACCTGCACCATTGAACGCCCGCATCCTCACTCCAAACAGTATGGGCTGCATCTGGGCGGTGTGCTGGGGGTTGCCTGCGACAACTCCTATGCCAGCTGAAGGGACCCTCCAAAATTTCCCGAGGCAGGGAGGGCCCTGACTACTGCCTTGTTTACTTGCATAGAGATAACTGTACACACAGCACGCTGCTCTGAAAATGCAGTATGCTTCACCTCTGCAGGCAATGGTGGTGTGAACACAGGCACTCAGAGCTGAGCAGCCGAACCGTCCTTGCTCACTTGTCAGCTCCCTCGCAGACATACCCGGGGTCAGGGCAAAGGAAGGCAGGACTAAGCCAGCATCATGTCAGGACTCAGCATCACACCACAACCTGGGCACCGGCATGCTCTGCCTAAACCTACCAGTGTAATATGAGTAAGGGGTGTAAAGTGTAATTTCAAAACACGAGTGTCAGAAAACATGGGGCTAGCCAAGGAGCAGCAGAGGGGAGGTGCATCACGCCCACTGTTTCCTTTTCAGTTCTGTGCCCTGTTTCTGGTGGCCCCCATGCAGCAACACTCACTACAGCTATACCAGGAAATCAAACCAGGCCAGGCTCAAGTGCCGGCGTGCGGTTGTCCATGCTGTTTGTTGTCAGGCTGCTCCCACCCCAGGCAGCACTCGCCCAGGCAATGCCTGGGCACACTGTGGGGGCAAAGCGCGCCAAGGACTTTGCCCAGTAGGCAGCAGTCTGGGGGATGAAGAGTTGAGCTACATGGGCACAACGCGGGCCGTGGTGCCTGCCCTCGGGCTGTTTGATTTACGGGTGCCAGCCAAGGAAGCGAGTGCATCATGGGGGTGGGAGTGCGATGTGCAAGGCGTTGTTAGCGAGAGAGGAAGCGTTACAGCCCCGTAACCCTCCTGCCTCTGGCCCCCGAGCCTCTTGCGAGTCCGGCCCAAAGAAGCTCATCTCAACATTTACAAGGAAGCAAACAAAATACCTTCAACTTTTTAACGTACTTCAACTTGGCTTTGTTAGTTGTGTGGTGCTGGCACAAGGCATGTTTTTACAAAGAAACATTATTTTAAAAAATAGCAATAACCCTATCCTAATTAGTCATCTTACATTTATTAAAGCCACTTTCTGAATAAATTGCATTTTAAGCATGATAGAATGTCAGACTTCATGGGGGAAAAGTTTAAATGAACCAAATACCTTGCAAAACTCAGTGATGAATTTTATGACTCTTTGGGAATGAAAATGACTAAACCCTTTTTAGCTCTGTTATAAGCTAGAGTTCAAAAATTGGAGCAAGGTCACTTTTAAACAGACACATTCCACCCGATCATCGTTTAGGTGAAACAAAATGTGAAAGTCACTGCAGATTTATGCAGTAGCCACCAATGAAATTCTATTCAATATAAATCAATGAAATTGGATCTATTCAGATTGATGGGGATAGGGGTCAGGGAAGCATGCCCGTTCCTCAGCAGTCAAAGTGACAGATTGTGTAGGTTTTCCACAAATCTGACGTGGTTTCTTAATTAGAAACATAAAGGAAGCGGATATACAAATCCCACTGGTATCCGGTGGAAATGAGAAGAGAATGCCAAATGATAAACCAATATTTATAGGGGATTGTTTCCAAGAATTTATTACATTGTTTTTCCATTTAATTACCTTGAACTGGTCCTATAGAAATACTATAAAGAATATAAATGTGTTCTTCTTTTAACAAAATAGCAAAATCCTGTTTAAAATGAGCTAATTAGTCTTACTAAATACATTTGAGATCTGCTGTCAAATCCCAAGACTTAGTCTGCTTACAGCATAATCACCTTAGCTGACATGTCTCAATGGAAAAGTCTAACCTTTATGGGGCATTGGGAAAGACGATCTCATATATTATTCCAACATTTACAAATCTCTAAGGCAGCTGGATCCATTTTTAGAATAAAATCATACATACTGTATGATTTGTGGTTCATTATTTGCATTGAAGAAATTAATTGTGTGTTTGTAAAAGAAGGAAGCAAGTAGCAAGAAAACTGTTTGCCACAAAAATCACCTTGATTCTTTCTAGGTAACTTTTTCTATAAGAAATTTTTAGGGAGACACTGGCTTTACAGTTACCCTTTTTTTTCTAGCAGCATTCAGAATTAAACAGGGGTGAATATGTACCATTTCCTCTTAGTCACATCCTTGAACCAGATTCTGGTTTGATTTTAACTTTAAAAAGCCATCTTGAGAAATTGCTGGAATCAACACCTACTTTGAAATCAGAAATACTAGTCAGAAGCTACTATTCCAGGCCAATAAAAGTGTAGCAGTACGTATGAAAACAGACAAACACTGTGAGGCAGCAGAAGATAGGGTATATTTCCTGCAGAAAGGAGTAGGGTCAGGCATTTTTCTAAATACTATTTTTTTAAAAAAAGACTTTGTACTACAGTAACACCTAAGTGTTACTACAATAACGCCTAGACTTGTCTCATTTAAAAAATGTGTCATCCCTCCTCCAGAAGAATTTAAACCCAAATTCACAAAAAACATTGAGCTTCATCGGTCCTGTTAAAATTCATATCTCTGACAAGCTTAAACATATTTGCAAACCTCGGCTTTTCAGTCAAATTTAAAACAAAAGGTAATGGCTAGATATAGATCGGCAAGTCAGTATAAATGAATATGAGCTCTCAATAGTCAGTGACACTTCATATTTGTCTAGTTTTCCATAGGCAGCAGGTAAAACGAAGATCTGCATATGGCCGTAAGGAATGGGGACATGGACAGAGGTCCTGCGCACGCTGCGGGACAGCGAGGGAGAGCGCGAGGGAGACAAAGTCTGTCTGAAAATCTACCAAGTGGGTAATGGAAGCTGGAGCCAATCCTTTATACTGAACAATCATAGAATCATAGAATCATAGAATTGCCTAGATTGGAAAAGACCTGTAAGATAATCTAGTCCAATCGTTACCCTAGCACTGACAAGGCCCCCACTAAACCATGTCCCTCAGCATTACACCTACACGACTTTTAAAAAGATCCAGGGATGGTGACTCCACCACTGCCCTGGGCAACCCGTTCCAATGCCTAATGACCCTTTCAATGGGCAGGATGAAGATAAAGTTTGGAAGGTTTTAAGAACTGAGACAAAGGAGCATTTCTGAAATGGTGAAGAGGGAGCCAGGGAAGGATTACAAAGGGAAGTGTCATGGTCAAAACAACAAGGCAGAAAGATGATCCATGCAGCAGCATGCTCAATGGAAGAGAAGGGCAAGACTGCATTTATCCAAACTAGAAACAGTATGTAGAGAAATCAAGACATGAGCCAATGAAAGATCCAGGGTGAGCTTTAGCAGTGCAGTTAAATAGGAAAGGCCATGTCTTAGAGGTGCTAGGTGGACTTCAACCCTTTTTTCTCCCTGCAACCTCAGTCCTCTTTCCAGGTGTGAAAACTTTGAAAGATGTGGGAAGGTGATTCGTCGGCTAGGTGGAGTGACAGACACATGGTGCTGCTATGTGCAGGAATGCTGATGGAGGGGAGGGTTAGAGACTGGGAGGCTGGTATGCCGCTTCCTGGTATAAAAGGGACAAGATATCCCAGTTACATACAGATCCTCAATGAGCAGAACCGCGTTACAACCAGAGAACAATTTTTTTGTCCCCCTTCACCAGGTGCATACTTACCTTTTGCTGTTTTATTACACAAAATGTGACAGATGATTGTTTTCTGGCTTTGCACAGCACAACTCATGTCCATGCAGCTGTACCTTCCCCCTCTCTCCTCCAAGAGGGTGCTCTTGTCCATGCTGGCTCTTGGAAGAGTCCCTTGGCCGTCCTCTTCCCCACACTGTTGGGGATGCCCTTTCCATGGGCATCCTTCCATGGAGAAATGATGGCACAAACCGTGTTAGAAAGCGTGCTATCCATTACGCCGTACGACTGACTGCACAGCAGCCCCGTGTCTTGTTTACCAGAAGTTGTAAAGACTAATTTAGTTTACCAGACTAGTGCTACTTTACTAGAGCCAACCTGAAAGCATCCCTGTTGCTGGGGGGAGTGGAGGGGATAGAAGGAAACTTGGGGGGAGTTTGCAAAAGAAACCTCCGGAACAAAACCCAAGCTTAACTAACTCACCTGACCTCAAAAATAACATTACCAAAAGCCTCCCCCACTACATATTTACTACTAGTTGGAGAAATTCTGCAAGGGGCAATTTTCTGCATTAAGCTGTGGGCTTGGCTTTTCACCCACTGCAGGCTGTGGGGCTGATCAGATCCATTTTGCCTGTTATATACCACTTCATACATATTAATCAACCACCCTAGTACTAGGGAGAGGTGAGCAAGCCCACTGCCCCTGTTTTACTGGGAAAATTAGGGCCAGATTGTTTCACGAAGCTGTACGCTCATTGCAAAAGTCACACCTTAAAGCTTTCTCGATTATTAGTATTTATTATCTGCACCACAGTGCAGCCTATGCACCCTGAGCCTCAGTGTATGAGGTGCTATGTACAAAACCAGAACAAAAAGATGTTCCCATGCTCCAATGAGCTTATTCTGATCTGGCTGCTTAGCAATATTGAAATGTTTTGTTGAATATTAAGATTGAATAAACAGACAAGGTATGTGGCATGTACTCAAATATTTTTTAATGAAAATTTCTGACCCAAATGACCGTTGAAAGGTAGAAGCTGTCATTCTGAGAAATGCGTAGGGGCAGGCGTCATCTTTTACGATGCAGAATCTGACACGCTTTCAAAGCGCTGGCACCAAAAGTAAGAGAGGCTTGGGGACAATTTTTGGCATAAACTTTAAGGAAAACTGCCTAAACACTGGAAGAAGCAGAAAAGTTTACACCTTTTTGAGAATTTAAACTAATCTGTGGTGCTTCAGGGTATTTTCCTTTAGCATAAGTATTCTGTCTTATGTGGCACTGTACAATACATACAGGAGAGGATACCATTTTTGAGAAAGAAAATAAGCCTCATGACACAAAACCTGCTCACCGCACTTAAGCAAACATTCTTCATATTGAATCCAATAGGGTGACTTATGAAAAGTAGAGAAGAGAATTTGGTCCATTATGTGACTATCAGATTTAAATTACACCAATAACTGAGATGCATGGGGTATCAGTGACAGGAATACTGGACCCAGAGTGTGTGATTACTCAATTACTCCAATGTCTGTTGCATGCTTAAAGGCTAAAACAATTTTGGGTTCCTTCCAGTCAGTGCATATCACTGTCAGCTCTTCAGACAGTTTACCTTTCCCAAGAAGCTTTTGCTTACCTTATCACCTTCCCAGATCTGCTGCCTGCATTCTCCAATTACTGCACTTAACTGCAAGCCACGTTACATATACTTTACACTTCATCTTTATCTGTTCCATTTCGGTGATGTGATATTAGGCAAACATCTTAAACTTACAGCACTGGGCTTTAAGTCACTGACATCTTAGATTTATTTCCCCTAAAGTTTTCAGTTTTAGCAGGAGCTCAAATGTAGCAGTGAGAAAGTGGAGCAGGAAGCCGTAGCCACAAATGTGGAGGCAGTCTGGCAAATGAAAGTATTCTTAAAATGCAAGGCAAAAAGGGGCAAAAATCTGCAGTACTCTGTGGTTCTGACTCATGGAGGAGATCACAAAATTGCAAGTTGAAAAGAAAGCTGAAACAGAAGATAATCTAAATCAACAAGGAGAAACGTGTGAAGCAAGGCGTCTAATTAACCTAAGTTAAGAGAAATCTATAAAAGCGAATACATTAGCTGGAAATATTTCTTATTACTGTTGTTATTTCTGTTTAAAAAATCTTAAAGGAAAACAGCTCTTCACAGAGTGAGCCAGAAATATCTATTTCCTCCATTAAACAGTTTTATCTGATTTAGGTTTACCCTGCAGTACCACTATTTGAAATGTAATGCATCATTCAGGGAAGTAACAGCCAAACCGTAGGTCGCTCATAAAAGGAACGCGGTTAATACTTAATATCCAAATTCAAACTTGTTTGTTTGTTCTAGTTTGTCACATGGGTCCTAAATCTGCTTCTGTGTGCTGATAAAATGAATCCATAACCAAGTGGTTTTTGCTTCCATTGGTCACACATTTTGAGCATCAGTCATCGCTTCTTACAAATGCTCACTAATATTTTCTTCAGTTTGCTGTTTCTCTGAACACTTTTCTGCTCCAAAACTAAAGGAACAGTTTTGTAATGCAAATAAAAAATTTCATCAAAGACAAATGAGACAAATTTATCACAGCCAATATATGCAGAAAACTCATATACCAATATGGGAAATAGTAAGAAAATCAGCAATGACTACAAAATAACCAAACTATTAAACTGCTTTTCTATTATTTTTTATATTAAAATACAGTTGTAATATGAGATAATAATGGACACATTGAAAATGCTGTCTAAAGAAAGTACGGATCTCCACATAACTTCAGAGTATTTCTGATCCTTATGCTTTCAGGGTAAGGGCTCAGGCCCACAAAGCTATCCAAGCCAGGCTAGTAACCTAAATACCTCTTCAGAGCCAAGCTACAGTCAGAACAGGGTCTCTGAAGGAGACTTTACAGTCACCGTATGCACTGATTTAAAACCATCTTTGGGTTACTGACATCTTCAGGGAAGCACCTAAGCATTCACTTGACCATAAGCAAATGCTTAAATGCTACTGACTGAAAAAATGCATTGTCTTGAGAGGGTACCATCAGCACTACTGGTTGCTTAGCAGCTCTGTAAATCATATTTTTCCTGGAGGTGACCCTATTTAAAATTAAAGGCATGAAATTTTAAAATATCAAGTCCAAGTCACACACACATACCCCACCCGTCTGTACCCAAAACTAAATCATATAAATTCATAGAGTGCCTTGCCCATTAAGGCCATATAAACACACTCCATTATTCACAATCCAAGAAAAAAACCCTCTCTAGATAGTTATATTAATCATTGATTGGAACTTTGCAGACTTCAGATATAGTAACCCAAAACCTGCCTCGAATTAGAAAAAAATGTATGTGGTAGTAGTTAATGTTAAGGTGGAATTCTTCTGATTGAACTATTTATCTGGTAGTGTTTCAGATAATTAAACTGAGCTCTGAGTAATATGAAAGCATATAGTTATGGTCAGTTTTTATCTTCTAGCACTGCAGGGCTGCTGGGACTTGAAAATTATATGCAGGCAGGTTTGGAATGGGTCCAAGGTAGACCACACCGGACTAAGTAACATCTGGTGTATAGGGCTTAGGTTTTTTAAAAGTGTGTCTGGACAGCTGTAAAATAGAAATTACATACATCTCTGACTAAAGGCTATATGAAAAGTTGGCAGCAAGTTAATTGTATGTTATTTGGAAAGGCACTGTTCTTGTCTCAAAGCTGGGTACAACCATCCTGGAATATGTGCAAAGACATTCCAGTTACGCTGTAAAGAATTTATTTTACATCAAGTGAAGGAGAAATACTTGTAAAACCTTCATCTTTGACTAGCATTTCTCCTGCCTCTCTTTCATGTTTAACAAGTTGGAAAAAAAAGTAACTAAAACAGTTCTAAGACCTTGGTCCAGCCCCAGGATGTTACCAACACAGACAACATATAGATGACTTCAGAAACTGTTAACATGGTATGAAGTGCTGATATATATCAATCTAGTCCTTGCTGAATTTAAACAGTTATATTTTTTACTCAAAGTTTTCAGGTAAGAAAGACTCTTCTGTAAATCATAATGTACAAGCAACGTCTGCCATAAATTGTCTCCATACTTTTTTCCATACTAGTGTTTAAACTTGACAGTGCTTTCTCCTGTGAATCCATAAAATCGCCTTCCTGTAGATCAGAGCAAAAGCCGGGGAAAAGAGATGGTCTCCCGACCCCTGCCCTGGGCATGTACGGTGTGGCGGGGGAGGCTGTCAATGGTGGATGGAAGGCAGCGGAGGCTGAAGTTTATCACCATCTGTTTCACGCCAGCTCCAGTGCCAAAATGCCTATTTGTGCATCTTCTAAAAAGAAAAGCAAAACAGCTCCCAAGTGATTATAACCACTCCTGGAAACAACGGCCAATGCCCACTTGCGTGTTTATCACCGTCAACCTGCTCTCCTTTCCTCTCTCCAAATGTCTGTGGCATTTCCCTGCTGAACGCT
Organism: Sagittarius serpentarius; assembly: GCA_034782735.1. Taxonomy (NCBI): domain Eukaryota; kingdom Metazoa; phylum Chordata; class Aves; order Accipitriformes; family Sagittariidae; genus Sagittarius; species Sagittarius serpentarius. Next base: position 34,496,531 of record JAVKLA010000027.1, on the reverse strand, counting down.
GTCTTAAAGAGAAATGCCCCGGAACAGGTCACGTATCACAACCTATATCCACAGAGCATGTTAGGGATCCAGTGCCTCTGAGCTTTACTGCAATGGTACGGTGTAGGCAGGAAAGAGCATCTGACCTGGCATAAGGAAAATTCCCTATAAAGGCTTCTCTGTTTGGAAAGAGGTGGAGGGAAGCAAAGAGATGCATCTAAGACATTAAAGAACTAATGTGTTTGAGTACAAGTCAGAACATTTTTTTTTTTAAAAAACACAAAATGACAGTTTCATGATCTCAACAAAAACATCAAAACCAGTTTTCTATCATTTGAAATGCAAATTTTTATTGAAAAAAAAAAGATTTGGGCAGAAAATATGTAACTTATCTTTGCCGAAACAAGTACAAGGCAGAAAAGCAACTAAAATCATAGGCTGTTTTTAAAACAAGTTATGTATTTGGGTCATTTCAGATGTATGTACGGTCAGTTTTACCATTCCTCAAGGAGAGCTGGTTGTTCCTGGGAGCGACTACACGATGTATGCAGTGGTGGGGGATAGTCTAGACCTCAGCTTTCCAAGACAACTTCCACCTCGCAGCTACGTGTGCTGAAACCTCAGAGCATGGGACCAAGTGGTCGCTCTTGATCAAATTTGCCCTGTCTGTACCAGGACAGGGACCCTGGCCATTTTGGAGTGACAGGAAAACCACTGGTTCTCTCTGACGGAGGAGCTTGTACTCCACCAAATTTCAGCATTTCAGCCATTTCATTGCCATGACTCGAAGCACGAGCGCAGCGTGTAGAGTGGGCTCTCGGGGAGGTGGAGGTAGGGCAGCGCGGCTCACACTGAGGGCTCTGCCTCTTTGTTTGGAGGGAGAGGAAAACAGAAGGAAAAGAGTTTGCTCTTAGTTGGAATCACCATGAAAAAGATGCTTTTTCTTTTTAATGAAGCTCATAGCTGACGCAAATGTACACCTGAGACAGTAACAACAATATATTGTTTTATATATATATAAAATAAAAAATGTCTGAGACAGTAACAACTTTTTTTTTTTTTTTTAAATAAATCCTGTGATATGTAAAACACTGTCTTTTACTCATCACTTGAGAGGCCCACGGGCTTCTCCTGCTGAGAGCAAACCTCTCGCAGCGAACCGCTGGTTTGGGTGCCCAGCTAAGTTCCAGTTGTGGTAATTAAGCCCATTCAATACTTCAGTTAAGAGTGGGCTGCACACGTGCAATGTGCCGAGTCATTAGTAACCCTTGAGACTATAGGAGCTGAATCTTTTTTCTTCTTTGCATGCAATACAACACATTTTTTTTTCCAAAGGAATCACTGTATGCTGTCACCTGCTGCAGCCACCCACCCAGCAAGGCAAAAGGCTGGGCTGGGCAGGCCGGTGACACCCCGCGAGGGCAGCTGTACACATGCACACCAGCAACCACGGCTGCTCACTCCTGGCTGGCTGGAAGCCACTTTATGAAGGTTTGTGACCTGTTGCTTTCACAAACAGTCATACTGTAAAACTTCGAGAGACACCCCAGGACAAAGCACCTGCAAAATACACTTATTCCAGAAATATTTTTTTCATTTAACAGCATCTGAAACCATTAAGTCAGCAAATAATAGTGTTCCTGAAAGTGAAAAAAAATAAGCCAAACCATTTTCTTTCCAAAGTCTGAAACATAATTCCTAGGCTGCGAACATTGCCAATTTTTATCCCGCAATTACATTTTTGCTCGTTTTAAATCTAAATCTATTGCAAACTGTGACTGAGATTTTACAGCGTATCAACTCCATATTTAAAACTCAGACACTAATTCCAATATGACAGATTTTTTACTATAGGCAACATGGACCTTTAATAGCAATGGTTTATATTAAAAAAGGACTTAAAAAGGGTTAAGTAACTCTTTACAATAGGAATGCTCACTGCAAAGATAAAGCAGGGAGAAGTTAAAATGCAAGAGCTAGAAACAGTATGATTTTGTCTTCAGAGCAGATTGCTTATGGAAATACACCATGGCCCAGCAAAACTTTTCAAGTGCCCAGGGTAAAGGATGAGCAAAAGTTTCATTATCAAGAAATGAGCCTCAGAAACTGGTCCGGCAGATGCTAAAATGACAGCCAAGCAGCGCTGCTTTAGACGCACTGTCTAAGAGATGAAGAAATGTAGAGAGGTGAAAGACTGATAAGGTGAAAGACTGGGAAAACAAAATTTTCTGTGCAATGTCAGTTCAAGTTTTCTCTTCAAAAATCTGCCTCACTTGCTTGAAGCAACGCTCCCGCTTTATGAAATGCTTCCAGCCATTTCCATGTAGGAGATATTAACACCACAGCCACATCGCCATGTGTAGCGGTATGCTGAGCTGTCAGTTTATTTGCTAACGTTGTGCTCTTGCTTCACCATCTTGCACTGGGATCTTATGCTGGATACTCTAAATTCAGTCTCAGATCAAAATCTTCTTTAAGCAGAGACAGCTATGTCTACCATGCCTCAGAGCTGCCTGCCTGCCTGTTTCTGCAGTGCCAGTGCCGTAAGCTGCTTCCATCCAAGCTTCCTCTGCAATGGTGTCCTGGTTTTGGCTGGGATAGAGTTAATTGTCTTCCTAGTAGCTGGTACAGCGCTGTGTTTTGGGTTTAGTAT
>JAVKLA010000027.1:34437198-34493799 GCA_034782735.1 Sagittarius serpentarius | reverse complement strand
TATTTTTTCCGATTCTCTCCCCCATCCCACTGGGTGGGGGGGAGTGAGTGAGTGGCTGCGTGGTGCTGAGTTGCTGGGTGATGTTACATCATGACAAAAATGGCATTTTACCTGGGGGGGAAAATTCATCCCTCCTTTGAGCTCCCCATATACACCATCTAAAAGAAGGTCATGCTTTAAAATATTAACAGCTTATTATTTCACTACTTTTTCACTTTTACATGGAAAATACTAGTACTTGCAAAGTATTCACAGCTTTTCTTCTCCATCTGAAAATACTCCTCCTGATTTGAAATACAGGGAACATGGAAGAGGTCCAGCTACAACCTGAAATTCAGACCAGCTTCTAAGTAACACCATGGCCAGGGATGACTGCACCCTGACCTGTAACTCAAGAAAATCTTGATCAATTTTCATAAGGTCCAAGTATCTAGAAGGTCAAGAAAAAGGAAAACATAGTTTAGATAATAAATTTTGGAAAGAGTAAAAATAATGACATAAAACCACATCCCTGGGTGACCTCTAAGTGGATTCACTCAGGAACTGTAAGATGCAGCTGTGGGCTACTGGAGAAAAAAACAGCATACCTTTACAGCGTATGTCCAAGGCATGCCTGAACCCGCTCACAAACCTGATCTTGCCTCACATCCATGCTGGGTGGACACAAGCAAGCCCAAGACAGGAGGCAACGCTTTTTTGTGACTGAAAGTCAGGAGCAAAACCCTGGGCTCTCGGTAGCGTGGGTCAAAGCGTGCACCAGCGTGGACACTGCGTTACAGACCAGCACTCGTCCCGTGCTTCCAGGATCCCTTCATTTGCCGTCCATGGTTAGAGATGTTTTAGAACATGCCTCTAACCAGCTTGCATGGAGTAAATGTTTCCATGTCTTGGTATTTTTCTAGCTACTTTCCTGACAGTGCTTCTCATCCCACTGCTGTCCTTGCCCTGCCTGGCCTCACCCTGGCTCCTCTCACCTCCTACAAAGGAGAAGGCCAAACCCGTCCCTCCTGGCTGGTCACCTGGCCAGAGCAGTACAGGGGAGGGTCCCTGTCATTACGAATTTGCTTCTCCCCGAAAGACAGGAGTGGCTTTTGCTACTCCCTGCAAGAAGGATTGCAACTTTCACCCGTAGAAAGCTATACTCACATGTAACAACTCAAGTCATAGCCCAACCACAGCTACCGCTCCAGCGCCTACCTCCAGCCACACTACGCGCTTAACTAAAACCTGTTTCAAGTCAACATAAACTGAACTGAAGTGCATGTGGTAGTTTACCCAATGTAATTACAGCGGATTAGGTTTAATTTCCCATTTAGTTTATCGTGGCGAGCGCTCAGCATCACCACTACAGCCCCTACCCGTGAACAAAGCACTTTGCTGCTGGTTCTTTTCCCAGCGTAGTTCTCCACGTGGGCAGCTGTGGTTGGGGATTTCGTTGGCTGACCAGGCTCCTATAGGAACGATTTGACCAGATGACCAGGGTAATTAATGTCTTAGCCTCATCTCTCTCAACATCCATACTTACAGTGCTTAATAACTACATTTAAATAGAAGCCTTGCATGTGAGTTTTCAAAGAGCTTTTACCCTCTGCAAACCTGAATACTGTGTTTTCAAACTAGTCGCATGGAAAAACCATGCAGCAGGTGACACAAGGAGAACCCAGCAACATCTCTGACTGACTTTTGCAGAAAGACTCTCCTTTAGACCTGAATCCTGCTATTCAATTCCTGCTAAAGCAATATTCCCAATAAAAAAGCACAGGATAGGAGGAGGAAGGTAGTACAGCACCAGAAATAACGCACTCTAGAAGTTTATGGTTGCAGCCATGACTGTACAACCTTCACAAAGAGGTGATGAGGCTTAGCCCAATTTTAGCCTAAAAAGCATCAGGCCTTCGCTACACTCCTGTTGAACACCTCCAGTCCCCCGTGAATCCTCTTGAGACACCACGAGCAGGCACAGAGGAACATTTCCCGCCCAGCGTGCAGCGTTCAGGCCACCACGTGTTCCACGTACTCTGCCAGGCACCTTTGGGGCACGTTCCTCATGGGGTTTGCGTTTGAATGTAGCAGAAGGCTGGCATTCAAAAGCATCCTGGGTCTCCAAGCTTCACGAGCACGCGTGGGATTTGTCCCCCAGACAAAAATCTTCTGTACAGTTTGGCTCTGGGGAGGGCTCTCTCACAATGAACAAGCACAGCAAGTTTGGATATCCTATACCTCATCAAGTAGACGATTTATCAGGACTTAAACCTGACTATACCTCATAAACATGTCCTTTCAAAGAGCCACTCATAAACTGGAAACAACACATCCTGCGAAGGGGAAAGTGTGGCCTACAGTTAACTTATATATTCCTATCTAACATACTACAGACGTCCTGATTTTTACAGCATTACATGTTTTGAACCTTTTCAGTAAAGTGGAGGTTTCTCATTTCAGCCTAACTGCTGTTAATCTGTTCCAAATGTTAACATTGCAAATAAGGTCTGGTTACCATCTCTGCCCCAAGTCGATAATAGGAACAGAGCTGATCAGCATCTGGTTTAGTTCAGAGTACAACTTGCTGCCTAATACTGCAGAATTTGGGTTGGAAGATCGTTGCATTTCATGAACACCACAAAAAAAATTAAACTAACAACACTCACATACGGTCATGTGTCATTATTTATTGCTCTATAGGCTTGCTAAAGATGGAATATCGCATTACTAATTTTGGCAAATTCCAGCACACATAAACAGGCCAAAACTTCTTAACATAAATTATACTTGAGCTGCCTAATGATAATTAAAAAAATTCAGTCACTTACTTTCCAGACTTGTGATGGAAAAATGGTTTAAAAATAAGAGAAAATTTTAAATCAGTTTCTTATTTTGTCATGCACTTTCAATACTTGAATTGTTATGTGTCTGATTCATTGCAAGGTACTGGGCAATACAGCACTTTCGATATATAGAAAACCTATGGTTATAAATAAAAATGGTCTAAAATTGATTTATAAAATAGAAATTAGTATTTTAATGGAATATAGTCATTGACCTAAAACTCACAACACCAAGGTCATGTTTAGATCAAAACAAAACCTTCTGCTGAGCTAAATCAGAGCTGTATCCAACTCAGTATACAGAATAATTCATCTCAGGATGAGCTGTGACCCCTCTAACATTCAGAACCACTTCTCCTTTTTTACTTCAAGCACTTTTTATACTTTATTCTAAATTCCTTTACTGTGTGATCTATAATTTTGCAGTTGATCATGTAAAAATTCTGCATATAACATATTTCAATTACATTTATTTTGTTACTTTAAATGGCAGATTATCCTTTATAAACTCAGTGAAGACTACAGGATCAAAAGTTCTTGACACGTATAGAAAATAAACCAGAAATAATTAATGAACATTTTAGGTTAGCAAGCCACGCTAACTTATATCCATCAACTATTCATATTAAAGTTCCATTTGAGAAAAAAAAATTAATAACCACCTCAAATATGAAAAGACCATTTTTTTAAATGAATGTGTAGAATGCTTAAAACATCTGGAGCCTGAATAAAATGTACATGAATACTGCCAAATTTACCCTAGACTTTCCTGTCACCCAAAGCATTGACTGGGGTGACCCACATGACATAAATTTCTTGTTACCTGTGAGAAATGACTGGACACAGAAATTACTTCTTTCCCCAGGCAGATGTAGCTGGTTGATCAGCCAACTAGTAACGTAATATTTACAAAGTTACGCAAGATAAACTGATAAGCACTGTATTAATTTCATGCGACACCTACGAGCAGTGATTTTTTGGGCACAACGGATTCTACTGATCCTGTTTTACATTTGAGAAATCTGAAGCAGAAATATCATAAATTACTGAACTGCATCATGTTGCAGAGCTAAGTCAGTAACAAAACTCACAAAGTGGTAGGCTGCTTCATGCTAGTGACAAAACTATACCATTGCCCACATTTTAGCAAGGTTTCTTTCACTGTAACAGATTGAGTAACTCCCCTTCCACTCTACAAGGGGAAAAATAATTAATCAAAGATAATTTCCAGCAAATTTACCTAATTTTCTGCATACAGATTTAATCAGAGACTTTTTAAACTACCTAAGCCGGGGGGGGAAAGGAATAACCCCACGGACTGAGTGACTCAGGAGATAAGACATGTTACTAATAACACAAAGATCAGCACTTACAGGTGTCTTTTACAGAAAGATCAGCATGATAAGGAAACCTAACTACTCAGCCCCGCAAAAATCATATACAAACCACAAAACCCACCAAGCTTAAGCAGGTAAGAAAAATAAACTAATGTTTTAAGATCTGTCTTTGCTGAAATGGCATGTGTCTTCCTTACCAGCACAAATTACATCTTTTGTCCTCCGAGCCAAGCAACGTGGTAAGTTAACTGATTGTAAAGAAGTGAAGATGCATCTGTATGTCTGAAAGGTAATTCACTTCATTGAAGCTCAGTTATGACTTCAGTAGTTTGCTGATATATGAAGTTCTCCACGAAAGAAAGGCAAAGCATCTAAGCGAATTTTCTTCTCCTTTCAAACTGCCAAGAGAAGCACGACTTGACTAGGTTGGCCCAGCTCTCCAGCTCCTGCTGGCTCGTACAGAGGCAAGGACCTCTCTTCTCACCTTTCTCTTCCTTTACACTTCTTAGAAGTAATTTTCCATATATTGTTTAGACAATACAGAACTTAAATTATCAGAAGCACCAAAATAATTTCATTAAGTTTTTTCTCTATGTTCCTCCTTAAAAAGACACCTTTGCCAGGCTAGCTAACTTCCTGGCTTCTCCCTTTTTTCAGGGCTGGCTGTTACCTGAGCTGCAGCCTGCCCCTGCAAAGGTCCACCTCTGTAATGACTTTCTTGGGCAACCATCAGTGGATAAAGCTGGGAACTGGGCTCTGCAGAGACAGCAAGGATTTCAGAAGTTTCTTCTCCTGGTTTATCTGCACTTGAGGAGCCTGGGCTGAACTTGGTCCCTGTAGGTAGCTGTGTCCGTACTGCCTTCTCTCAGATTTTCACCTGGGGCTCTCTCCTTCACTCGCTGCAAAGGAGAAGGGGGAAGGCTATAGGGAACTGAGCTGCCCAAACCCACACGTGAACCCCGACCGTTCCCTCCCTAGGTTCTGCTGGAACACAAAGCTGTGCACAGAGAAGGCAGACAGGCTGCTCAAACAGCCCACCTTCCCCTTTTCAGACATGGGCAAAGCTCCATAAAATTGCCTGTGGTGTGCAGCTGCCTGTGCTGCCTGTTGTCCTGAGCTGCCTCGAAGCCCAGAGAAACCATTCACATCTGTACAACATAAAGCGCGTTAGCAAACAAAGGAAGCAAGCACCGAGAGCCGATTCATGTTTTCTATGGAGTTCTCCCATTTTTCCAACCGTCCGTGGGCCACAGAATGACTCAGTAACGTGATGGTTAGGCCACTTGCTGGGAATACGAGAAACTCAAGTTCAAAGTCTCTCTCTTAATCAGGTAGACAACATAAACCTCCATCTCCTACAACCCAGGCAAATGACTCAGTCGCTAGGTTACTGGCAACCCAAGGTGGAGTCAACCTTGTGGGTATGGCCTTTTAGCAGTGAAAAGGTTTCTGTTTTTTTCTAATATGGAACAAAAACAGAAGTCAAACCTCAATTTTATTGTAAAACAAAATTCTTGCATTCTGGCCAGTCCCCAGTAATATCACTTCCCATTTAAACGGTCTTCTTCATTCAGGGTGTTTGTGCTCCCCTCCCTCCCACCCCCATGGTGGCACTGAAGTGTTGGTTCCACACCTTTCTTCAGATGACTGGGGACCCGACGGCAGACGGACATCCTCCTGACACCTTTGATGCCTCTGTTCCATTTACCTGAAGAGATCAAAAATAAGTGAACGTAGCCAGTATCTGGCAGCCTTCTGGTATTTTTCGTTCACTGCCAAAGAACACACCCGCAGTCCTCACCCACCACTGAAAAGGAAACGGGACAAAACAACAGAAAAACCACCACCCTGGCGTGACCAGACGTCATCCCTCAGTTCTCATGTGTGTCATGGTTGGCCACAGCATACGGACAGAAACCCTGCCCCAAAGAACCACCGCCACAGATGTAACTGGTGGGAAGTAACAGGCGAGCGGCTGCAGGAATGGTCGGACCGTGAATAAAGACGACCAGCCGGCTCCAGAGCCCAGCAGAGCACGGGCTTTGTTACACGTTCCCTTTTTCAAGTAGACCTATTTCCTCCCTAACTTCTACCATTTCCAGTCTCTGCAGCCTTTCCTGCATTAGTTTTGTTTGAAATGTTGTTCTTACTGCATTAGTCAGCAGTCAATTTTGTTGCTTTCTTCCTATGTTTTACACATAGATGGCCATATATGAAAAGGCACTTTTCAGTTGCTTACAAATACACAGCCAGGGCGATTCAGACAACTCTCTATTCTGCTTCCACTTAGGAGTCTGGCAAATGAAGGACACAAAAGAAAAAGAAAAAAATTGGTGCCTAAATTTAAGAACCAAATCCATGTCTAAGTACTTAAGCACTTAAATATGTGGTGTGATTTTAAAAAAAAATTTGGAAGCAAAAAAAGTGCCAGCAAGGCCAAATAGGAGCCGATGACTTGGAGAATTCCATCCCTTATTTTGTTGCCTAAATAGCAAGCCAGGAATAGGGCCCAGGAGCTCATTTTAAACAAAATATTTGTATGTATGCTGGCTACAGATGGAGGGAATAAATTGGATCATTGATCCACTCTGAAACAGCAAATCACTGCAATTTTTTAAAAAGCACTATTTGTATTATACAGGCATTCAGAGGACAGAATACAACAGCCGGGCACTGAAAGGACAGGAGAAAGGTTGTTCTCGTCATAGAATCATAGAATTGCTTAGATTGGAAATGACCTTTAAGATCATCTAGTCCAATCATTTAACCAAGCACTGACAAGTCCCCCGCTAAACCATGTCCCCAAGCACCACATCTACATGACTTTTAAAAACATCCAGGGATGGGGACTCCACCACTGCCCTGGGCAACCCGTTCCAATGCCTAATGACTCTTTCAGTAAAGAAATTCTTCCTAACATCCGATCTAAACCTCCCCTGGATCAACTTGAGGCCGTTTCCTCTTGTCCTATCGCTTGTTACCTGGGAGAAGAGACGGACCCCCACCTCGCTACAACCTCCTTTCAGGTCCCAGAGACAGATGTCAGAGCTGGGTAACAGGCCCTGCTGCCTTGGCATGGAGGGCCCAGGCCCTCTCAACCTGGAACTCGTGTAAGACGCTGCTCCTTGCACTAACCTCAGCCACCCACCGGCCTGTCAGGCTCCTACCCCTAAAAATTCTGTTACGTAGTTAGACAGCTGAAGCACAGGTATCAAGCCAGCCTAAATGAACTTTCTTCGCAGAGGGCCTTTTCTTCAGCAAACTTGACATTAAAAAAAAACGGCCAAAGGAAAAACAGACATAAATCTCTCGCTAGGCTGCTTCATCCAATTCCCTCCCAAAGTGATGGTATCACTTACCGATTTGCACTCAAAGTTGCTCCCAAATGACTGCATCTACATCTCTGCTTTACTGAGAAGATGGCTTGTACGTGGAAAAAGCCTTGATAATCCTTGAAACTACTCTGATAATAGGTGTAGCTGTTTTTTTCATATGGCTAATCAGGTGCAAAATTACCTGAATATGGGAGCTTCCCAAGACGAGTAAATTATCTGTATTAGCAAAGGTTCCTTTCTCAGTCTGGGCGGTGCCTACACTTAACTAAATCAAAGTTTACTTAAAAGCTTTTTAGAGCTTTTGGCTCCATACAGACATCACATTTCTGGGAAGTTTTGATCAAAAAGCTTGGCATGGCTACAATTACAATATTGTTACAAGTCACTAAATGTTATTGATTGTTTAAAACAGAAATTCTGTGTTCATTTTATATACAATTTATCTCAATTGCAGTCAGCAAGACCAAGGTTTTTATAGGTTTTTCAGAATCTTCATCCTCTCTTTGAATTTTTCAAACATATTTCCAGCCTACAATAAAGCCTGCTAATAATGCCCAAGCAGACCATACAATAATCATTCAATTAAAAAAATGAAGAGGAATAACAAGGTTGATTACCGAACTAAAAGGACACAGCAGCTATTGACTTTTAATAGACTTATTAATAATTTTTCATGGTTTTCATTCTTTATTTTTACTTAAACAGAATAAACTGCAGCAGCTGTCCAGGGAAAGAGATACTATTCTACTGGGTAGTTTTCTTACTCCGCTGCCCACATCCTGATCTATCCACATTTACTCCATTTCCAAAGTCTGAACTGAAACAAATATTCTCAGACGGCCAGCGACAGCTTTGAGTGTCGTATCTGTATTTAATGCAATAAAAAACACAAACCAACTTGTCAGACACACCACTGTGTCAAGCTCAATTACCTAAATAAACAGAGGTAATGGCTAATTTTACTTGCTGCTCACTTTTTTGAAACTGCCTCAGTGTTGATTTTTGCAGTCTCTTCCCGGGAGGATTACATCTGCCTGGTTTAGAGTTTCACTTCCAAACACTATGTGCAAAACCTAAAAGCTTGCTACAGAAAAACTGTATAAATTTGGGAAAAGATCCGTCATTCTTTGGGGAAAATTAAGCCTTGATCCTAACAGAAATCTTACTTAAGCAAGCCCTGTCTGTGGGACAAGTAGCACTTCTATTGTCGATGCAAACAGGTCGTGACCTGCGGTGATGGAAGCCCATCAGGGACTTTTCCCAAGCGAGCAGTCACTCAGTGTCTTTCTCCACTGGTAGCCCTGAGGCAGATGCCTACGTGCTCGCTGAACGGCATGAGGAACCTTAACATCAACAAGGGCACATTGAAAGCAGTTAAAATATACAGGGACGAGGCCCAAAACATTTTTGCGCTACAATTTCAATTTTTATTTTTTTTAAACACAGCCTTACACTTCCCATTATTTATGCAATGCAAAAGCGCAGTGTATTTTGCCATCTTCTACAGGGAAGAGAACTACTGGACCCACGCTGACTCACGCAAGCTGAAAAGGCGGCTCTTCCTCCCTCCCGCCATCGCTCTGACCTTGGCTTAAGGGCCTCCCATCTGGAAGTGCTTTCCCTAAGTGATTCACTTCGTGCTCTTTCACACACACACACACAAAGGCCCAGTGACTGCAAGAACTACACTGCAGTCACCGTGACCCCATGAGTAATAGATCTTTCTATACATTTGCACGTCGTTCAGCATGGATAAAATCCCCCCCCTTACCTTCTCTGTCAAGCACCCAGGAAGGAGCTAAGCAGACTGCAGATGTTTAACACGACAGGTCTGTTGTCTGATGTCCCTTCAGTCCAAGGCAAAAGGCTCAGACACTGACCTTTAGGTGCGCACTGGTAATTGAGTGCACTGAAACTAAGAAGCTGCAAAACCTGCACAGGCCCAGGACCAATCCAGCAAACTGCTCCATCTGTACCTCGCCTCTGCATCTAGCCCCTGTGAAACTGGCCGGGTACCACGGCAGCATGAATCTTCTGCAAGATTCCTGCTCTGCAGAGGCCAAGGGGAGAAAAGTAAAACGCACAGGACAGTCCCTGGCAGAAGACTCAGGCCACCGCGCAGCCCTGCCAACGGCTGGCTGGAGACTCACGTGCCGTGCTGGGACTCCAAGCCACCTATCTGAGCACCTACTCTGTAGGCTCTGGGCTGTGCTGGTCCAGCCTCATTTAGCCCTTTTCGGTTGCAAAGGTGCCTGCTCACCAGGAACGCTAACCTCTGGGATCCCAAGTGCAGATGAATGGCATTTTCTTTGCAACTCGCCATAGGAAGTCCTACTACAGCACATGGGTTGAGCAGGCCTTTGTGCTGCTCTCCAGCCTTTCTTTCTTCCAGGCAAGCATTAAAAGGATTGCGCTGCTTTATACAGGGGATTTCCTCATCACAGAACAAAATAAATTCACCTGTGAAATGAAGTGCACTGATAAAGGTTTTCCATTTCACATCCAGCAGCCGAAAACCAACTTCCTCTACTAGAGGTGGGTTGGGGCGCGGGTTGGGTTGGTTTGTTCGGGGGTTTTTTTATTGTTTTGGAGGGTTTTTTTGTGGGATGGTGCTTGCGGTTCTATGGGGTGGGTTCTTCTGTTGTTTTTTTTTGTTTGGGCCTTTGTTGTTTATTTTTTTTGTTTGGTTGTTTGTTTTTTTTAAGAGGCAGGTAGGTTAATGATCATTTATTTCTGAAAACTAGTCTCCGTGTTGAATCCACCTTCCAGCTGGTGCCTACCATCAAGATACAGATCTGTAAGAGTGCAGAGTCATTCCAAATAAGACTAATGACTAATTTCAAGTACTTTATTCTCCATGTCGACTCAAGTATGTGTAGTTAAACAACAGTTAGTCCTAAAATTCTATTAATGCACTGAGCAATGCAAGTAATAAGCAGTATTTTGAGACATATTAAGCAGTATTAGTCTTCTAGACAAAAACACATCCAAGAATTGTTCTAACACTCCTCCACTCTGACACCAGCTTGAGGGAGGGTGGGAGAACTGTCCTTTCCCTGCATACCAAGGTACGTGTACATTGCATACCACTGTTTCACTGGAAGCTGTATGGTTTACATTTTAATGGAGCATTGGTTTTAGAGCTGAATACATGGAAGCTCTTGAGTTACAAGAAGAATTATTATTGCAAACCTGACTACAGCTACAGTTGGTGTTCTTGGAAGATGAGGGTGCAAGTAACAAGAAGCTAACAAATTCATGCCAGTAAGTCAAGTTTAATTTGCTTTCCTTTTCCCCTCCCTTCCAAAGCTGGCTGAAGTACAAGTTCCACTGTAAATGCAGGGACTAGCAAACATGGATGCCATCACAAATATAGCCCTGCCAAGAGGAAGTCCTCCGTTGACTAATAACAGAGTCTCCAACAGCAACGGCAAGATATTTTGGGCACTGAACTGAAGAGATTTAGGGATGTATTCTAAACAAGATGTGCTTTTTGCAGCTACAGAATATGACTTGTATAACAGTCAGACAAAATGTTTTTAAGAAGTCACCAGGATCTAGTATCACAAAGGCAGAGCTGGAGGTTTTGCTGGCTATTCCATGACCTTTACTTCAACAGGTTAACACTAAGCTCTCCCTATCAGGCCTATTATCAAAGTATGGCTGCAAAAAATAAAGGACACAAGTCATCGCTACACAGTTTGGCATTGCAAAGGCCTCAAGTTTTTGCTGTCAACTGAAACAATATGAAAACATAGCCTTTTATTTTGGAAAGAGGAAACCACATGCTTGATAATATTTTTGTGTAGCATTTGTCACTGTCAGACCACAATACAGAACATAATCAAGTTCATTTGTTAACTAAGTAACCCATTCTTTGAAAACCTATTCTTTAATGCAAGACAGCATCAGTGACATACTACAAAGTCATTTACTAGAACTGGAAAATTACTTTTATAAAGATCACATTATATCACAGCTTCTCTTTGGTACCCTTTGCTTGCTGAGAGTGCAGGGCATTTCATACAGTTACTTCCCCTGCAGACACAGGATTTTTTAATTTTTCATTTGAATAGGAAAAAACCCCAAATTTCCATTGCTGCAATTCAATAGTTCTACCAAAGACTGCCCATGCATTTTCATAAGAGTAATTTATTTTATCTTTGAAGTAAATACAAATTTGTCAGAAATATTTCAATATTGCAAGCTCTACTATGCGGGACATGCCAAAATACAAGCACATATCAGAGTGCTAAATAGTAATTTCAGAAAGATGCTAAGCAGTAGTGAAAACTAGAAGGTTCTAAGCAGCCAAATGACAAAATCTGTCATCAAAACAGTGAAAACGAGAAACAGAACAAACCTTACAGAGAAACTGATATACTATATGCCCAAGACTGACATGGTTGTTGAAAGTTGCCTCTGCATAAAACATTATATACGACACTTTGCAGCTGCATAGGGGCCTGCTGCACAAGAATACTGCACTGCTGTTTTTTAATACGTTGGAGGTAAAATGTTCTGCACTGCTAATTAATTTTAGTCTACACTACAGCTTCCCACCATTTTTAATTTTAGAATGCAACCAAGTTATTTGAATTGTAGGTAAAATAAAAAAAGACTAACAAAGGTTTAAAACTCTAGATGGCACACTCATACAGTAAAAGACTATAAATCTGAACAGAAATACATAGGTTCACCTATGATATTTTCTTGGTTTTCCACCTGAAGCATACATAATCTTATCTGCAAATACTGTTCTGAGGCCAGTTTGTGAATTACTGTTATAAAAGGATCTGCACTATTGCCCCAAGTTAGAACTGGGTGATTTAATATACTACTATGCAGTATTTGCAGTTTTATATTTCAACAGTACTGAATTAAATTAATTTAAGATTCCACATACAATTCATTCTCATGGCATAGCACCCATCCTGTCACACTATCATATGCCAACCTACTTCATGGGTAATGGGAACGAGACCTTAGATGTTTCTTAAAGGCATAGTCTCATGCAACAACCAGTTCAGTTATATGCATTTCCAGGCTTTGAACTCACAGGGTAAGTTTTTGTTGCTGCTTTGTTTCTAAGCAGGAGCTCAGCTTTATTTTATTACATCAAGTCCAGGGTCATGAAAAGGGCATTTTAATACATAGCCTTTAACCTACTCATCTATATAGAGTTGACAGTATAAAATCTGAGACTCAAATCAGCTTGGATGGTGGTAACAGTCATGAAAATGACATCACAATATTTTTATTAGAATTTGTCAAGGGTATGTTGCTGCTGTTATGCAACCTTACTGAAGCTGTAACAAATGAAATGATAGCTGTGCAACTGAATTGCCACAGCACACATGTGAACAACATCCAGAATGATCAGAACTGTAAAATGCCTGAATTACGGTTTTTGACTAATCATCTAAGTAAATAAACAAGTGCCTAAAGACAAATACAACATAGATTTACAGTGTACTAGATGCTTCATGCTAATGGTGTAAAACCACTTTTATCCTCCAACAAGGCAGTTGAACAAGCTGTCTCATCCTTACAGCACGCTAACATTTGGTTACTGTGGAGAAGCTAATATACTGTAGCTTACACCACAGTGAAGGGGTACCCATACTGTAAGTACAAAATTAGTACAGACCAGCATGCAGCCCTGCATTCAGACAGTTTTGAAATTCATGATGTGGAACGTATGTACAACAAAGGACACACAGAAGGAATTTAAAAAGTGCATATGCATATACTGATTGGAGAACGACGTGGACATAGAAGCATTCGCCCACAAAGCCACAGAGAAGAAGGTCTTTGGCCTTAAGCCAGTACAAGAGTACCTCTGAAGCAAAGTACACGAGTAAGTTTTCTCCATTTCTACAGTACTGGATATCAACTCATTAATAAAACCATTAACATCGTCTTTTTTCTCTAATGAAGTGTATTCATAATCACTCCTTGCTGTATGGTAAACATTTACCAGAAAGTTTACATCTGTAGCATGCATTTACTCTTAAATATGCAAATAAGATAAAAATTTCTAACATCTGTTATTCATATACATATATAAATTCGTAATTTCCATTTGCAAGTCCAATAAATCACTGTAGGGTTTTTTTTTAAACATTTAACAAGTTTATTTCTACAAATTCTGGCTTAAAAGCAGGTACTGCAGATACAAAAATCTGAAGAGATTGATGTGCAGCACATGTAATTTCTTTATGTTGTCTATGTGGATAAGTTACTCATTTCAGTGGGTATTCATCACATTTCTCATAGCAGCAATAAATAGGCATTTTACTTTTCATAAAACATTATTTTAGATAGCATGTTAATCAATACAAAATTGACTTTTAACAACACTAGAGTAACATAACCCATAGGTCATTACAGGTTTATCATGGAATTGGAAAACTCAATATTGGATCTCTGTGCCAACCTAAGACTGAGTGATTTGCAGGGTCTCCAACATGTCTTCCACCGCCTTCAAAGAGTATTTAGTTTCTTTCTTACTGCGACCTGCAAACTAATCAACAACAAAAAAGGATTGTTATTTGTCATATATCAGAAATTCTGTGCACAGATCCTGTGCAAATAACAGTTCTAAATATTAAGTACCAAAAATTAACTCTATTTACAACAAAATTAGAAGCACAGCCTCTTTACTGTTTCACTAAAACTCAGCATTTTTACTAGAATACAAGCTATATCACCCTTCTTCTAGTAAGTAATGAAAAATACAACAGAACTTCTTAATTTCACTCATTTGCTCTGAATTTGAATATTCAGCACTAATAAATACTCCATTTTGAAATTTAACATTTATCTGAATAGTGATCTTCCTGCTGTTTTGTTTGCTCTGCAAACTTTAACATAATTTTTATTTCAGACGTTATTTTTTTATGTGATCCAAATTAGATTATATTCATAATTTAAATAGTAGCAAGACCTGGACCTGTTATTGAAGCTAATCTATTTTCTATTTGTCCTATAGCCAGACAGAGAAAGTTCTACCTATCAAAACCTACTATAAAACAATCCAGTCATCATGTAATTATACTTTATGGTTCAAAGTAACTGTGAGTAATGACCCTGTATTTGATTGTAACCTACTGTTACAACAGCAATTTCAGAGAGCATTTGAAATAAAGTCTGTCTTGGTAACAAAGAAAGATACAGCTTAATAAATACTACTTAGGGCTTCAGATTCCCTAAGACACATGCAGCCAAGTTTGGGAAAGCAAAGAAAGGGGTAGAAGGGTAGGAGATGTTGATCACCCCACATGGACCTCAAAAGGGTTTTTCTAACTGTACTGATGATTCCCATCACTCATCAGCTGTATCTAACACAGCGGATTTATTGACTACGTTAGTCTTCAGTCAAATAGAACTCTCAACCATTTTTAATACACCTGCATTAAAAAGTTTTGCATTTGGAGTTGGGAGGGGTGGTAAAGAAACTACAGAAGCAGTAACTATAACTGGCTGCTAGTAAAATAGCCTATTCTCTACCTAAATGTTAACATCTAAACACTCAATAAATTTTCAATTTAATGTTTTTTATTTCAAATACCACTGGTGTCTTGCATAGTTAGTCCTTGATTTATAATGTGTCCCTTCTCTCTTGTAATTAACTTAATTTAGCAAACTCTTCATGACCTGTTAAGAAAGATTAAGTCATCAAACCCAGGTAATATCACACCAGCAACAAGCTGCAGGACCTGTTAACCTGCTTTTGACCCCTGGGCTACAATCTAACATTGGGATTCCCAATCAGTACCAAGTTCCTAAAAAAATAGTTTTGGCACAGTAAATGAAAAGCTATTTCAAATTAAAGTTAGGAGAATGAAATGTTGTTATTGTGACAACACTTTATACTTAAGAGACATACTGAAAACACCGTATTTTCACATTTCATATTTCCAGATGATGAACTGATGTGTCGTGTTTTGACTCTAGTAGTATGTATAAACCCGTTCTTCAGGTTGTGTAGTTTCCATAGTGACCTGCAATAGTCAACTTCAGAGGAAAATCAAAGATTTCTTAACACTCTCCCAGCTGAGAGAAGCAACTTTTGCTTAGATCTGACTTAACAGAACATCCTCTTTTTGTTCACACTAAACTAGAATAGTCCCAAGCAGATACTTGGGGAGTCCAAATCCTTTCACAAAAACAAGCAAATGAAAAAAACCCCTCAAAATCCCTGACTGAAATTTTTTTTCAAATTCAAAGCAGTCAGAGATTTCAATAAAAAGCACAGAAGCCTGAATATACTGTGGTCAAAAAGCACACTTGGCAAGACACACAGAAAGCACCCAGAGGAAAGCTTCAAAATAAAAAGAATTTTACTTCTTTTCAGGGACACTGAAAGCAAAACTGACATAAGACATTGGTTTAAAAAATGTTACTTGCTAATTTCAAGAGTGGTTGCCTTCATGATACTGACATGTACTTTAAGCTGAACAAATAAAACCAAACTCTGCGTCATAATAAACAGAAGTATACTTGGAAATGTAATCACTTCAAATTTGCCCTGACGAACAATTATTTTGTCTATTCTGCCATTACACAGCAATTTGACTGATTGAGCCGGAATCCATTTCTTAAAATCATGATTTAATTTTCTGTTTCCCAAATGGTTTGTAACAAAATCACCTCTCTCCAACCATAAATAACACGTGGATCGCTCACACAGAAGAATTTAGCAATGTACCGAAGAAGCATGTATCTGGAAAATTACTACGAGTAGGATCACATTAAAGATTTTTGTAAGCATTAATCAAACTTGCCTGCCTCTGCTGAAACGCTTCTACCAGAGGACATTCTAAACCAATTACCTAATTGAAGACCACTAGGTAGCCATATTTTGTTTCGATGTTAAAGTAACTGTGACTCATGTCCTCAGTCAGAACAGATACACATTCTTCACAGGGTCTGCACAGAGAGAATAATCCAGTTTCCCAGTGATACAGCAAAACTAAGCTTATAACAATAATAAACTAATTCTTTGAATAATGAGTACTTTGCAAACATCTGAAATAAAAGATTAAAACTAAGGGTTTCTTGGTTTTTTTTTCATTTGGTCAATTAAATTTAAGTGGCCTAAAGACTAATGACCATTTTTTTCAGAGCATGTGTTTGCAGCCAGGAATTCCAGCTCCATACAGCAGCCCTAGCTGCAAAACCTTTCTGTCTTCCTGCAAAAGTTTACGTTTCTCCTAGATTAGGCACAGATGAGAAGTACTAAGCACAGAGGGTTACATATTTAACATCAAAATAAGTATATTAACCAGATGGAGCGTCAAATATCTGTGCTTTTCAGAAAATTATTTAATTCAACTATTCTTTATCACCATGTTTTCCTGTAAAGCTACTGCTGTACAGTCTAACCAACAGTAGTGAAAGTAAGGTTTTCTTTTTACACCCAGACTGTTTTCTTTAAATGACAATAAACTAAAAGGTTCCTCTGATTTCATACAGGAATGCACAGGAAAAGCAAAAATCAAGTGCCAAACCAAACTGCCTGAATGAGAGAATAAATTGAAAGAAGGGTACAAGTTAAAAATATCAGAAGTAAATTGCATATAAAATAAAAAAATGCAACTATAGCCAGTGCTGAATTTGAAAAAATAGAGGCAGTTTTCCAAAATTACTAAGCAAATTGCTGGTAATTCAAGTTCAAATCCAGACTTAAAATGGGGAAAGATCTCACAGCAAGACAACTGCTCAAAAATAACTTTTTGAATTAATAACTTCATATTTTAAAGTCACAAATTCATATAATTTGTCTAGGCACCCAAGTCAAGATATCTAAATATATCTTATTCTCTAGGACATGACTACCAGAAAAATTGCATTTAACAGTATAAGAAGGTCCAACTAATACAACAAGTCAATGCCAAACTCGACAAGCTCTTAAGGCTCTTATTACACTTTACAAAGTGCTTTGGATAATGCAAGGAAAGTGGGGAGGATTTACAGAGATAATATATGTACCTAGCTTAAAACCTGGCTAGACAACCCTCCAATAATGGAGGAATGCTGTAAGGGCTTCCACTGGCACAAGCGACCACGGTTTCATCCTTAGGCCCAAAAGATGACAGTTTCCAACCATTCAACACGTTAAGGGAGCAAAAAGTCAATACTGACTCATAGGGGAAACTGCCACCTACTACATCACCAAACACCATTTGCTGTAGATGTTGGATGTTTTAAGTCTCTGACATACACACTGGAGTGGCCAAACCCTACTGCAGTCATGCAACAGGCTCAGTAGGGTTGGGCTGGGGCAGCCCTGTCCAGCTGTAGTTACTAGAGCTTCTTGTGGTACTTCTGTGAAGAGGAAGAGGGTGTTCACATCATTTGTTCGCCAAATCCTAGCTTGAGTACTTACATTTTCTGTATGGCTAAATTCCCCCTATGATTCCAGTCAGATACAGTGTTCATCACTTTACGTCCCAAACAGCTAAAAAGAGCAGCTGAAGTATGCAACGTATCACAGAATTATGAAGTAACAAAGAAGTTATGACATGTGTTTTAGATATATGTTAGTTGTGTTAATGTGATCTGTTCTGGTAAGCCTCAACCAAAAATGCTTAATGTAGGATCCAAAAGGGTTTCACAGAAACAGTGGAATTGCACTTTCCAGTAAAAAAAAAAACAACAAAAAAATCCAACCAAAAAAACCCACCACCCCACACCCAGAAACACCCCCAACACCAACACCACTTCCAATACTAGTCATATTTTATTTAAGATACTGTGATGTTAAAAGCCCTGTGGAGAGGAAAAAAAAAAAAAGAAAAAAGAGGCATGCTTATCTGGCTGTGAGTCAAGTAACTACAAACTGTCATAATTAAACTTTCATTATATTTAGAACCAGGAGATGCCTATTTCTAGGTCTTAATCTTGGTATGCCACCATTCCACAGCCAACACTGGTTTTACATTTCCATCCTGATGTATCCTGAAAGGGGCTGTTTCCCAGAAGTGCTAACAGGTCTCTACTGGTGCTTTGACCTGGAAACTTCAGTTGTAATATTCACTTAAAACATGTGTTCAAAACCACTCTAATCCAAGCAGTTCATTTTATTAAGATGTAAAGCATGGAGTAATAGTTTTCACTCAAGATTCACATACCTTTTAAAACCTGTTTTGTTCTAAAATGGTGAATCCACTGTGTATTCTGTTCTTTAAGGGGATTTTTTTGTTTCTTTCGTTTGTTTTTTTTTTTTTAAATCCTGCTATACTTGAGTTCTCCATCAATATTGTGCTTACCAGAATGTCAGACATACTGAAGTCAAAAGAAGCCCTGCTTATTTATGGGACATCAAAGTTGGCAATTCATACACACCTTACTGTCATGAGCAGGTAAATTTAATGAAAAGCAGGGAGTCATTTAAAGAGCAAAACAGAGAAATAAACTTTAGGCGCAAAAGTGTAAAATGTTTAATTATGTCCTCAAGGATACAATATTCTTCACTGCAAAGTACAGTCAGAAGCTACAGGGCCAGTCAGGGAAAATGGCAAATACTTCAAAGTTGTAATACATCAAAAACATGTCAGCCACAAGAAGCTGCACTCTTGGCATATAGTGTGTTAAGAAAACTGCACTCACCATAAAAGAAAATCCTAATTTAATTCCATAATAGATGGAGCTGGTCAAAAGACCATTCAGTAGTATTAACCATGAAAGAGTAGCAGCAAGAGAAAAATTAAATATTGGGTTCTGATACTGAAATATCACAGACAGAAAGGAGCATTACATGTATGTAACGTCTTTGCATTTAATATCAACATTTTTGCTGAGAAAAAGTTTGAGGGAGAACTGGACAGTATGATCTTAATATTCAGGATTACTTACACATGAACTTTGATCATTAAGAATAGCTGTAAGGGAGTCAAATAGACATACTATGTTTGGGATGCAGGGACAGCAGCACCTATGAGCTAAAACCTGTTTTTATTCATAGATATATAAAAAAATAGGTTTATAATATAAAAGCAAACATAGCTGAAAAGACTCCTAATGACTTCAGTAAGCTTTGATTGTGGCCTACAAAGTGAACATTTTCACTATTCAATGGGCATTCTTCTATAAAACTATGCATAACCAACTTCAGTCACGATTACTAAGGTAATTATTAGGAACACCATTAAATATGATTTTGAAAGGTCAGAATAAACTGAAGGAAAATAAAATTCTACATTTTTCATTTGTTTTCTAGTAAAATAGAAGTAGATGACCAAGTTGCTCTAAGAATTAAGACATACCAAGTTTTATCAAAATACTTAGCTGTAAAACTGAGTCCTGGAGGTCAACATTACACTAGTGTACATTCAGTTAATGTTAGTAGAAAATACTCTGTTTAAAGCTAGTAAGTAAATAATACTAATTAATAACTGTAAAATATCAAGCTTATCTTAATTAAGGTTTCCAGGAAATTAAAGAGAAGTAGAATGCAAAAAATCCAAGCAAATTATGCTGATTTACGTGTCATATATAACCATTTGAACAGCAGTTGATACAAGTGCAGAAAAAAACTACAGAGCGTGTCAACAGTATCATAAAACAATGATGTACTAACCTGGTATGCTCTATTTATTTGGTTAGCTGCCCAGCTGGCATATTTCATATTATCTTTTTTCATTTTTGCACTTGCTTTTGGATTGGAAGCAATATGGCTGGCAGACTAGGAATACAAAAATAAAAACAGTGTAACTAGAAAATATATGTGCATGAAATAAACTGAGAGCATTCAGCACCTTTGCATTCAGAGCCCCATGCACAGTGATAGTGGAAAAAGAGAAAAAATAAAACCAGTTACTGGTAAACGCATCCAAATAAGAATTAGCTAAACTTTTTAAAGAATTCTTTGTTCTAATTAAAGCTAAACTAGGCTTCAGTTTAGCTGTGTACCAAGTTAGGAACCAAACCTGGACATGATCAGCTAATCCAATTTGCTTTTCCTAAAGTGAGAGTTATGAATTAGTTTTCCCCATTAAATTTGTTACCAGAGACGATATAAAATACATCACTTTTGTGTCCAAATTGCCACTAAAAACATGACATTTTCCCTCTGACAGCAGAAAACACATCTTAAAATCAGGTAAGACTCTGAACATAAACTATGCCCATCTTCACCTGAAAAAATGAAAAAGACTACTTAAGAACCAATCTCAGAGACTTTTCCACTTACATAAATCAATCCACTTCGCAAGAAATCATTGTTACTCCCTCCCAGAACATCCTTCTGAGTCCAAAAGTACTTGAATGCATAGAACCACAGAACCCTACTCTCACTCATCAGTGAAGAACCCCCAGAGAAGATTTTAAAAAGGAGCACAGAAGCAAACGTCTACATGAGTAATACATTCCAAACTCAAAGAATGTTCCCTTACAGTTATCTCCCTGAAACTACCTCCAGAAATAAGAGAGGACTGGGATTGTCAAAGCAGCAGTTTCCACAAACTCAGGAATGCATTCTCTGAAGCCGTGCCCACATGAATTGAATTTGTGATCCAGTACAAGGTCAGGGTCCTAAGATGAGGCATAATTCTCTCTGGTTTCCTGAATTCCATGAAGTACTGACCAGCTTCCTCGGCAGATACAGCTGAAAGCCTTTGTGGAAAATTTACCATGGTTTATGGACATTCTTTGGGGGACTACAAACACTGGGCATGTCTGTCAAGTACAAAAGCCGCAGCCACAGCAAAACCAGATCCTAAAACCTGGAAACGGCATTACAAAGAAATCAGGAGCCAAGGGGTAGATACAGAAGCAGCCATGGCAAACTGCGCTTGCAAAAACCACCTAGTGAAATGTGGCAGCAGCCAGGTGAGCAAAATTGAAGAACTGAAACGGAGTGCACACACATTTTTTGCAGTAATGAACTTGCTTATGCAAATTAGGGTTTATGTGTATGACTTTCAGGCATTGCCAAAACAAAAAGTTTCTCAAATGCTTGGGTCGTGTTAGCTCAAGGTTGCCAGCCAGATCATCATAGGTAACAGGCTCTAAATCTACTTTACAGACTGAAAATAACGGGCAGGATGTAAAATCCGACAGAGGACAAGTCAAGAGTGGCCATAATAAACCCCAGGCCCTTTCTAGAATCAATGCAGAAGTCTGTATGTATACACGTCTTAAAAATCAGTTTAGGCCAATGAACAGATTTTCTACAAAACCTACTCCTAAAAAGCTAAATGACCTAAGGAACAGCAAGGAGCCAGGCTCTTCTTCTTGAACATACAATCACCAAGCCAAGAATCTCTGCAGATGAGCTAAGAAGATTAGGTCTAAGTCTCTTTGAGTCTTAAAGGTGATGCCTAGCAAGTCCTTGAAAGGAAGCTCCTATTGCCTGGTATTTATAGGAAGCCTCAAAGTTACCTCCCTGATGTGTCTCTGTAAGCTGCCCCCCTCCCAAGAGGAAAAAAGGCAGCCTAGATTTAAAAAAAAAAAAATAAAAATATATGGAACCTTTCTGGTTTTGTCCCTAAAAAGATCTTTTAAAAGATCTAAAATCTAAAGGAAGAATTTCAATAGAGGCCTCAGTATCTTTGGAGAAACTGAAGAACTGGTGCCAGTACATGCTACCCATAGTTACTGTAGTCATGGCCACACTGAAGCCAACAATGCTGGGCAAGCTAAAGACTCATTTTGAAATTGAAAGTAGAAAGTTGTATTTAGAAATTGAAATGAGAAAAAACAAAGAAAAAAAACCCAGGCTGGTTAAAAAAAGAAAGAAAAAAAAAGCAGCCATCATACTCTGCTGGTACTCTTCAGCAGTTTACTATCTTGTACAGAGGAGTATGACTTTAAATCCTTTTTAAAGAAGTTACTTTCATGTGCCAATAATTGTAATTCTTTGGAAAACACGGGCAAGACTTAAAGGTTAAGAGCACTTCAAGTAAGGAGTACTTACTGGCATAAAATTGTCCATACTCAGTATTTAAAAACAGTTAATAATCTGAGCTATTAAGCTAAACTAACAGGAGAAAAAAACCCAACAGCAAACAGTAATAAACAATATACATGCATAAAAACATTCAAAGTGATAACACATAAAATATATAATCGTGCTTACCATGTAAAGTCCGAACAAAGCTCTCATATTTCTGTTGTTAAGTTTCAGTGCTTGTGCAAAATACTTTCTTGATAGCTCCAGGTTTTCAAGCCCCCCTTGAGTGTATTTAACCTGTAAAAATCATACGCTCCTGAAACTTGCACATCATCCATACCTCAGACATTCACTTTTGAAGCAAAGATACTATGAAACTTCACTTCAGGTTTGTTTCACATGGTATTTCAAATCAGGTGAGTCCTACCAAAGGCCAAATACTGGCTTGGGAGAAATCTGAGCTCTTTTCAATATACAAATTTTAAAATATTTAACTATAGGAGAAAAAAAGCCAGCATTAATTTAATTATTTTATTACTACAAGAATAAAAAGTAATTATTTTACACGTACACATATTTATAACCTTGGCACAGTCTCTTATGAAACATAACACAAACTTTAAATCTAAAGCTAAATTCTGAGTACTATAAATCCATACTAACTCTATATTCCTTCAGCATGCATTACACCAGTACATAAAACAACACAATGACTTTCATTATCTATTCAAATGAAAAACAGCGTACAAAGTTTAGAATACTACTCCATCATTTTTCTATTCATTGTGCCTGTTACTAAATCAACAAAAATAGGGATAAATACTAGAAGACATGCTTCAGTCTTTCTACCAGAAAGCTATTTAGACTTTCAAGTTTTAGTGTTAGCCCAGTTTTATCCACATTAACAAAAGAAATCCATTCTAAGCAGTTAACAGTACAATTTAGGAAAAAAATAATATACATTTGAAAAAAGAGTGCAAATGGCTAAAAACCTTGAGCTAAAACTTCTAAGGGCCCTTTCTCCCTCCAGTGCTCTTTCAGGAAAAATTTCCTATGTGGATTCCAAGATCTGGCTCCACAGTAATAGACAATATATCATAACCTCCTAGGCAGCATTGTTGTGGAAAAGTTTAACTAACTTCTTATGCACTTAATTTGAAAAATGCATAAACACTTCAACAAGAATAGCTCATTTAAAATGAATTTTTATCTTCAATAATTCCTGCCCTTACTCTTATATTTAGCTTAGTCACACTGAGTAAGAAAACACAGTTTTCTTAACATGTTAAGTTCTATGAGATGTTAACATTCTCTGTGTACTCTCTTAAATCTCCTAGGGAGAAATTAAAGAAACCATTTTTATTCCATTTTCACCACTTCAGTAACATAAAAACAGAATATGTATTCAAACGTAATTGATTTTTCTGAAAATACTTACTTCGGCATATTGCTGACAATATAAGTGGTTGTGTGGATTAGTCATCATAAGCTCCTCCAAGCAGAAGGCTGCCTTTGCATAGCTGAGGAATATAAAAAAAAATAGCGACAAAATGAAACAGAGTATACAGTTCTTTGCTTCAGTTTCTTTACAGCACAATAAAAGAAGTCTTACTTTTCCCCCGTAACTTCATGTGATTCACAATTAAGAAAAGTATTTTCTTTTTCAATGATGTTTGAAAGCTCAAGTTACTATTTTTACATCACAGATAGTGAAAAATGTACAAAATTTAATAGTCTAGGTATATATGTAACTGCTCATGGAAAGCATTTAATATACCCAATTATTATTAGTAAGTGCCATTTCTTATCCACAGGAGTGATGAGTAGAAACAATCATTAGGTACTTAAGACATTGAACTGAGACTACAAAAGTTTGGGTTTTTTTTCTACAAGAAACTTCAGCTACCTGAGGATTCACAAACCAAGCTACAGACCAGAGCACTTATACTGTCAGTTAACTTTACCTGCCCACAGTCAACCACAGAAGTGAGATCGAAAAAACATACTAAGAACAGTTCTAAAAATCAAACAGTTCAAATCTATATATGAAAATAGCATTGTACCAGTCCAAATGGGCAACAACTTATCATTGAATGAAGAAAAGGCTAGTACTTGTTCTTTAAATTAAAGCTTTCAGAATTAAGAAGTCAAGCTCAAAATGTAGATTTAATTATAAAAATCTTAGCTGCATGATCTTTAAACTAATAGAGTTCCCCGCAAAATTTGCATCTTCAACAGATATGTGATAGCACTGTTGCCCAGAGCTTACATGATAGGATTCCAAAATTCAGAGATGCAACGTTTATAATGACAGTGTGGGTAGATATTTAATATCAGAGTAAAAGTAATTTAGCAATTATGAGACAATATTATACCATATAATACGTAAACTCTTATTTCTTAAAATTAATATATTGTAGTTTTCTCCTGTGCACATTATGATAGTCACATATGTATTTCAAGTATTAACTCAAAGATAAAAGGATAGCCACCTCATTCTGCAAAAGCAGAAGCCACAGCCCTCATAACAGGACAAAGCGTATATAAACCTTGTACATCTAAGTGTGTTTATGAACAATGGTAACAGCATGGTGATTTCATAAGCAAGACTCAATTTGTGACACTGATAAGTAAGCTGATGAACTGTCTCCTTTTTTTAAAATTAACTTTTAGTTGCTTTTTAGTCAAGATCCCAATTTTTTCCCCATTTAATCATCAAAATAATAACAATGATGTTCATAAAAGTACAGTGAGCACAGTCAATTCTTTCAATGAACTTGATAAAGTTCTACATATTATTTTTAATTAGAATTACAGACCTAGACAAATATAAGCAAAAGCAATTTCTCAGGTTTTATTACACAATTTTGTAATAAAGATTATAGCAAAAAAAACCCCAAACACAGTAATGGAATATGTATGTTTGCACCACTCTATCATTCACTTTTGTACTGACAAATCTGACAAGCTTAAATATCTTTCTAACCTTTTTTTTTTTAAATAGCTATTTTCTTGGAAAAGTGGCTGGTGAATTTCCCAAAACAAATGGAAATCTGGATATCAAAATTCTAGATTATTCCTTAAGTCACCATTTGAAAGAATTTAGTAACTGGTTTTTTTGAGAATGGGGTGGAAGGAGAGTTGATGGGGGAACAATTTTTTCATCACGGTGAGAATGGGTATTTCTTTCTTGAGAATTTGATTCTTTTACTACTCTCTGGAAAGGAAGGAAACAATGTGATATAATTCAGGCTGGGCTAAAGAACTAAAGAAAGGGGGAAAAAAAAGATACGCCTTTGGGTGGAGGTTAGAATTAATGCCGTGATATTAGAAAACTTGCACTAAGGCTTTGAGCTAATCCTCTCACACTGGGATTTCCTCCTGTCACTACAGCAATAAAAAAAAGCTAACAAAAACATTAAATATCCAATAAGCGAGTTACTACAACATTCAGCATTCTTGATTGCACTGGGTTTTGTACCCAGGCGACCAGATGCCTCTAAATCTGGATCCATGTTTTGTTTTGTTTTGTTTTGTTTTAAAGGTTATTAAAAGTTCTTGCAGAGATAGGCTAAAAGAAAATCAGAATATCAGTTGCCGTGATCAACTGATTTTAAAAGTAAAGAATTTAAAATCTATAACTAGTAAAAAACACCACTTGAGTTCCCTGCTATGCTCAAACCACTTATTTTTTTTTAAATCCGGTATTTTAAAAGGACTGAAACGTAGGTAATTAAGTAAACGGCTTCTGTTTTAAAATCAAATGCCTTCTTAAAGCATTTGGTAGTCAAATAAGGTTGGTAATTATTTCCTGTTGATGCCTGTTGTATTGGAAATGAGACAGCATACTTTCTAACACTAGTCCTTCAAGAAAAATCAGAGGTCTTTAACTTACACAGAGTAGTTTCAATTTAACAGTTTTTATGTGGACTTAGCAAACAACTTACTCATGTTCATTGATGTAAAGTTCTGCAAGTTCATGCCAAGCTTCCTGGTCTCCAACAAACCTGTATAGACAGGACAAGAGAGGAAAAAAGGAAAAAAAGAAAGAATGTGCAAGGGATTCTGTAAATGACCAGCATGGAAGCAAAAGCGTAAATCAAATGCAAATTCCATTTTAATTAAAAAGATTTATCAGAATAGCAAAACACAATTTGTATTCTTGTAAGACACTCACTGTTCCAGATACTCATTCAGCTCTCGGATGGCCTCAAGATTTTTCCCCTGGGCTTTTCGAATGGCAATCTTACGCTTTCTTGCTGCCTATGGATTGACATTAATAAAGGATTAGGGTCTCATAATTCCCTGGGTTTTTGTAAAGAAAGCAATTTGACTGTGCAAATTATTATCTCAATACCAGTGGAATTCCACTGCAGAGCAACTGCTAGGTTGAAGTTTACGAACACACCCTATGACATCCCACTGAGAGACTGAAAACCTCTTCTTACAATCACATTACATATGCTTTTCTTTCAAGGCACAAACTGTATGCATTATTTCATTCAAATAAATGACTGTCCAGATTCTGATAATTACAAAACAGCAGGGGATGCTAATCTTCAGCCATTCCAAAGACCCCCACCTTGTCATTCACAAGATCCACAACTGAAGAGGAAAGATGGTGACTGAGAGAGAATCCCACAGATGCATCTTGGTTGCCACTGTATAAATATGGCTTTCAGCAATTTTTAAAAAAGACTCTTGTTGCAGTGCTGAATGCAATCTTTAATTAATGTTAAATACACACCAATTTCATAAACAAGTCTCATCACTCTTGGAGCACAAAGTAGGCTCTTCAATGTAAAGGGAATATTAAATAGCCATTTCAAAGGCAAAACTGAGCAGTACTTTGATATGTGGGTGGAAAATGTATTTCAACATAAACAATACAAAAACAAGAACTATAATGCATTTAAGTGTTGAACTCCATAAAAGTTGCTACAGACCAACAGGAGAAAAGATACACAGAATTTTAATAGTTGATTATTCTGTACTTCAATCCACTGTTCCAGTTTCTGAAGTATGTTGGTTACAGTTCTCTAAAAGCAGTTTTCAAACCTATAGGAGTTGTGAATCAAGATACACTTGAGGTGTAATTTAAAACAATGGACATCTTCCCAGGAGTCTGACAGAGTTGGAGCAAACAGCACTACACCTCAGCCAGCCTGAAAGTCATCAGATCGGGAATCTGACAGAATGAAAGTAAAACCAAATTCCAGCGCAACATGCCTCAAAGAACAAACGCCATCAGCCTCCTGCCTTGCCTATAACCCCTGTTCTCCTGGGCGATCACAACTGCTGTAGTCAGACACAAGCAGACAGATGGTCTGGTGTGTGTGATGTGTCTGCATGTACACACACACTTACATGTCATTTCTCCATGAGATAATGAAAAAAAAAAAAGAGCACACTTTTCAAGTAACAAAATCCCACTGTTTATTCCCCTCATAGTTCTCATCCCGTTCCGTACCTTACAAAGAGGATATACAGTTGGGTATCACCTTACGGAAGCCTTGACAGCACAGCAATGGACAACTCCTCAACAAAACCTTAAATTATGTTAATCTTTGAATTTAAGATAGCTCTGAATTTAGTTTCTTCATGATGTACCTTCCTAAGATCACAGTCACATACATCCCAAAAGAGTTCTTGTATTTTTACGCTATTTTAAACGTAATTATTCTGTAAAATAATCACTTATCCTCTGATCATCATCTGAACAAATTAATTGCTTCTGGAAGAAGAGGAGAGTGTAGCATTTAAGCAAACCAGTTCAAGCTCCCAAAACAGCACAGCTAGAAATGCTTTTAACACTAACTGTAGGTTTATTCTTTCCTTTGAGTTCATCCCCTTCACCTCCCCCACAAACATGTATTTGATGAAAATGCAGTGAAAATTACTCAAGTGAGGAAAAAATATTTCACTCTTCTGCTTAAATGCAGAGAAGATTAATCAGAACAATCAGCAGACACATTAGGACATAAGCAGTGCGGTAGGTTTACCCACAGTCATTTTGTTTTCCACTGCTTCTTTGTCAAACTGCAACCTATGAAGTTACATTCATCATTCTACTTTTACTGGGAGACGTTTGGCTAAAAGCCATAACTGACTCTGGAAATTTTAACTGCTGACCACATTTATCACTGTAACAATAATACATACTGTTTATTTTATTTTTGAGTTTTTAAAATAAAGAGAACAGCGTAATTAAGCTTTTTTTTTTTTAGATATAAAAAGAATAATCCCACATGTTTATCATATTGCTACTGTTACTAAACAAAAAAACAAAACAAAGCAAAAAAAACCCTAAACCATTGTTCTCTATCACATTTTATGAAGAGGTCTCAAAGCATTTCGCAAAGCAGGTCAGCACCCTTGCTATGGTGGGAACACCAGGGTAGTGTTAAACTCACTACCCAAGGCTGATATATACACAGCCCAGTGCCCTGCCCACTGAGCCCAAAACACAAAAGAAGGGAAAGTGGGGATAACAGCATGCACAGCCAAAGGAGCGTATCATGCAATTACGGCTTACAAAGACGGAAGGTTTTTTGCATGTAATAGACTATCTACTTTAAAATACAGCTTTTGGATTAAAAATTCAGTTGTTATTTTCAAAATTTAAAAGAAAAATCCATCAAGAGATTGATTAAAACCAAACTGCTTGGGAACTGAAATAATCTGTTTAATATATAAAAATCAATCAATGTATCTGACAACTTAATTTGCAATGGCAAACAGGAACAATCCACATAAGCCACCCTCCTTTTTTGTTTCTAATGCAACTCCTTCAATTGCACGCAAGTCAGTCCTCCAAAAGAGTGTGGAAACAGATTTTCTCCACAGCTGCTTTATTTCTTAACCACAGCACTCCTAAGTAACATAAATCACTGGAATCTCAAGACATTAATTTACGAACTATTTCTAGTCACAAATACAAACTGATGTTTACCTATAACAAGCATGTCATCTAATGCAATCAAATAATGAGGAACAGAAGGATTAGACGTAATTAACATGTCCTGATGGTAGCACTTAGGAGTTAAATGAATTACATACACATTTGACAGAATTTATCTGCTTCTAAACTGCACCAAATCCCACATTTCTTCAAAATTACTTTTTTTTTTCTTATTTGAGGAAAAATAGTATTTAAAACTTCCTTTTTTATCCACCTTCCTTATCACCAAAAATAAAGTAGCATCTGGGCTTGAAATCTGCACTTTCTTCACCCTCAAATAAACCTTCAAGAATGCTGTGATAAGTTTATTTACAGAGAACTCTTAGTTTACAAAAAAGAGGCTCAGCCACTGAAAACAGCGCTGACATTCAGAGGATGAACAAAATGTTGTAAAGTAGCGTGGAATTTTTGAAAGTCTCTTTAAAACCACTGGGAAGAAGTCAATGAGGATACAGGGGTTTTTTAAAGCAATTATTAACATTTTTCAGCCACATAAATAACACAAATATTCTGAATGCATTGTCAAGAGACATAACATAGGTGTTCATTAGATTTGAAGTATTCAGATCTGTGATTCCTAGGAGTGCTAAGACAGGCTAAAAAATAAAGACATGAAAACAAACTACTATTGCTTTTATCTGTATTCACAGACTACTCTCCCATCTGACTTCCTAGTTTTTCTTTGCATCATAAAGACTATTAGGGTTTTTTTAAAATAAAAACAGAAATTCAACAACTCCAGTTATCAGTGCTTTAAGAAAAACATGTAAGAAAAGGCCTGCCCTAAAACCAAGACATGGGCCATTTAGTGTGTTGTAAACTTCTAATTCTTACTCTGATTTATATTGTCCCTGAGCCCCTATCTAGCTTCCAGTGTGTATCAGCTTCCTCCTCAGTGAGCTGGGGCTCACACTCAGTATGCTGACTGAGCATCCTGAGGAAAGTGGCATAACTAATGACAATTTACGCACATAGCATCAATTTTTATTTCCATCAAATTAAACAAAATGTTTTACTGTACAGAACCACTGCCAACACTAATAACCCCTTTACCAGACAAAAAAATAGTTATTTGATAAGGAAAGCCAGCCCCCCACAGTTCTACAGAAACTTTACCTAGCATTTATTTCATACACCTGATTCATTACCTACTTTAGTATCAGCTGATATAAGAAAACCAGGCAATTTCGTATGTTTTATTATGTTTCAGGCCTTTATTTAGTAAAAATTTCACATTTCAAAATATAAGCTCATTTTTAGGGGACCTACTGCAAGATACTAAAAACCAGCAAAATGCAGAGTACAGATCTGTTCAATGATTAATTTCAAGTCCACTAAGAGTATTCATGAGACACTTATTTTTAACTATAAGATTTGAGATTATTGTGACATCTACAAAGCATACTAAAACAGTCATAAGGATTTCGTTAATAAAGATAAAAAAATAATGTTCAAGAGTTACATTTTGGTTCTTCACATCACAACCTAAGATTTTTAAGGACAAGCCTGGTACAGAAATGAACTCAGTCTCCTCTCCTTCCACCTTAAATCGAAAGGAAAAGACAAAACTTTCAGTGCTGCAACAAGATCTGCAGTGTTTGACCATGCAGAACCTATGACGTGGAAATCCCCCTATCAATTTTCCAGAGTTTAAAACAAAACACTAGAATGGTTATAGGCTGATTCTGTAAATCCAGCATTCTTAATCACAAGTTATATGCCATCTTAAAGAAATACTTACACCGTAATCAGTATCATATGGACTAAGGTACTTCAGTATGTCACATGTTTATTAAATAGTGAACCTTTCTAAGCTATTTCTTTTAAAGACTAATAATCCCCAGTCTGGCATAAGAACTAATCCTCCATTTGTCATGATTTTTTTTAATTAGTAGTAAGCAGACTCAAAGTGAAGTGAGGTGTTGAACATTTACCAACTTCTGCATTTGATTAGTAAAACATACCAAGAGTCTGATTGTTCTAAATTTCATGGTTGCAACGCAAGTATTAGTAGGAGAATTTTCAGGGACTGACACCTCTAAAAGAGCAACAAATTTCACATCTGTATAACCGCTGCAGCATTAAACAAATTATATTTTGCATCTTAAAAAGAAATTCTTCCATTTCTAAAATGTTTTTATCAAGGACTTAACACCGTGCATTTGGTCTAAGAGTTTGATACATTAAAATAATTTCCTTCAAATTGCAATATGCAAATCAAAACAGAAGTGTAAGCAACTACAACAAAGATAAAGGGAAGCTATTACACAGACTTCAAAAAATACCACATAATCTGAATACAACCACTGTAACGAAATGTACTCTTACCAGACTTCGAGTTTTTTCAAAGTTAACCACGGAAGACAGTTAAATTAGGCCAAATCTTGCAAATGAATCTATGCAGGCACAGAGCTGCTGAGCTGAAGCTGCTCCTTTAGAGATAATGTCAAAGCTTAAGTAGCAATGGTGAACATAACTTTTTACAGGATTCTAGGGGACAATAGCCCATTAAGTCTAACACCAGCACACAGCAAACTGGTAGAAGCTACAAAGGCTAAAAAGCTAAAGCCTGGAATTGGAAAACACGAAAAATGTTACATACCAAAGATGAGTAAGGACAGTTTACAGAGAGGAAAGTAAGGCTTGCCTGATCTACTGGAGTTCTTCAAAGGAGTCACTAAAAGTGTGGATGAATAAATATCCATTTAAAAGTCAACTTCAACTTCAAAAATAATTTCAACAAGATCTCTCACTCTGAAGCCAAAAGCTCTGAAAGAAACTAAGCTGCCACAGTGTTATAGGGGATGGTCTTCACATGGATAAATAAATTAGTCAAAAGATATAAAATAGAGGAGAAAAGAGTTCTTGTCTACCAGTGAGTTCTCTGCACTGAGAATCACAGAGTTGCCTGTACTAAAAACTACTGCTCAGCATCTTCGTAAGTGATCTAACAAGGGAATTAACAGTGATGTGCTAAAGTTAACTGATGATAATGAGTTATGTAAGTATAAAGAACAGAAGTCAACTGTGAAGAACAGCATTCACAACGGCGAATGTCAGCATGATAAAACAGCCCCTGAAATTTACTCTAGATAAAGGGCTGCAGATAGGGTAAAAGAATGCTAACCTAACGTACACAGAAAAGCTGTCTGAATTTGCCTAGTTAGGAAGGAGATGCTGCGGTTGCAATAAAGAGTTCTATAAAATGTCAGTTCAATGTTCAGAAGAGGTCTTAAAAAACAAACAAAAAAACCACCCCAAAAACCAAAATCCACAACACTCTGATACTGGAATTATCAGAAAAGAATACAGAAGAGAACACATCAGTGGCATCATTTTGTCATTGTATAATTCCATAATGCTCTTGCATTTTTAATACTAACTGCAGTTCTGTCCTGTCCTTCCTCATCCAAATACATAAAAAAAACCAGAAAGGACACTCAGAACACCAGCAGGGTTTCAGGGCACAGAATGGCAACAAGAACTGCTGAACAGATTAGGACTTCTCAGTTTAGAGGGAAGAAAAATGCAAAAGATCCCTAAAATCATGAGCATGAATAAAGTGAACAGAAAACAACTGTTGACCATAAAAGACAAACTAGGGGTATCAAATAAAATTGTTAGATTTAAGGTTTGGGAAAAAAAAAAA
Source organism: Sagittarius serpentarius (assembly GCA_034782735.1). NCBI lineage: Eukaryota > Metazoa > Chordata > Aves > Accipitriformes > Sagittariidae > Sagittarius > Sagittarius serpentarius. Next base: position 34,460,793 of record JAVKLA010000027.1, on the reverse strand, counting down.
GAGGAGAGATTTGCCTAATCCATGAATAAATTATGAAATTTCATTTCTGAATGATGCTGTAGACACAAGCACACCAAACTTATACAATTTCAAAAAATAGTTAAAAAAAAAAAATCAATGCAGAAATTTCATGAAGAACTATTAAAAACAGAGTTACCACTTCTGGCTCAGGAAAACTGTAACATGAAGATGAACAGAAACTGGCAGAACAGACCAGAGCATACTGTGATTGTCCTGTTCTTATACACTTCTCCCCAGTATCTGCTATTGGTCATTGTCAGGAACAGGATAAGCAAAATGGACTTTTGGCATGACTCCAGCATAGCTGTTCTTACATTCTCAAATACTTTATTTCAAGGGACAAAATCTCCACCAGCATTTAAAAGTGCTACGCTCACAAAAATAAAACATGGCAAAAATGCTGGAATGCACTCTGCTCTCTCACTTCACCGATCATGATTGAACAAGAAGCAAAACAACCCTGGCAATGGTAAATGATGCTCTAATTGTCAAAAGAAGAAAACATTTCTTTAGGATCCACATAGTGCATCCCTAGCTTAACCATCAGCCCTCCTTGGGGACTATCTGATTCACACCTCTCACCAACTCCATCCTGCATCAGACACAGTGCCAAATTGTCTTTTTCGATTCCCTTTAGAACTACCATTACACATATTTAAGTTTAGGACTAGTTGTGTCTTTCCTGGCAGTGTTAGCTACATATTTAATGAAACACACACATATCACCTCAGAAAATTCCCCCTATTAGTAGATACCTCATTTGGTGAGCAATCTTCCGTTTTGCAACTTAAAATGTTCTTCAAAACTTAAACAAACTTCAACCACCTCTTATGCCTCTTCTGAAGCATGTCCAGCTTGGCTAGAAAAAGAATCTCGAGACAGTACAGGAAAGTGTAACTTCATGTGACCATACGCATACACTTGCTCCTGCCCACTCCCATAAACAACAGAGTTATTAGTGAAGTATTTTACAAACCCTGGAAGACAACAGCTTCACCCAGAACACTATCTTGTTCTGGAAATTCTAATTTTTAATTCTTTGTTCACACAGTTATATTACTAGACCCATGAAGTTAATGAGATTATGCCCGTGCCCTAAGCTAAGCAACCATATACAGTGTCTTGTTGTATTAAAAGCTTAGTTGAAAAAGCAGCAAGAAAAACAGCATTAGAACTATCCCAATAAAGACATTAGATTTTCTGTGGATTACAATTAAGGCAGAACTTTGTGCCTTATCTCACTGTCCCCTGGTGTTGACCAAGTGCTCTGCAATCTTCTTGATGGGTGAGCTGAAGAATCAGGAGAAACGGCAGATGCACTAGGATGACAGTGGAGTGGGTTGGACACCAACCTAAGTGTTGAACACATGAACAAAATTTCCTTTCTCATCATCAATCCTCTTGGATCTCCTGGACAGGCCACCTCGAGAAGGGTCCGACTGACAAAAGTATTTAGCCATCTAATTAAAATATATGAGTCTACATTCAAATTGCTCCCCAAAAGCAGAATCTTTGCCAGGGTAAAATAATGCAAAAAGGATTCAACTTAATCTGATACAGACATATACACATAGCTTAAAAATTCCTTACTTAATACTCATTACAGAACTGAAATCAATAGCAAAATCAGAGAGCTAACTGCCTACTTAGGAACTGTCCCCTAAATAATTTTGCAGAGCTGGGCTTTCATCTGTGATCCATATGTAAGATGTCAGTGCTATTTCATCTCACATGGCTCTGGGACAAATGAGAGGAAAAAAAACATTCAAGACGCTACTTCCATTTGTAAGGTTCTTACGTATGAGCCCCATTACCAGAAATAAGGACTTACGTATCAAATAGAAAATACAGATATATCAATTCCACACAAATTTCCTACTAAACTTTACACAAGCAATCCATCCAAAACATAAACCTTAATGTAGTACCCGGACCACTAATAAGGATACTGAGAACACTGTGAAGATCAAGTTGCAATTTAAAAAAGCCTTCAGTTTGAATGTGGCATTACATTTCATACTGCAATATTATATCAAAGTTTAGCCACTGTGTTATCTGAATTAACAAAGGATACAGCTAAACAGTAACCACTTACTTCAAACGACTACCAATCATTTTAAGGGCAGGCAGTTTCTAGCATTTTTTAAGTAGCATGCTTGAGCATTTAGCCTTATCTCCAGAAGGTATGAAGTGTACCTGGGCTTTCTTTCACTGAAGAGCAGAATTTTCATCTTGCAGAGCCGCAAGTTTGGTTACTTGCAGCATTCAAATGGTATATGCCTTCACTGCTAGAGCTAAAACAGTTACCAACAGAACTAATACACTACAGGTACTACAGGGAATAAGAGACATTTCACCAGTAGGTCTCAAAGCTATTTACTGACAGCAGAAAATACAGTACCTCAAGATAAATGTGATTTTTTAATTTATTTTTTTTTTAGGGAAGGAAAAAATAAGCACCCAAGACTTAAATGTTAATACAAATCCCTCTGCTCTGATCTCCTACCTACCTTTCAAGCCATCTGTTCCCATACATCTGACCTCACCTCTCCTGCTAACTAACCACCTAACCTTCCATTACCTCTCTCTTTTGGTCCTCACAGTTCCGCTTCCTTCTCTTTTTACTCAGTTCCTTCTGGGTGGTTTTTTTTCCTTCTCCTGCCCATCGCTTGGGTGCAACTCAAAAGAAAGGAGTCTCCCTATTTTCTGTCCCTTTCCCACAGCCCTACAGCCATGAGGAGCAACTGCAAGCAAGTCCTGCTTAGTCTCTGTAGCCTGGGATAGATCACACTCAATATAAACGGAATTTTAAGAAGATGTATTTAATAAAAATTCCAGCAGTCTCTACTGAGAACATGCAGCGAAGATTTTCAAATGCCTGTAACTTAGCCAGTCTGGGTATTTTTCTCATAGTACAATAAAAGCTGCATTCTACCAAGAGCTCTTTTCCTGTTGGTATCCAAGGCTTCCCTCCAAAGCAGAGCAGGATGAGGATTTCTCAATGAAATACATTAACAGCAAAAACAAACAAAAAAGTCCATTCTACCAACCCTGATAAAAAAAACAATGTCCCCCTTATTTTGTTGTGAGAAACAGACTAAGCATTTTATCTGAAGATCTACAAACAACTCAGCCACTGTTCGGCACCAGTATAAAGATTTTCAATTGGATACTACATTAAATTTCCATTAATAAAAAGTCCCTACAATAGAAAATGTTATGCAGCCTTAATAACAGAGTAATCTGCCAGCTACAGCTCTAATAAGCCTTCATTTCAACCAAAATGGACAAGAATGGGAAAGGTTCACATTCTTATCCTATTAAAATGCACACAAGTTGTGCTTTTCACAGGAGTCACATTTCATTCATTAAACTCTTTAGAGAAGGGATAGACTCTTACTCAACGCCTACATGCTTTGAAAGATGAAACACGATCTCTTGAAGTGACATCATTAACATTGCTCCATTGTCAAATGAGTCATCTTTTTCAGCAAGGAAGCTCCCAGTGAGATAAAATATTGAGATGATCACCTTTTAAAAACAGAGTACTTTGAATTCTATCCTAAGAAATTAAATAGAATAATTACTATTATCTTGATTTCAGAGTTTTGCATGCAACAAAACCTTATCCGAAAGTGTAAAAGTCCATTACATAATTTGAGTTCAAAGTTCACTCTTCATAACGGAAAAGTCTGGTAGGTGTCTAAAATAAGTAATTTTTTGAAAAAGCTTTTTCCATGCTTCTATTTGAACCTGTCAGTCGATGTAAAGCACGATTTTTACATGATTCGTGTGAACAAATGTCTATGTTTCACTTACAGCACTTGCCAAAATGTTTAATGTATATAAGGAACACCATGTGTCAGTGAACCAGAAGAAATTGCTATTAGGTAAGGTGAGTGCCAAGACAAACTCGGCAATAGTTTCTTTTTTAAAATCTCCAAATATTTATTTTCCTACAGCAGCCACATGTATGCATGGAAATAATGAACAGGTAAAAGACACAAAGAAATCTGCACATGACAGTTTATCAAAACTTTCTATTTAACTTTCACTCTCCACATGTAAAGCTTAGCCAATCTATTCTATAATTATATAGCAAGGAACCTTTGCTTTGCTTTTAACACTCCACTTCTGTTCTCAGATCTTAAGAAATCCAACAGATCATGCAGCTGTTCTAATATTTACATCTTATGCTTCTAAATATTACCACTTTATGGATCTTCGTGATTTTGCTAAGGAAGAAATCCAAATTAGGTAATATTCATGCATATTACTTACTTAAATACATAATTTTATTCTATAACTATCCAGCAAACCACTCGGTTTGTTGAGACGGCTGAAGAGTAAAACTGCCAAAAATGCACACTTCAAAGATCTGTGGTCCACAGAAGTCATTGTAACATGGTACTCCGTTTTCCACTGGCTTCAGCAAAAGGTCATAAAATGTGCACCTAGGTGACCTACCTATTCTTGTGGCTTCACTGTAGACAAGTTCAATCTCGTTTGAACATAACTCTGAAGACTTAGTGTCTCTGAAACTCTTTGGGCCATACACTGATAAAAATCCATCAACATTTACTACAGAAAGCTATGCACCTTGTGCTCAAACTCCTACTCAAAAACACTATAGACTTTCAAAGGACAACTGTAGATCACCTACATTTGTCTCGCAGAACATAGTTCAAGTAGTACTGCGCTAGGGAGAGCGAAAAGTAAGAGTGAAGAATTGAAACAGTTGTTTTTACCCTTGCACAAAAAATACGAGTTCTCTCACTGCAAAAAGTCACAGACTTTAACCTACCGCTGTTGTTCGAGTGCTTAACTTTGTATTAATGTTTTCAGATGTGCTGCCTTGAAAATAATTTTCTGGTTTGGTGGGTTTAGGTGGGTTTTGGTTGTTGGGCTGTTGGGTTTTTTTAATTTGTTTTGTGGGGGTTTTTCAATCGTTTACTTAGTTGAAGTGATGGTACTTTTATCTATATCCACTCTGGCATACCCTAGTTACCCCCCAGTTATCTGTGTTCCTGTGGGTTTTCCCCTTCTGAATAGCAGACCACATCAAATAAGCTGACTGAAGAAAGGCAGACGTTCAAAACACACCCAGAACGTTTACATGAGACTTGCAAAACATCTGCAATAGCCCAAGTATTACAATTACATGGAAGTTTACCCAATAAAGAGAACCAGTTCCTCGAAACCAAGTAACACAGACAAATATACACCCTCAAACAGACAATGATTAATAATAATAAACTGACTTTGCAACGTATGATATAAAAATTTGGAGCTCCATAGTTTCTTCACGTTTCTATTTTTATCCTTGTGGAAAAAAATGCATGAAAATACATTGCTACAAGTTTCCGTAGACTTTCGTTTTGGCATCCAATAGCTCAAAGTGGCTTACAAAACAAGCATTAAAAAAATGCTTAAAAGAAAAGTACAGTCTGCCTCAGATTTTATTTTATACGACTGGCAAGCTTTATAGTATTTTGATTCAAAAGCTAGTAAAATGTCCCAGACAATAAATCAAAATAACTGCTACTCAACCACTACCTGAGTGTATTCATACGTAATCTTCAAGTAAGTTTAAGCATTATGAAGACAGAAGGCACGTGGCAGACTATATTGGTCCTTTAAATACTGAATAATCAGGGCAAATGGAAAAGCTGAAAGGCCCAACCTAAACCCTACTAAGACTGCTGGAAAGGTTGTTAGTTATAATCCTGCCTTCTAATTTCAGTGTTTAAGCAGGCATTACATCATGCCTTCTCACCATGAAACGAATCTTATTTGTTCTAATGAAGGTAACATAGATTATTATGCTAGGAAACTAAAGGAAACAAATACAGTAATACAGACACACATTTTTCCACAGTGAAACCCACAAAATGTTATCACAATTTCAAACAACAAGCCAGTGCAGTTCAGAAAAATCTTTTAAACTTACTGTGTTAGTTGAATCTTCTTGTAAAATTCTATCATATAACTGGATAGCGTCATCATACCTGTTCAAAGAAATCATTCGTATTTATTCCTGCTAAGACAGAACTCCTGACTTTTTGACTGTCCTTGCAATAGTTAATAACCCTCCTCCTACTGATACAACATTCTTGTGAGTGCTAGCTAAATATAAACAGCAGTATTTTATGTCACAAAGTTAAAAAAATACATGGTAATTGCTTCATGGAATACTGTTTCAGCAGCAACATGTATTTTACACCCAATTTCTTACTCTCTTACCTGTTCTTTTTCTGTACCAAATAGGTCCAATCATGACATCCCAACTCTACCTTTCGCCTCTCCCAAGAAACAGAAACCCCCAAATTTGAAAGACCATCCGAAATAATGACTTTTCACTTCATTATTGTAATTTAAAAGTTCATGTAAGTTTCTTCTGGCCACATACAGTAAACTGGGGGGATTCACACAAGAGTCCACCCCTAGACTACAGCATAAATCTTGAAAGAAAATGTTTTCCAACATCACTACATAGGTTTTATTAATTAATTCTGCTATTTGAAGTATGCTCGAAAGAGGTTAGTCCAGCTGCTATAAATGCTTTAAAACTTCTGGGAAACAGATCTCTGTGTTCAGCCAGCTGTGTACATGACCCAAACTGGACAAATGAAATAATTCAATTCAAAACACATTTGACTACACAGCTGTTACGCTGTCACCAGATAACTAGGGCATACTTTGTGTCTTCATGTATAGTTTGACAAGTAGTTTTTCAGAGGTATTGCTGATTGATTTTGATGCTACACATCTGCTCACTTTGGACACCCATTTACCTACTCTCACTGTTCCCTAAGCACTGCTGACTTTAGCATAGCTTGGCTGTCCAGTCCAGTTACCATAAGGTATGAGAACAAATGTGAAAGGAAGCACAAAAGCAGAAACGAGTAGAAGGTGACTTCTATGGACTTGAGCAGACATGCTGTAAAATGCTGTATTCATGTTCCCTGTTAGTTGCTACTTTATCCAATGTATTTTATAAGAATGAACATGATGGCCATAACGCCAGCTTTATAGGGTGAAGTTCCAGAATAATGTTCTTTTGATTATCAAGTGTCTACAGGGATGTCTCAGTCTACAGGGATGTTCTTCACCATTTCCTTTTCCTGCTGGGGAAGGCAGGATCTTATCAACTCCTAGAAGTCACTCAGAATTTAACAAGCAGCTCACTTCAATTGAAAATGTGATCCCTCCAGCCTACGTCTCCCTAGGCTTCATTTTTAGTCAGTGGATAGAGGTATGCTTCTCCAGGGCATGGCTTACAACACTTGCAGATGGTTTCCTCTTCAAAACAACTCAAGAGCTGAAGCTTCTTTCTCCTCTGACTTCCGAAGAAAATCTATGAAGATGAAACCTCAGCTTTTGTTATTGCCTCTGCTCCCCCGATATTCCAATCTCAAGTATCTAACCTAACAGAGACATTTTGTCAAGACTTTTTATGAGCACTTTTGGAAAACTGTGGCTCAATCTCAATCATTGCTGAAACAACACATACTGTTTGCGCAGCAGTCATCTCCCACAAATCTGTTCCCATGCAGTAACATCTTCAATGCAGTCACATAAGCCTGAACAGAACTATGATCTTTTCCACTTCTGAACAGGTTTCGGGAACAAGCCAAAATCTGCTGCTGTTCTCACTGTCTTCCTACACTACATCAAATGAAGACAGAAAAAGAGCTAAGTTTAATGGAAATTCTTCATAGATGTGTATGTGATATAAAGTGAGTGTGAAACATGGAACTGCCAGTTGCCCCGAGACTGTCCCTGTGGTTGCAGAGTCTGGTTATGCACTCTTCTTGATGCAAGCAACGGACATTCATTGGTGGCTCATGTCAAGTAACATTTTGAAAGTTAATTTTGCAAGGATGCAATGGATGAAGAACATCTGCTAAATAAATAAATAACCCAAAAAAGCATTTAGGAGTTTACTTCTAAGTTCCAATTCCTTCATATCAAGATGGCCCAAAAGCTCCAAATCTCACCAACTCTGTATGCAAAATGTAGCACAGAACGGATTTGCTAGCATTCAAAGGCACTGGAAGCTGGAAGTCCTTCTCAACACCCAAGTGCTTTAGAAAAGCATGCTGATATCAAAGATCCATACGAAGGAGAAAGGTGGACAATAAAGGTCAACCTCAAGCCCTGAGGTCATTCCTCTTCGAAAACTGTAAAGTTTTAAGATATTCATTATTTTAATAACTCCTGTTAAACTTAGTACATTTTTAACCCTTCTATACATCATTTCAAAAATGTCAGTCTGACTTTTAGGTTCTGCCATTCTATTCCATACGGGTTGAGTTGTTTCTATAACTAACTCTATAGGTTTAATCCTTAATAAATTCTACTTGATTTATCCACACTCAGAAAACAAGGGAAAAGAGCTATATCCTGCAGTAATTAGAAGCACAGGAGAACAATGAAGGCAAAAAAATGCTGGCACTGATTTTCATATGCTACTCTAGCTCTCTGAGATGCAACGTATACCTCTTAGACTTTGTTAAAAAAGCACCTAGTGTTCTACTGTATAATGACTTACGTTGTCGAGTTAAGATCTTTTTAATCTATGAAGTCTGATGAGAAGATTGCAGAAATGTTACACCGCATAGTATATGTAAAAATGCAATAAAACTGTCTAAACATTATAATATGATCATGCACATCATTGTTCTCTACGAAGAAACTGCCCAGCATTGCTTTGCCATGTTTCTATAGTGCCTGAATTCATTTTTAAGAAATAATAAACACCTTTAAAGACAGAAAGTACATTTTTTTTTAAATTCATGTTGTACCTTTCCATAGCTTCAAATCTCATTCCAGTTAATCGTTTAACTCTGTGGCTCCCAGGAAACTGCCGCCTTAGTTCTTGAAGACAAAACTATAAAAATAAAACCAAAAATACTATTGTGAATATAATTATCTACATGGAAGCTGAAAGGAAAAAAAAAAGTCCTCGGTTGATGAATTCAACAACATGAAATGGAACTTCTAAGTAAGAGCAAATACCAGTTTTTGAAATAAGTAATAAAATGTATTGATAAAGAAAACCTCAAAAACTGAAACTTTGTCTGTTAGAAGACTAATTCTAAGATATATCTTCCCTACAGGTCATTAGATCGTCAGGCCTTCTTGGAAATAGCTATTTGTCTAGAAAATTAAACTCACTTACTAATACAGTTCTGATACTACTAAAACTTGAAGTCTACTTAGTTGCCTCATAACAACACAAGACAGTAAAAAAACAAAATAAAGACGGTAAGAGCTTATGTGATGCTTCTTTAATAAACGGATAGCTTACAATGAAACAAACTATGCAATACTATGCTCTGTGTTTATTTTTAAAATAAAAATTGAAATCCAAAGAAAATGTTTGTCACTGCTTGGGTTGAGCCTCCTGGCACAAGAGGCATAGCTTCTAACTCCCGAAATCAATGAGACACCTGGGCTGGATAAAAGAAATTCATCACAGGCAGATTTCTCTGGATTAGCGAAAAAAGATGTTTAGTAGAGGAATTGAGTCAGAACTTCCCCAGAGCAAACTAACTCTAACCATATCATGAATGCGGCTAGATACCATTGCAAAGTTTGTAGCTGACTCATTACAGTGGGAGGCAGGACAGTCCCCAGGCTCTCAAAACGACCAGTGGTTTGAATCACATTAAAAGCTTCCCACAGAACCCTACTTTTCCAGGCATTTATTTATGCAACTCAGCTTATAAATTTGTTCTTCAGACCTAAGGTTCTATCAGAGGCCTATCTACATAATCTGTTCCATCTTATCACATCCATTGGTCAAAGGAAAAATACAGAAGAAAATCAGTAAAAATTAGTAGGTTCCCTCACTGTTTCTGTAGATAAACAGGTTGCCAGAGCACAGCAGAGGGAAATATTTATACCTCTCCATACACAAAAAAAAAAAAAAAAAAAAAAGAGAGAAGGAAGAGAGAAAGGAAACAGTAATCAAATAAGTAATGCTTAGCCTCAAGTAGGCACAGAATATTTTCATCATGATCATCCTAGTTCCAAATGAACCAAGATCTCAACAATGCAATTTCACATAGCAAGACTCAGGTTTAGTCCAGAAACAGTTTACTGACACTTCGAGTGATGTCTAGGTGAACTGCTTCTGCTCTGGACAACAAATTATCAGAAAAAACTACACGTACTTAGCAGCACGTTACATGACGTCTGAACAAATCTGTGAACGTTCTTAAGAGACAGGAAAACTTACATAAAACTACAGAAAAGTAGTTTCACTCCAGCTTTTATAATACAACCAGCCTTCTAGATTTTAAAAAGAACTTTTGCAGACAGTAAATCCACCCGGTGGCCCAGTGATCTGGGAATCCCGAAGGACAGTGATTTTCAGTATAAAAACATGCACTGCTTTTCTACCATAAAATTTTTAAATGTCAAAAACTGAAACATTTGCAATAATACTAAACTCCACAATCTGCAGATGGACTTTTACATCTCGAAAAAACCCAGTGATGTAACAAAAAAAGCTGATGTAGTAGCACTCAAGTGCAAAAGTACTACAAGACCAGAATTGTTCACATTAGATCTGACTACATGATCATTATTCAACCGAATACAGCAGCCACAAGGCCAAAATAAATGCCTGTAGATTAAGATATCAGACACAATAAACTGACATGAAAAGTTGTGAGACAGTCACAAAAAACTCACTGCAACACTTTTGAAAACAAAAGTGCATGAATCAACTACACTACCTGTATCTTTAAAACGTTCTGGACTTAGCAGCACTGAATGTCCTCTTTTTAAATATAACCTGTAAGACCCACAATCATTTATGTTATTGAGGGCTGGTTCTGCACTATGTCAATAATCTACTTTCGAGATTCTCTCAGAAACTCAGCAGTTCCAACGGCAAATCTCATTTGTATGTGAAACTTTGATTTGCAGTTAATTTGCGTTCTGATTTTTTTAATCACATCAGTTTGTCAGACCTTTAAAATTAAAAAGGCAAAGAAACATAAACCTGGACTTCAGCATGTGAAATACTGGTAGTGCAAGTGCCTGCCAACAGTAGGTGCTTTCACTAAAACATGCATATGAAAGAACTGGCTGATTGCAGTAGAGGCATGCATTACATAGTCCTTTTGTGCAGGACAGAGAGCACAACAGTAATAAAAAGAGGAAAGAAAAAGAAAAAACAAAAGTCAGACAAATGACTCTGAAAACCATCTCAGCCTCCTCATTTGGAGCAGATGAGACCTATCCCCCAAAGCAAAATGCATCACAGCTGTCAAAAGCTCACTGCTAAAAAACAGAAGTTCCAAAGCTGTTTGTCTACTTTGGGGCTACAGCTGTAGCTAAAAGCCACATATGATGTTGGCTTGTTTGAATTAACTACTTCTTTATTATAAGTCCATCAGATTTTAAAAAATAAAAAAAAAACCAACTAAGTTTCCCTCTAAGCTTTTAACCTCCTTTCTAAGCTGCATATAAAATGTTGCACTCCCTCATCTCAAGCAATATTCCTTAGAGGGCACAGAAACTGAAATGTAAAATCCCTGCCAGGGTCAGTAAAAATAAATAGTGTTTCACAACTGATCTTTCAACACTGGCTCCCTCAACAATTTTGTGAAAGTATTCCTAAAAAGATCCTGAAAATAAAGACCAAAACTGTTTTAGATATAAATCAGAACACAGAAATGTATTTAGTTAAACAGTAAGTCTATTTGTTTTTGTTCAAACAGACATCTATACTACACCAGTATTTTCTTCTGAAGAACAAAAGAAAGGGAAGTTCAATGAGTTCATGACAAGTTCAGCGTGTTATGCCGTATCTTCCAGTGGACTCCATTTTACTATATACATATGGGATGCAAGATGAACTTGCCTAGTTCTGCTTACTTTCAAATTGCCCTTCTCCCAACTACATCCTCTAGTCTGACCCCTTGTATATCACAGACCATTAAGTTTCACCCAAATGACATCACATGAAGCTCAAAGACTTTATGGGGTATTTTGCCATCTGACAGAGAACAAGGCACTGGAAGAGTAATCCCCACGAAAGACCTGGACTCCTGAAAATATCTTTCTTTTTACTTAGGATAAGCTCAAGCTTGCTGGCTTTCAGGGTACAAGACAAGCTCATGTTTTTTTCCCAGCGTTTTGTGAAGGAGGGATGAAAAGATTATTAAAATTTGCCTGCAAAACACACTTTTGCCTTTTTCAGTTGCTGCCTTTAAAGGATTAGCTAAGCTTCATTGGATTTTTTGTTTGCTTTGGTGTTCTTTCATTTTTAATCTAGTGAACAAGTATTACAGTTCTAAATAAACTCATTTTATCTAAAGTTGTTATTTGTGTAATTCAAATACATCTGCATACAAATTGATTAAACCCAAATATCCATTAGCAATATTTTTATCAAGAATCACTGAATAATTTGGATTGCAAGGGACCTTTGGAGGCCACCTGCTCCAAATCCCCACTCAAAACAGAGCCAGCTTCCAAGTGAGCGCAGGGCCATATCCCAACCCATTTCTGAGCATCTCCAAAGGAGATTCCACAGCTTCTCTGTGCCACTTGTCCCAAAGTGTTCATTAACACCTTTGTTAAAAACTTTTTCCTGATATCTAATTGGAATTTCCTTTGTTGCAGCTTATTTCTCTTGCACTTGTCTTTTGCTGCACATCTACAAAAATCTGTCTCTACCTTCTTTATACTCTCCCATGAGTACATATTCAAAGATAGCAATGAAATCCCTTCTTAGCTTTCTCAAGACTTAAACTCATATCTCTCAGCCTTTCCTTATACATTATGCAGTCCAGCTCTTTATTCATCTTGAAGACTTGCTCCAATATGTCAATGACTTTCTTTGATGATAGCCAACATGACACACAATACAATATGCATGACAGGACGTTTTACCTCAAAACATTCAAAAAACCAATCAAATTGAGAGGTTTTCAATAAACAAACACTCTCTGTACAATATGGCAACTTCAGTATTATTCTTGACATTTAGCCCACACCAGAGTAGCTGTAAATATTTTCACAGCTATTGGAAGAGACATGATCTGTCTAAACAAAAGTTACAAATTAGAGAAGGCGGGTGGAGGCTGTTTCTTCCCAGCAGTGTATTTCTCGATAGATATTCTACAAGTCCAAGCTATGGTGTTCAGAATATCCTGTAACTGTCCAAAGAACTATCTGGAAGAGACACTTAAGGAAGGAAGACAGGAAGAAAACTTAAGGTTTGAGGGAAAAGTCAACTTGAAAACTTACCAATGCCAAATCATCTCGACTGCAGTCCAGGGCAGCAATCATCACCTGTTCATATATTATCCAAACTGGACACAAAAGAGACATTAAATGCAGATAATTGATTTTTTTAAGATAATGGGAAACACCTACAATGTAAATAAGATTAATGAACTCTGCCTGTGTATTTTTCCCCTTCTACTCCTGTGGATCACTACTGAAACAGGGACATTTTAAAAAACTGCTGGAATTAATTAAAAACAGATTTAAGCAATTTTATTGCTTTCAGTAACAAAGTACCTTTTGACATCTTGAAAGCCAAAAAAGCTTTAATTCTGTGCTTTTCCTAACGTTATAGCCGCAGTCTTCTAAGCAGATCCCCATTAGGACTTGCTCTCTGATCAGACCTGGAGAACAGCCACTTGGGCTAGAAAGAAAACAAATTCCCCTTAACTGTTTCACTGCTGAAAGTCCTACGAATGTTTCTTCTTCCTGGAGCTGAACAATTTCTCTAAATAAATGACAGATTACATTATTTCTGTTCTAGGCCTACCGAGTTCTTGAACGCAAAGAACTTAACAATGTAGCTACACAAGCTTCAGAAGAGACGTTATGGTAGAGGGAAGCACATCGTGCGAGTATTAAGAAGTACTAAGTGTTTTGAACTCATGTAAATACAATCAGGTGCACTCAATATTTCATAGAACTGAAACAGAAGCAAATGTCTTGAAAATAAAAAAAATAACAGAGGCCCTCTCATTTTTAAAAATAGTTTCTATGATATGAATCTCCCCTATTTCTTACAAAAAATACTATTTTTTGCTAAGTATACAAAAGAAGAGAAACAGGCATTAATTTGCCTATAACCCCTCTTCCCCACTGGAACCATCTGTAAGACATATTTTCTATTTTTATTACAGAAGGTATAAATTTTTTCCATGAATGTAAAAATATATACATAGATACAGACAAAACACAGATGACATATATCCATGATAGAAATTATAAATTATGTTTTTTAAAAAAAATTCTAAGAATAAGATACTTTTATAGTTTAAGAAATGGCTCTCCTCATTCAAACAAACTTCTATATTGATGCTCTAACCCTAGCACAGGTTAGTGTCAGGTATTAGGCAAAAGAACAGTTGTAAGATAATCAAGTAACCAGTCTAGAGGGCTGGATTTTTACCATCTGTACTAGGGCTTTCTTCTTCAAGCTTAAAAAAAAAAACAACAAAAAAAGCCAAAGGTCTTACTCCTCTACTTTGAAGGCCAACTCTATGGCTTTGGACTACTGACTGTCCATAAGAAAATCCCAGCTTTTCATGAAAATTATGATGTGGATAATAGTATCCCCACACATCAGACTGAATATTCAGTAACTTATTTTTATTTTAAAAACTCTAATAATGATAATATTTTTTCCCCAATTACATTGGATGTCTTCTGCCTGAGAAGACAAGTTACAGAGATACCCTAATAAACTACCTCATTGCATTCATTATTCTCCCTTCTATATGCATTCTGAAAATAGCCATTGTAATATCCAGATATTTTCTGAAAACACATGAAGCAACAAGACTAACATCCATCACATACAACTCATTCACCTTCCACGGCTACTCAAGAAAGAATTCTAGGTCTACTGTAGGTGTTTGTGGTTTTTTTTGGTGGGTTTTTTGTTTGTTTGTTTGTTTGTTTTTAAAGTGGTATACAGTTGCCATTCTGATACCACTTTTTAAAAAAAAAAATTAAACAGAATGCAAATATGTAAATGAATTTCAGATAATTTTACACATTGGCTAAGAACCTCAGGAACATTGCAGCTAATTTATCTAATGAATCCTGAATGTCAAGTCTATGAAAGAATAAAATACATATATCTTGAAAAGAAAGACAAACTCAACACTGAAAAGAAAGGAATGTCTCAGCCTGTATTACTGAGAACAGTGTTTCAGAAAGGCATCGGTAAGCTCTGAGAGGAATACCAAGCTCCTCAACAATTTCTTACTAAAATACAATTCTCATAAATTACCAGCAACATGGTAAGAAGAAAGTAAAATAAAGGTTAGCTCTCAAAGTTCTTCTAGAGCAGAGGGAACCTACCACAACTCTCCTGCAGGTGGGTGTGTTAAGCCTAATCATGTAGTCTAAAAACAAGCACGTTCCTCACAGTTACAGTGCAAGACCCCCACAGTATCTTCTGCAGGCACTGAATCTCCAAACGCACTTAATGACTCACTGCTATACACAGAAGTACCTTCAATACACAATACTTTGGGTAAATTATCCATGTATTTATATCCAAAAGAGTACAACATTTGCAGTGGCCAAGTTCCTTACAACAGAAAGAATTCCAGAACAGAATTAGAGCTTGAAGGGTGCAAGGCAGAAGCAGAGCAAAGCATCAATATAAACGAAATCTTATCTGCAGAACCCCAAACCCAATACTGGAAGAATCCTCACCTGACAAGAAAGAGAGGTAAAATGTCTTTCTGGAATGACTACGTGGATTTTAATTCCTGGAACACTGTATGAAGTTAGGTATTTAAATCAAAGTTAACTTACTAAAGCTGAACAAAGCTGATCACATGGCATACTGTGACTTCTATTAGTAAATACAATACACTGCTGTGGCTGCTAAAATCCACTGTGACTATGAAACAGAAGTTAATAAAACGAAAGAACTACAAGAGAAATGTATTAAAGAATGTCTATATTAAATTATCTGAATTATAAAAAAGGGAAAATAAGAAAGAAGAATGAGCATTAAAATAAAAACCTGGGTGAGATTAATATGCAAACCTATACAATCTTGATAGCACTTTGTTATACTTTGTTTTATTTTATGCTTACAGTAAAGAGCGCTATTGTATTGTGGCACATTTCTAAACAATTCTCTTCTAGTAAGAAACATTATATCCAAGCTTCTGGCTATTGATATTAGTGTAAGGTAGTTAAATCCCCTGAAAAAGTAATTTCATGAATAATGGAAACTTAGACTTACCTTCAACTGTAATATCACAAATGTAATGTTATAATAAAAGCAGCCTTAATATTAATTCCTGCAGTATGTATGACTTGATTAAGGAATAGCTTTCTCTGTTACAAAAAGATACTTCTCAATTTTTGCTGCAGTACTGAAGAACAGAAAATCAGACAAATGACAGCTAGATAACAGTTTCACTCTAAGTTTTCACATAATGGTCTAACTATTAGTATAGCGAACTAACAGTTCTAGCAGGTAATTATTCCATCTGTTTTCACTGCAGCCCGTATTTGGGAAAGAAATAAAATCTAGGAATTCTGGCAGCCTGTTAGACTAAGAAAGTAATATATATTTCATCAACATCAGCAGATACAGAAAAGCAACACGGACATACAAAATAGAGGCTGAAAAGAGAAAACAAAATCAGACAATGGAAGTTTTAAAAATAATGATTGTTTACTTACTGTCATCTCCAAGCTTAGATGCATATTCATTAATTAACTCTTCTCCAACATCCACGATCTGTTCACTGTTTCGGTAGTTTTCTTCCCTCCATTTCCTCATTTTATCCCGCATATCTGGGGGCAAAGGGGAGAAAAAATAAGAAAGTATTGAGATTTCCAGATAGTAATGGAATTCTAATTTTATTTCTGGAAAATATGCACATGAAGAATGGCTTTAGAGAGCAATAGATCTGAAAAAGTGACTTCTACTAATACTAGAAAACTACTAGAGAACAGATAGGCATACCAAACCTCTGAAACCATATTACAGAGACCATGCTCATGCTCTAATATAATCAATTCAACTTCTAAGTTTGCACTCTCTCAGGTTAGTAACATACGCAGTAAAAAAACCCCTTATACCTAGTTATCCAACAAATAATAAAATTTAACGGACATTAGCCATGGTTAGAAAAAATAGGCTACAAGAGATTTCTCCCAAGTAGTTTCACATTTATATTTACAAATAATAAAACTGCATTTCTGCTCCAGCTGAATAAATTTTCACTTGAAGTATTAGAAAAAGTATGAGAACTTAATCACTGCTCACATTTATCATTGTAAGCAAAATGCTGTGAACTTCCACTCTAAAAAGGATCTACATGCTCCTATGGAAAGAAGCCATAAGAAAAGCAGACAGGGAAGGGAAGTGCCCAAAGGTATAAAAATTATCACTATCTAAGTAAGATAGAAAAGACAGTTTATTTTAGCACTAAGATTTTTCTTTCAAGAGTCAATTTACTATGGATCAGATCTCCAAGAGAGCAGGCATACTCGTGAAGTCAGCTAGAGAGCTGACTACCTAGCCTAGGTTTTATTTATCCTCTGGATCAGGAAATTGCTAAGAATGTGATTTTATATACACATATACATTTATATACATGTAGATGTTCCATATACAAGAACAAATCTTGAGGAAACTTAAGGAAAATAGTATTCATTAAGATATTGTAGCTTTACTAATATGATGGTACCACAACAACTGTTGCCAGTATTTTTTTTAAACTTTACAACTGCTGGAAAAACAAACACAACAATAGATCTAAACACTGATAGTTTTTCTTGCACTTCAAAATGCATAGTTAACATAACTGACAGTTAAAAATTAAGCACTAAATTTTCTTCCATCTACCTGAAGTGATCTCAGATTGCTCGTACGACTGTTATTGTGCTAGATCTTGTATTTTGAAATTCAACCAAAACCACCACAGAGTTACATTTCACATGCATGGGTAAAGTTAAATGGTTCTAGACACATGATGGTCCCTGGAAATTCAGTTAGACAGCAAGAATGTGAGAGAACACAAACATTCACAAAAGCTGACAAGCTAAACGCATAAAAATAAATAAGCTGTCTGATTTCTGCCCACTCATTTACTTGGAAATTATCAACGCCTCCATTCCAGTGTGATTCCAAATGGAATACTGTCTGAATTATGTATTAACAGAATGCACATCTACCATTCATCACCCAAGCACAGCATTTACAGCGATGGAAAAAAACTGCACGACAGCGAATAGAGTATCAGCTGATGACCAAAAAACAAAGTAAAAAAAAAAAAAAGTTCTCATCGATGTGAATCTATCAAGAGGCTTGTCAGTTTTAGAAATAATGAATTTGAAGTAAAAGGCAGAAAAAAGAAAATGTTAAAAACTGCAGTAAAACTTATGCAAGGCTTTTTACAATGTTGTCAAACTTAATGAACTATTTACTAAGAAAGCTATCAAAAGTCAGCCAATAATCATTTAAGTCTTGCAGGCCAATCAACATCCAGCACATAATACAAGGTTGGGCAGTAGCAATCGGAGATTTTAGAAAAAAAAATTGTTAAAGAAATGTCTAGTTTTAATTAAAATTACTCCTGCCACATATGTAGGCTGGTCCTGAGCAATCGATGTATTTGTTTTAGTCCTAGGTTCTCTTAAATTAGCAAGCTTTGCACATATAAATCAAAACATTACAAATTCAAAGGAGCAGACCTGCACTTGCCACAGTGTTTGCTGTTCCCAAAAAACATGCAAGCAGCCTGCAGCAAGCCAAAAGAAATAACCGGTGTTTTATTTTTGTGTCTGTTAAGGCGTCAGTTAATTTGGCTTGAGCAACCAGATATCAAGTAATCCTCTTATAATTACTTATACTTTGATTGTTTAGTTGGATCATAGTTTTCAAGTTCTCGATACCTAAAAGCACCTGATGAAATGAAGGAAGTTACCCCTATTAGTAGAGACATACATTGCATACTCCAAAATGTTACCCTGATGTGTAACAACTGCTGCCACCGCAGTCACTCAGGGACCCCACAACCATTAAATTTCTAGAGCTCATTTGTATATTGTTCCTCTGTTACAGACACCAAATCTTCCACCACACCTCAGCTCCACCCACTCTCATCTTACAAAATAAGAATCAAACCAAAAACGTCACAAATCCACCAGTTCAACAAGCTTACCTAAGCGCACAGGGTGCGCAATGGCCTGGCAACTGCTCTCTGCGGGTTTCCAGACCCGGGGCCTTGCCCAGGCACCTGACCAGCACTTTGCAGGCGCAGGCAGAGGCAACAGCAGCTCAGCTGGGCACAGCAGATGCTGTCTCTAACCGTAACAACTCCGCTTTCAAAGTGGCCTCAACTAATATTCCAGCGTCTCACCTTTGCCTGTTGTACTCCCACAAATTTATATATAAAATCCAAAGTAAACCAATCTGCCCCTTTGATTACAACTGAAAATTGGGAATACCTAAAAGCAAGCAAACACAGCACGGAACGCAACGAAAACACCTCGCTGACACTTAATTGCACGTGGATTATGATAAGAGATAAAATGCTAAGACTGTTTTTTATTTCCTAGAGTCTTTCCATACAAACTAAATATGAATTCAGTTTCTAAGTCATAGCAAGGAAGCAATTTTGTCATCTAAAATGGACTCTAATGACTAGAGACATTAAAGATAGAAGTGTTCAGTTTTTTAATTCGTTTAGGATTTTCTCTTTGTTATATACCATGTTGCCCAATACAAACATTTGCAAGAAAATGGCCTCACATGTCCAGACTGTTAAATTTCATCTTACAAAGCACTTTATGGTATTTTCAAAAATCAGAAAGAATTCCTTGAAATAAGTCTCACATGGAACATGTAACATTCTCTTAATGTGCCACTACTTAAGCAGCGCGATTTTTAATATAGAAAATAGTAACAGTAATTTAATGATCCAGAAAACTTAAGTAACTTAAGCAACAGTCATCGGGAGCTATTAAAAATCTTCCAAAATATTCTTTTAATTTATTTTCAATCTATATTAAATCTAGTTTAGAGAATATGCCACCCCTTTCTCTTTTTGATTTTGATACCCGGTGAAGAAGAATTATTGACTAAAACAAGAGTTGCTGTGACAGCATTCAAAGATCTCCAGGAAGCCCGTCTATCACTAGCCGAAAGTCAGTGCTTCATTTCAGCTGGGTTTGAGATGTTAATGCTATTATGCTTCTCTGCAAGGTAGAGAAAGAAAAGAAAACCTGGTTTATTTTGTCCAATTCTGACAATGTCAGATGAGTCTTCTGTGAAAGCCAACTGTTGTTTTATTAGTTCTTGACTATCACGACCGCTTCTTTGCAGATCACACTAATTCTGCACACGTAAGCTAACTTGTGTGCTCCAAAAGCTGCTCCTAAAATTAAGTTATACAGGTGTATTTTTTTTCCCTCCTTTTTTTTTTTTTAGTATTTCCCCTCGTGGGCCAAATTCATCTTTAATTTATCACTGAAGCCAGGTTAAATAACTATGAATGGTCTCTATAAAGTTCTACATAGCTTAAGAGATGCCTATAAGGGGCTGCACATAACCAGTTATGACTGACGTGCTAATCTACTACATCATGGTTCTTTGCCAGATCTGCAATTCTGCAGATCTGCAACCTGTCGCTCCATGTCGTTTCTAATTCTTGTAAATATGAAGGAAGCAGGAAATATAATGCCATTTTCTACAGGATAATTAGCAACAGTGACCAGAAAAAGGAGCAACATATCACCTTCGTCTCAAATAAATAAGCTGTAGAATATATGATGCATATCCACATATAAGCATTTCTTTTAATACCATAGCACCCTGAAGCCACGTTTGGATCACCTAAGTCCATTGATTAAGATCCTTAAGTTAAATGAGAGGTTTTCCTGCTCCACAGATTTTATAATACACTTTAAAGCTCGAGACATAGCAGCAAAGAAAGAAAAATAAAAACAGGTCCAACAGTGGAAAATGTTATGTTCAGTTATCTTTCCTAACCAACTGTAAAATGCATTTATTTCACATAAAGTTTAATCATGATTAAACTCCTACCTTTGTCACAAAGAACCCAAGTGAAAAGTGAAGCAAGACTGAAACTATATTTCATTTGTCTCAGGTTATTCTTCTTCCCTCATCTCCAATCACAGTTTCATCTTTGAGCAACATGTAAGTAAAAACCATCTTGTTGAGAAAGGACTGAGTATATAAAGGACATTTTTCTGATAAATACCACCCATACACCTGGTTTCATAGAAATTAAGCATTTTAGACAAATTCAAGATAAGCTACATTAAATTCCTAGAACTGCATTCAAGTTCTTTGCTAGGGACTAGGTCACAATGCTGCTGGGATCGTCCCATCCATGAAAAGCACTCATTGCACCAGGGACCTGTTAAAGTGCACGTGGAGAAGAGAGAAAAGCCACCTTCTCTGAGAAGAGTCTTTGCATGGTCTCTTGCAGGACTCCATTTTCACTTTACTTTGCATCTCTTAAAATAGAAGAAAAAAATACAGAATTTTTCAAATGCTTGCTTCTAAAGCAGAGACAGCCCCTTGTACCAACACAGATCTTCCTGTACACTCCCAACTCTCTCATTTGGATGTAAACTGGAAGATACCAACTGAGAAGTTGATACGTAAAACTCCCCAGATGGTCCCCAAAAATTTCATGTTCAACATATCCATATGCAAAACTATGCACGTAGCACAATGTCCCAGATGTCAATCAAAACTCTTGGAAATAGAATATGGAGGTTATTTCTAAGAGTAGGATACTTATCTTGGTATGAACTAGCCAAGTCCAAAAGCAGTAAGCTTGAGCCTCCTACACCTGGCCTTTACATTAGAGGACAAAGACACCGACTCTGCAATAATTTCAGCCAAAACTATCTAGCTCTAACGTGCAGAAACATATCCACAGTGCACGTTACCTATCCTGTGAAAAACCTCATTTCTCTTTCCAATCACTGACACCTGAGAACAACAGGAGGAAAAAAAAACCTAAATCTTTGCTTTTTGTAACAATGTATATTCAAGCAAAATATAAACTGAAAAAGTTCTTTATACAAGCTGTTTCGGAACAATTTCTGGGAAAGCCTAACAGTAACACCAGTAATGCTCCATACAATTTCCCTTCCCATACAATGGCCTGCCTGCTCTCTATCCAAACTGAGCTTCACAACCGCTATACCTTCTCACGAGATACAAAAGAATGGACAACCAAGCTTTTTCTAAAGTGCTAAATTAGCCTAATGACATCACACTGATGCAACCAAATATCAGAGCAAAACTACCTATAAACCGACCACCAGACACGCTGGCAAGAAAGTCCTCTTCTTCATCCCTAATCATTCACTCACAGCACTATTTTCTTCAGTACCAGCTAAAATACTTTCTGATGTTAATTCAATCTGAGCTGAAAACTGAGTATTTCAAATCCCATTTTGTTTTGCTTCAGAGTCCTACAGAAAAAGCTGCAGAAAATGCAGCACGGGCACTATTTCTGATGGGCAAGTTACTGGCATCTGCCACAATACATCCTACACAGTGTTCCTCCTCTTATCCCTATACTACAAAACCAAACTAACCAATAATCTATGCTCTGGGAATTATTTTATTGCTCAATTATTTCTTCACAGATTAGCAGTAAATAAACAAAAAAAAGGTCACACAGCTTCTCTCCGCATTATCTTCTCTACTGTATAACATTTGTAATGTATGGGACCACCTAACTAAAGGTTCCCCCTTTATGGCCAAAATTATGGAGAAGCATTAATTTATTCCTGATAGAAAACTGTAATGGGCTCGAGTGCTGTATGAACTCCCATTTGAACATGTACTGCATACAAGAGAAGAACCACTGAGAACCTCAGGAAAACCTCAAAAGGTATTGCTATATGATAAACAAATAATCATTATGGTCAAACAGATATGAAAGCTACAAAGATCCCGGGAGCAGGATTTTCAAGGACTTTTGTGTGACTTCAGAGCTTCTGGGAGTTCCTCCACGAACACCTATCAGGTAATTTTCAGGTGCTCCAGAAGGTAAACTATGACACAAACTGCTGACCCAACCAAGAGGCCGTTTTTTCTTCTAAGCGCCGGGGGGGGGCCGGGGGAGTGGGGCGAGGAAAGCCCCGCCGCCGCCGCCGCCCTCTGGGGAAACGCGGCTCCGTCCCCACAAAGCGGAGGCCGCGGCTGGCGGGCCCCCGCCCGCACCGGCGCCTGGGGAGCGCAGCCCGGCAGGGAAGCTCACCCCGCCGCGCTGCCCGCTCTCCGGGCGAAGTGCGCGTTACAAGCCGGCGGACCTGTGGGCACCGAGGGACTGAGCGTAGGTGGCCGCCCCGCTTGTGCCGGCCGCCCACAGCCCGAGGAGCCCGGCAGCTGCCAGAACCGCGGCCCCCCGGCCCCGCCTGGGTACCAGTACCGCCACCGCCCGGCACCGGCCGCCGGGGCACAGGCGCCGGCCTGCCCCGGGCCCGCCGCGCAGCGGCGCGGGCACTACCGCCCCCACCCTGCGCCCAGGGGTGGGTCGTTCGGCCCCGGCCCCGGTC
>JAVKLA010000027.1:34426409-34437098 GCA_034782735.1 Sagittarius serpentarius | reverse complement strand
GAGGCGCCGCCCGCCTGCGCAGTCCCTCCGGGGCGGCCGCGGCCCTCCGGCCTTTGCCCCCCCCCCGCCCCCACCGCGGGCGAGGCCCGAGCCCGCTGGGCGCGAGTCCCCCAGAAACCGGAGCCGGCCGGGGCGGGGAACTGAAAAGCTGGCGCTTGTCCCGCCGTGGCGTGGGGGGTTGGTTTGATCTGTGTTTCCTTCGAGAGGGCAGCGAGCGGGGCAGGCGCGTGATCGCCTTTTCCGTGGCACCCCGTGCGCGTCCTGCCTGCGGCCGGACGAGGCCTGGCTTAGCTGAATTGAAACGCCAGGAGCCGAAATCGGCGGTGGCTCTGAGGGCTGCCGATTAATTTCTCCTATTTTATAATCCACATAAACTTTCCACGCCCAGTTCGCATGGCGCAAAGTTTTACACCTTGAACACGTGCGGCGTGAGTTGGCGCGGGCTTTGGTTCGTTTTCAGCTCGCACGCTGCCGGTGCGTTTCATGCCCCCAGGCTCCTGGGGACGGGGATGAACCATCAAGGATGAACCATCCGTTCCTCTGCGTTTGCTCCAGCCACCCCAGGTGCAGTGAACCACCACAGCCACAAATTCCTGGCTCTGGGTCGGAGAAGCCCCGAGGCGACCTACAGCCCAGAGCGGGGCCAGGGACCCGCCACCGGCCGGGCCCACCTCTGTCTCCAATTTACCGTTTATTTACCAACACTGTGGCTTCCACTGACCGCCAGTCACGGAGATGAAGGGTTTCTTAGTAAAGAAGGCTCCTGACTTCAATGCTGTGCAGTTGTGAAGAAATAAATGTATCTCCGCTGAAGATGTTCAAAAAATGGTAATGGATTTTTAACTTCATGTATGCTAACGGAACTGGTTTTCAGAAAATATCACCAGAAACTTACTTGTCTGACATTCAACTCTGACAAGATCTCTTCTGGTAAATGCCTCAGACTCCATATCCAAAATTAATCCCCTAGCTCTATCAACAAATGGTACCCTAATACCAAGAAAACTGTTTCTGTATTTACTGCGTTGCTTCCTCTGTACTAGAATAAACTACTAATTCTTAATACAATCTACAGGGTAATTACATGTAATGACTTCAACAGCTAAAAGGCTTCAACTGGAATTCAAATACTGGCCTAGAAAGACTGTATGCCTGTTTTCCCTCAAAAGTGGTTTTTGATCTTCTAAGTCACTTAATTGTTTAGACCTTGTATAGCACAGTTGTACTTCCAGCTAATTTTACAGTGCCAGTGTCTGTATTAACAGAACACTTCCAAAAACATGTATTTATTTATTCTCATAGTATTCCTATGAGTAGGGAGCTATTACTCCTGTTTTACAAGTAAAGGAGTGAATGCAGAATGGTTACGTGCCAGATCCCTAAAGGATTCAGCACACACCTGCTCTGCACATTACAGGGTAATAGTAACATAGCTGAGGTAAAATGAGAAATAGCTTGCAGAGTTCAGTGCTGCTGGATTGCTGAGCTAGGTGTAATGCCTTATGTGAGATACAGACAGAACTTTTAAGCATATAAATCCGAAATTTTGATCCTTTTAAAAGCCTTGTCAGTTGCCACCTAATGCTGAAGGAACTGAAATTTGAGAAATGCGTGTTTGAAGTGTTTGGGAGGGGTTCGGACCCTCAGTTCCCTGGACATCGAACTCTGTGCTTCTGCACCTGCCCACAACTTCCCATCTCGGCAGGAGGCAGGAGACGGTACCTCACAGGCGCTCGGTCCAGTTCCAGTTTGCAGCGATAACTCTGATCTCTCTCCTAGCTAGATTTAGACAGCTCCCTGGTTATGCTGGATTGCTTCCTAAGACACGCAGCCTTCCACCTGCACTGTAAGAGGAGACTGGATCCTGAAGTTATGCACTGTAAATGTTGCCTGCTGCCTTTTTTGGAGGCAGTCTTGAATGACTTGCCTAAAACCACATACGCCATGCTCTGCCGAGCTCAAAACTGACCCTTCCATTTCTTTCCTCTGCTCTTACTGTGGAGGAGAAAGCCATCCACACTCACCAAGAGACGGGAATTATTACAATATCCCGTTACGCCAGATACTGTTATAGTTGGAAACACAAATGTTTCTGGTATTAAGCTTT
The DNA here is from genome assembly GCA_034782735.1 of Sagittarius serpentarius. Classification (NCBI taxonomy): domain Eukaryota; kingdom Metazoa; phylum Chordata; class Aves; order Accipitriformes; family Sagittariidae; genus Sagittarius; species Sagittarius serpentarius. Next base: position 34,434,991 of record JAVKLA010000027.1, on the reverse strand, counting down.
TTCTTCTTGGAAGCTGAAACAGTGGTTTTGAAAGCTGCTTTCTAATGCCAAAGAGCTCCATCACTTAATTCAAAGTTTAAAGTATTTTGCTAATAAAGCTTAAAATGCTTTAAAAAGGGAGTAGTCATGTGAAATTTCTTCTCTGGATCTGTCATGTTCTGCTCTTGTGCCACTTCTGCAGGAACCAACTGGAAAGGTAGTGATCCAAATCTCACGTAATAATGGTAAATGCAAGGTGTTTTGAGGGGACTATGTAAAAGAGCAGAAAAGTCACCACAAGCTTTTTGTAGTTAGCACAGCTAGTTCTACATACTACCAAATGAAAACAAACAAAAAAATAATTAACAAATATCCTTTTTTGCTCAGTTTCCTATTAAAAAAACTTTCTCTTTTATTATGAAACCCATCAGTCGGTTCAATAATAATTCAGTCAGAATTACGGTTCAGAGAAGTGATACCTACCAAGTAATTTAATTTACAGCTTATCAATATAGTAAAGCATGGAATTCTGTGTCTTGATACGGCGCATATATAAATATTTGGGCTCATCACCTAATAGGATCTAGAAACTATTTGAGTTCAGTAATGTTGGAGGGTTGGTTTAGTAATGTAACAACGATGGCATCCTCCAAGTAGGAGATGGGAGAAAACAACTCCGGAACAGTTGTGGCGCAAGGAGGTATGTACATGTGTAGGATCCGTGTATGCTGTGAATGAAGAAAGTGATTATTTGTCTTCTGTGTGAACTGAGTGATTCATTTGCTTGTTAAGATGCACCTTCCCACTGTGCAAGAGTCTGGACAAATTTAATTTTATGTATGAAGCGCTTACAGATACTATTAACTTGTGTAGCGATGGTAAAGATGAGTCTCAGAAGATAAATTAATGTATGAAAAATACAGGAAACTGGAGAAATTTGAATCATGCAACTTAAGGACTCTGTGCTTTAATGTAGCTGCCTGAGCCTGATCCTACCCGGCATTCATTTATTAATATTGGAGTTTCAGATATTTTCTTAGGTCAAGTTTAAAATTTCCCAACATGAAAGAAAAATAGGTAAGAAAATAAATGAATAAATTTGCTTTACAGGAATTACTATGACAGGTAATATACAGAGGAGAATATTTTAACATGCTTTTAAGTTTTATCACAGCATCACCACCAATGAGAAACCCAAGTAAAAATTCAGTCAGTCATCTTGAAAAATTTGGATTTTTTTTCCTTATCATTTTGTCTAGCACTATTATATATTTGAACATGCATAGCAAAGCAGTACATTTTGAATTTCTAATTCAGTACTAGTATTTACAGTCAATTTTAAATTAATTTCCTCTTTCTGACTCCTAAACTAAAGGACAAGAGGAGGTCATAGCCGGAGGAGTTTTTTATCCTTTAGCTATAAATCTTCCTGGCTATTGACACTCGCAAATGGAGAACACGCCAGAATTACATCAGCACGCTATGAAAAAAGGCAAAGAGGAGACACTTTCGGAAAGCTGGGGAAAACAAGAAATATAAATCAACTTGATGAATTGACAATGTTAACAATCCTTAAGCAAGTCAAACAGCACTTCCTCTATGGCTTGATAGTCTAAACTGTATCCTGAGAGCCTCCTGAGATTGATTTTTAAATGGCAGTGAAGTGAACAAACACCACAGATCCAAGTTTCTGAGTTCATATGATAAGGTAATATGTGCTTCAATTTTAGCATTTACTAGCTGAGTATATACAAGCTTGAAGCTGCTGTCCCAAAGACAGCTCTTGGCGTGCTTAATTAAGAATCTTCGTAGAGTCTTAACTAGATCCTGTGGGTATTAATTAAATGTCAGAATACATTAATATGTTGCAGAGGCTTAAATTTGGTGCTGGAAGCTGATATTTCCTGTAGCTAAAGTGAACAAATTGGCCGTAAGGAGTAGCCTTTGCCGGGGACAGGTGGGGATCTGAGGAGAGGCGGCATGCCGGGGCACGTCCCGGGCACCCCGCCTGCCTGCTGGCCTCCTTTTCCTCCTGGTGGATGCCAAAAACGGGACCAGCCCTGCTGGGAGACGGGCAGAATTGGGCCCTGCCACCCCAGTCCTCCGTGGCAGTGGTGCCGGGTGCGGGAGGGAGCAAGGTGTGCAAATTACCGGCTCACCTAATGCCACGGTTTTCATCCGATTTCTCTTCTGCTCCCCAGGCAGCATGAATGCACCACTCTCCTTGAGCAGGCCTGCAGGGCTCGGCGGTCTCGTGCTCGCTGGTAGCTAGCAGCAATACCCCTCTAAGGGCAGAGCAGAAGAAATAAATATCTTGCCCACGCACCTGCCGGGGCGGGTACTTCTCTCTTGCACAAGAAACGAGGACAAGAAGCGGCGGGACCGGAGGCAGACGTGCCAGCGCTCCCGAGCCGTCGGCTGTAGGGGAAGCAGGTGGGGACGAGGCAGAGGGAGGGCTCGGGGCCGGGGGTCTGCAGCTGAGCAGGTCCCATGGGCTTCCTTCAGGGGTGGCGGGGGACGCCGCAGGCAGCTGTATGCCTGTAGGCCTGCGGCAGAGAGCGGTCGGGTGTTCCCTCCTGCGCTCACCTCTCCAGCTCCCAGCCCAGTTACTCATCTCCTCATAGCTGCAGTGGTGTGTCATATACATTTGGGGTCTTTTTTTGACTGACTTAAAATAAATTGTACTGAAGTTAAGGGAATTACAGCCCTCTCACCGGGCTGAAGTCTGCTCTCAGAATGTTTTTTTAATGCCCTCCTGACATCCTGACCATCTAAAAATCTTCTCATATCTGAACCATGTGTCTCTCTCAGAAAGAATTCTCCTGTGCTTTCCCCCAATCCTTATTTATTAACTTTTTCCTTTTGCAAGTTCTCTCCTTGTGTTCAGCTACGTCTCATTATTTTTGTGATGTTTCTGAGATGGTTTTGTCAGGACAACACCGGACTTGGAGGGGAAATGATCTCTTTGTTGGGCAACATGTTTTATTCATGGATACAGTGGTTTGTGTTTTTACCCTTAAAAAGAAAGGTAAACCGTAGTGCAAACAGGGACTTGTTATCATACCTGCCAAGGCAAAATGATGGTGACAGCTTGTTTGTGTTGGCTAATCCATTCTCACTTCAGCAGAGGCAGAAATGACTTCCATGCTGTTCCTTGAGCAAGGCGTCTCCTCGTGCTGAGGAAAACACAAATTCTCTGTGTATGTGTTTCTCATCTCAGTATTAGAGATGAGAAAATCAAAATACAGGGAGCTGATGTAACTTACCTCAAGCCCTAAAGCAAAACAAAGGACTTAGCACCCATTCCTGCACAATCCAATTGTCCAATTTGAAAGTCCTTGTTCCTGGTTTTAACCATATTGCTATTCGGTATTCACACATACTTGTTTTACCTGCTGCTCACAACATACGTTGCCAGGGCCCACTGCAATAAGGGTAGGTTTGTGAGGTGTCAAACTTCAACATTAATTTTTCTAGGTATTTCAGCCCTTCTCCTGCCTTGCCTTCTTAGAAGCTTAGTGGCAATGTATACCCTGTTATTTGTCATTTAACCCCTCATTTTCCTTACAACCTGTTCCAGGCTGCTTGGCCAACTTCTATGAGTTTCCACACTGCCAAGTAGCTGCTGTTTTACCAGTCCAACCAATTGCTCTCACACTCCAAGTCACTGGTTAGAAAAGTAGAGTTCATATCCAAAGGACAGGGCATGTCTGGAGGAGCTACAGTGAACACCACCATTGCACTAGTAATGCACGTCAGTATTGGCAGCAGCCTCCTCAGCTGTGTTTTTATTCTACCAGAGCCATGAGCACACCAGACATATGAAACAACTCAACTAGGAATAAAAAGAATTTTATTAGAGCGCCAAGAATGCCTTGACTACATACCCTGCTGCAAAAACTTGAACTAGGTACTTGCTGATTCTCTGAAAACTAATCTACTGATTGTTTCATCCAGTTCTTCTTCAGCCTGGGGCTTCTTCTTGGAGGCAGCAGACTAGAAGAGCGGTGGTGTAACATGCCCGCTACAATAGCAGGTATCACTCGGCAAGCACCAAGCTGTGTGCTCTGAACCTGCTCCATGAGATGGCCTGGGGAGTTTCTCTGCAGATGCTTTTGGCAGGGCAGCCTCAGCCATGCCCTGAGCTACCCAGCAGTCTCAATTTCTGCCCTTTTTGCTTGATTTTGGAAGAAAAATCTCAAAGAGGGGAGGAAGTTTTCTCATGGATTGATAATGAAAACAGAGTTAAGGAGGATTCTGACTTTCCTGGGGTGTCACTAGCTTTGATTTGGGATAGAAACTTTAGTGGATACTTCTCCCCTACCTTGCCACATCCTTGGAAGTATGGCCGCCAAATGAGAGAAATAACATTCTAAAAGCACAAGCCAAGCAGAAAATGCCTCATAATAATCTAAACTGTGATTCTAATTACCATTACATTGTTACACACTAGAGCTGTTACATAAGATTTAAAAAGAATATACAATACATCATTGCAATCTGCATGAGTGAGTGTTAATGGACTGCAGCTTCAGAAAAAAAAAAAAAGTTAATCAAAACAAGGCTGGGATTTTGCTTGCAAATGATATGACTCCTTCCATGGAAACTGTTCATGTTAAAAGTCAGCAGCAGAAGGGTTCATCTCACTTCATTTTAAATGTGTACAGTCTAGATGTCTATATACAAGCTGTTTATCTCAGGTTCAATTTATAGTCAGTGGAGCAAATTACGCATTTGTGGGGTGCATCTCACCCTAAAGTAGGTGTCCAAGGCATAAGCTAAATCACAACCTAAAAGCAACTCTTTCTTTCCATTAACTGTAAAGGGAATCAAGAGGACTAGCTTAGATGCAGATGTCTTCATGGACAATGTCTATGTTTAGTTAGATGAGTTCTCCCTAGAGGAGTATCTCCCGTCCTTGCTTGAGCCTTGCTACAGCCTCTGAAAATGGGAAAGAGGAAACAATGCTTTTAGCAAATCTGTCTCTCTTAGGGAATGAGTCTAAAGTTCTCAACACAAAGCTCCTGAGAGTCTTCTTTCTTCGTCCCGGTGATATTCTTCCTTTCTCTCACCGTTGTAAAGAAGTGACATTTGCAAGTTTTTATACAACTACTAATTGGTGAGTTAAGCAAATAAACATGTCCCCTTTGTTCATGTATATATTTTGCCGTCACCAGACTTGTGAAAAAGAGTGCCGTTGAAGAAAGTTCTTCACTGGTGTGAAGTGCCACTGTGCTTTTCCAGCCAGGAACCTGTGTAATATTTATGTTCCTAACAAGATGAACGGCTTGAAAGAGAGCAATGGAGCCCAGACTAGTGAAAGAGATCTTTTATATCAGCTGTAACCATGTCCTGCTTACAGGAAAATTGCTATCCACCAAGACAGGACAAGGGAAAAAAAAATGGTGACGATAATTAAGTGCTGTAAAGGACCGCTTGGGCAGATATGGAGTCTTTGTCACTGAAGGGTATTAAGAACAGACAAAATAGGAATGATTGCATTAGGGGATGGATTTCATGTTTCTGTGACTTCCTATATTATTTGTACAAAAAAGAAGAAAACAACTTACCTTCTGATATGACTGCAGTTGCTTTGCCTGCCAGCGTTCACCTCTGAATTACCTATCTTGGGTATGTGTAGGCATGATAAAACCATAAAATGCAAACTGTAGCTTCGTAATACTCAAGACAGGATACAAGAGGAAAGGAGGAGAAACTATATGTACTTAATTTAAAACAAAACAGGGAATGAACTATTTTTATTTCACACTGAAAGCACATGGGGTTTTGTGGGGTGTGCTGCCTGACGATCAACAGGAATATGGCACTGCTGCTGCAGATGGCCAGAGGATGAACCCTGATAGTCATCTCATGGGTGCTGAAGAAGCTCAGCAACTGCAAGGCCAAGGCTGTCCCCACTATTCGCTGGAGAAAAGATGGGAAGGGAAAGTAGAAAGCAAAGGGCATCACTTCTAGGGGGACCATACTTACGCCATACACACGATTAGGCAGCAAGGCTGGTGTAAAGAGTTGCCTGTCTTGTCCAGACCTATTGCCTCGTCCCTGAGAACACAGTATGTCCTCAATTGTGCTCATACAACTGTTTGCTGGTTCTCAACCAGTAAATATAGGCAGGCAAAAATTAACCCCCAAAAAAGCTTAAAGAAAGGAGGATCATTTGCTCCAGCTCAGGGCCAGCGATCTAGTCTCTCGGTTAAGTTAACTGTATTGAAGGAACAATACACTGTGGCCAAGGGTAGGAAAAAATGGCTAAGGATTTCCTTACATGTGGAATGACAAATCCCTTCTGTAGTAGAACTGCAGCTGGATGGTGTGACTATTCTCTTGAACTTTAATTTTATACACACTTCAGTTTTGGAATTATTCTGCATTTTAGTTTTGCCGAGCCTCATTTGCACATTATTTTAGCATTTAAAAGAAAACACTTGTTTGCTTTTGGCACAGCTGACTGTGGGCTTGTTCAGCTTTCTTTATTGCATATTTTGCCAATTTAATAAAATTCCGTGTTTGTTGAACAATTTATTGCTGTAAATGCAACTGCAATGAAACAGAAAGCCTCAAGACATTACTGAAATAGTACAAACCACCAAGCAATATGTACAAGCCTCAGAAATAGTGTTCCATGATCTCAAAATTGCAGGCAGAAAAAGATCCAATTAAATCAATACTTAATTCAGCAGAAAAATCAATGTGTTATACAGTACCAGACGTAGAATTTATCAGGGATAACATCTGCCCTACAGATCAGCATCTTCTTCAGTGCAGTATTGCAACAGTAGGAGCACTTCCAGTCTGCAGAATAGCACATGAGTTAGCAGGTGACTTCTTGAAAGGATAACTATGTGTGGCATGAATGTGAACACATACATACTCAGAGTGCCATATGGGCTATATTTATTTGGTGTATATATGCAGAGGAGAACGAAGTATATGTGTTACATTTCATATAATAAAACAGGTGTTGTTGCTTTTTGTAAAACACTTTTTGTCCTTCTCATGCTTTTCTGTGAAGGCAGAAAAAGTAAGCAGGACAAAAATGTGAAGAATTTCAATAACAAAAGGTGCTATAAAAATGCTATTGACCATAAAGTGATCCTGAAAAATTTGTAATTATTATACACTAAAGTTCCAGTGTGACTTTCCTAATTTCCCTAGTCTCTTGAACTAGGACCTGCATTGCCTTTGGGAGCCCTTTCCAGATTTTCAGATCAGCTAATGAGTTCATCAGTATCCAGATATTATTGCAATAATAAAAAAAATTACGTCCAGTTTCCCATACGTTGCAAAAAGGTAAAGCAGGTCATCATCATATGTATAGTATTTATAATATTGGCATTCAAGTGACTCTGGAAATCATGCCTTCTTGCCTCCAGCCTTCTCAGTGAATAATCCACCACCATTCTGCAACCATTACAGGCTGTAATAGTATGCACGGGGTGGATGCACTTTGTATATATTTGGCTTCTTAAGTCCTGGCAGGAGAAGCTAGATGGAATTCCTCAAAATAACAGGAGGCACATGCACCCTATTGAGAATGTTATTAGTAGGAGAGAATAAAGATCTCAGCTTGTCCAAGGGTCTGTGTGTCTTATCTGCTCCAAACGCAGATGTTGTGTATCTTGCCAATGCCTCCCAGGCTGGTGCTCATAAGCTTACTCCATGGTCCTCAGGGCTCTTAAAGAACCTCTTATGGTTCACTTATTCACTGGCTTCTTTGGTGAAGGGACAAATAATGAATATATTTGTACCATCTATGACCTTATTGCAGTTTGTAAGCCCCGTTCTCGGAAAGCCAGGCTGCGGTATTTTATTGCTCAGAGGTTAACAACTTTTAAAACAGCATCACAAATCTGTACTAATACATGCAAGGGTTTTTCAAGAGCAGATGCTAGTCTTGACTAGCTTTCAGATCATGACCTTCTGCTGGCATAAGCCCTCTAATTTGTGTGCTTCAATAGTAGAGTGATGGGTAGACTTTGTAGGTTGACTGAGGGATAGGAGATCATTTAGGTTTTCCAAATCTCTCACATTTTGTCATTGTGCTCCAGATCTTCTGGCCTTGAACGTCTTGGAAAACTCACCAAAGTCGTTCAGCTTCTCTCTGACCATCTGCCTGCCTCAAACATTTGGTCCACATTCTCAGAAATTCTTCTGATGGATCTGTAGTTGTTGCTTCATACCAGACAACTAGTGTTTGTCCTTTGATTTACAGCACTTCTGTGAATATTTTCTTTAAGATGATACAATCATTTCACATCTATTGTAACAGGAACTTGCCATGGCACTCCCAAAGTGAAGAATGGGTTGTGGACTTTTTCTGGTCCCACAAGCATCCTTTTACCTGCTGGCCTACTCTTCCGAGGCTTGAAACTAACACCGCACTCACCTTTCAGTTCTACCCTTCTGCTCTCTGCCATTGCACGTCTACTAACCTTTAACAAGGGCTCCTCTGTAAGGCAGACCTGCCTTTTCTTAGCATGGATCTTAAATTCCATTTTTTCTATTCTCCCAGCTATCTGACTATCTGTCCTGGTTTCGGCTGGGATAGAGTTAATTGTCTTCCTAGTAGCTGGTAAAGTGCT